>JAUDYJ010000001.1:4852135-5237135 GCA_030761175.1 Masticophis lateralis | reverse complement strand
AAGGGTGGTAGGGGGGCTGCACCGCACCCCTGGGGCCACTTTTGGGCCTAGGAGACCTCCCTGAAGCCTCCTGGGAGCGAAAATGGGCCGCATGGGGGCCGTGCCGCATGCTCCCTGCGTCCTATTTTGGCACAGGGTTGAAATCCAGCAGGTTCTGACAGAGAACCGGTAGAAATTTTGAGTAGTTCGGAGAATCGGCGAATGCCGTCACTGGCTGGCCCCAGAGCGGGGTGGGAATGGAGATTTTGCAATATCCTTCTCCCAGGAGTGGAGAGGGAATGGAGATTTTGCAGTATCCTTCCCCTGCCACGCCCACCAAGCCATACCACATCCACCAAGCCACGCCATAGAACCGGTAGTAAAAAAAAATTGGATTTCACCACTGGCCTAGTAGGCCTCCCTGCACTTACCTGGAAGCCAAAATGGGATGCATGGAGACTCCTGGGAGAGGCGGGGTGGGGAAAGGCCAGCCAGCAATTTAACTACCTCTTTGCCCAAACCGGCTGACTCCCACCACTTCCCCTAGTCCTTCTTTTCTCTCGACTGGCCCTACCCAATTCCTGCGATCGTTCTTCATATATTTTAGTCTCCAGAACTTTTAATCATCTTAGTTGCTCTTCTCTGCACTTTTTCCAAACCTCCTTTTTCCTTTCCTCTCCCTCTTCTAAAAGTTTTTCCCTGCCAAATTGAATTAATAAATCACAGGAAGCCTTGTCAGGGGGAAGCTGTCCAATTAAGGAAATAATCACTCAAGGAAGGACTCCGACAAAAAAAAACAATTATCTCCATGCAGGAGACGTTTCATTTTAATTATGTGTTTGGGTTCGAAGAAAAATGCTGTAATGATACGCTGCTTTGTGCAGAGAAGATGAGGGGAAGTAGATATTTCCATTCAAGGTGAGGTCTTTGCTATGACACAGAGATGTTTTACTGGTGGTTTATGAGTGGGACATCAGCCCTGCGAGGCAGACCGGATCGGGAAATCAACTCTACCGAAGGCTAAAATTCTTTTTATTGAGTTTGGCTGTAAGAACACAGTCTTGCAACTTAGATTGTGCTGGTCTTCAATTCCCCTCCTTTTTTAAAAAAAAATTTGATTTATATGCCACCCTTCTCCGGAGACTCAGGGCGGCTTACAATGCGTTAAGCAATAGCCTTCATAGTCTTGTATATTTATACAAAGTCAGCTTATTGCCCCCACAAACTGGGTCCTCATTTCACCTACCTTAGAAAGGATGGAAGGCTGAGTCAACCTTGAGCCTGGTGAGATTCGAACTTACAGTAATTACAGACAGCTGGTGTTAATCACAATGCTTTAGTCTGCTGAGCCACCAGGCTCCTTCTTCAACTCCAGTGAATCAGGGAGGTGTCTATCTGAGCCACTTTGGAGAATTGTCGGTTTTGGAAGACAGGGACTTCCTTGGATAAAAGAGACATGTAACTTTCTGTAGGGATGGGAAACTGTCGGACAAAACTGCTCGGATTTGGTGGCAATTGGACACTGGCCTTGGTTAAGGGCTGGAAGACATTTATTTTTAAATTTATTATTATATTTTCTATTTTATTTTATTATTATTTTTAATTTTTTTTATTTATTTTTAATTAGATTTATATGCCGCCCTTCTCCGGAGACTCAGGACAGCTTACAATGCGTTAAGCAATAGCCTTCATACTTTTGTATATTTTATACAAAGTCAGCTTATTGCCCCCACAAACTGGGTCCTCAATTGACCTACCTTAGAAAGGATGGAAGGCTGAGTCAACCTTGAGCCTTGAACTTGCAATAATTGCAGACAGCTGAATGTTAATAACAGGCTACTTAGCCTGTTGAGCTATCTGAGGCTCTAATTTTATTATTTATTATTTATTTATTTTTTATTATTTTTTTTTTATTTTATTATTTTATATTATTTTATTTTATTTTATTATATTCTATGTTATTATTTTATTACTTGAGCTGTGGTGGCGCAGTGATTAGAGTGCAGTACTGCAGGCTACTTCTGTTGATTGCTGGCTGCCTGCAATACGGCAGTTTGAATCTCCCCAGGCTCAAGGTTGACTCAGCCTTCCGTCCTTTCCGAGGTGGGTAAAATGAGGACCCAGATTGTTGGGGGGCAATATGCTGATTCTGTAAACCGCTTAAAGAGGGCTGTAAAAGCACCTTGAAGCGGTATATAAGTCTAAGTGCTATTGCTGTTGCTATTGCTAGTATTTTAATTTTATTATTTATTTTAATTTATTTTCTATACCCCCATCTTTATTATTTTTGCAAACAACTGAGGTCAGTGAACATACTTAATACCCCCCTTCCCTCCTATGTTCCCCATAACAACCCCTGTAAGGTGGTTTGGCTGAGAGAGAATGACTGGCCCAAAGACACTTAACTTTCATGTCTAAGGCAGGACTATAATTCACTATCTCCTGGTAATTGGCCCAAAGTCACTCAGATGGCTTTTATACTTAAGGCAGGACTAGAACTCACAGTCAGCTAGTGATTAAGTCAAAGTCATTCAGACGGCTTTTATACCTAAGGCAGGACTAGAACTCAGAGTCACCTGGTGATTAAGCCAAAGTCACTTAGACGGCTTTTATACCTAAGGCAGGACTAGAACTCACATTCACCTAGTGATTAAGTCAAAGTCACTTAGACGGCTTTTATACCTAAGGCAAGACTAGAACTCACATTCACCTAGTGATTAAGTCAAAGTCATTCAGACGGCTTTTATACCTAAGGCAGGACTAGAACTCAGAGTCACCTGGTGATTAAGCCAAAGTCACTTAGACGGCTTTTATACCTAAGGCAGGACTAGAACTCACATTCACCTAGTGATTAAGTCAAAGTCACTTAGACGGCTTTTATACCTAAGGCAGGACTAGAACTCACAGTCACCTGGTGATTAAGTCAAAGTCATTCAGACGGCTTTTATACCTAAGGCAGGACTAGAACTCACATTCACCTAGTGATTAAGTCAAAGTCACTTAGACGGCTTTTATACCTAAGGCAGGACTAGAACTCACAGTCACCTGGTGATTAAGTCAAAGTCACTCAGACGGCTTTCACGCCTAAGGCAGAACTCACCATCCCTGGTGCACCAGATAAGATCCAAAGATTAAAGCTCCCCCCAAGAAAACTGAATCTGTCTCTTAGCCAAACTGCAGGCATTCAGAAAGTCTGCTCCTGGGCTAAAAATACTTAACTTTTTTTTTTTCCCCTCGAAAAGCTCAAACAAAAATAGCTGGAGAAAATTTTTTCCTCTCTCCACGCCAGTTTTCCCAAGGCCTCCTGAAACCGTATTATTTTTGAAAAAGGTTCAAAACGTCGAAGAGACGAAAGAGAGAGATTGTGCTTTCTGCCCTTGGAAAGGTTAAATCGTTGCAATACGTTTTGGGTTGCTGGTTTTTATTTTTTTAATTTTAATTTTATATGTCAGCCTCTTCTTTTGCCTGGTGGGAAGGAGGAAAAATCGGGGGGGGGGGTTTGCAAAAGAAAATGAGATATTTCAAGCAAAGTTCCCTCTTTTGCGGTATCCTCTGGCCTCAGCAGATGTTTGCAGCATCTCAGCTTAACTACAATAAAAACGCCAGAGTGGGAGTCTCCAACCTTGGCAACTTGAAGCCTGGTGGATTTCAACTCCCAGAATTCCCCAGCCAGCTTTGCTGGCTGGGGAATTCTGGGAGTTGAAGTCTGCCAGGCTTCAAGTTGCCAAGGTTGGAGACCCCTACTCCAAAGTGTTTCCCCCACCCCCACCCAAGGGACACTATCTGGAATAAGGCTTGCTCCTTTAAAAGAGCATCAAGAGAACACACAGTTTTGAACAGCTGCACAATAAGGCACAGCTGGAGTTTATGCATCAACACTTCAGGAAAAGCTGTTGGAGCCTGCCCTGACATTAAGAGGAGAGAGAGAGAGAGAGAGACAGAGAAAAAAAAGCAATTGTTAAATCTGCCCAATTGGTATCACACAACTATTGTGTTTTTCCTAAACTAAGATCAGGTCTTGTATTAATTTTTGCTCCATCAGTCTTATATTCAGGGACGTACGGTAGTAAATACGTCCGTCTGACTGACAATCATAACTGGGGCATATTGTTGGGGTAGAGCTCATATGACGCGCCTCCTGAAAAAAATCATGCTGGGGTTTATTTTCCAGCTGGGCCTTAATTTTGGGGAAACACAAG
Source organism: Masticophis lateralis (assembly GCA_030761175.1). Taxonomy (NCBI): domain Eukaryota; kingdom Metazoa; phylum Chordata; class Lepidosauria; order Squamata; family Colubridae; genus Masticophis; species Masticophis lateralis. Next base: position 5,232,957 of record JAUDYJ010000001.1, on the reverse strand, counting down.
ATCATAAAGAGATATTTCATAGCTGCCAACTTTTAAACTGATCGCCGTAACTCTGCTATTAAGCAAAGTGGAAGAGAAGAGAATGTTTGTAGCTCAGGGTCGAACTGCAGGATCCTGGGTGCTCCCTGAGTTTGATGGTATTTCTTCCAGACGTTTCATTACCCAACTAGGTTATGCTATCACTGCAAGAGGGGAGTGGGGTTTGCTCTGTTAATATACCGGTGAGTTGCCCTGTCAGTGTTGGTGGGAATGAACTTGATTGGGTGGTTGTTGATAAATTAGATGGTGAGGGTGGAGGGAGAGAGAGGGGGATAGATAGATAGATAGATAGATAGATAGATAGATAGATAGATAGATAGATAGATAGATAGATATAGATAGAGATAGATAGATAGATAGATAGATGACAGATAGATGATAGATGATATAGATAGATAGATGATAGATAGATGATATAGATGATAGATAGATGATAGAGATACATAGATAGATGATAGATGGATGATAGATGATAGAGATGGATAGATGATAGATATAGATAGATGATAGATGGATGATAGTTGAGATAGATAGATAGAGATAGATAGATGATAGATGGATGATAGATAGATGATAGATGAGATAGATGATAGAGATAGATGATAGGTAGATAGATGATGGATAGATAGGTGATAGATAGATAGATGATAGATAAATAGATGATAGAGATAGATAGATGACAGGTAGATAGATAGAGATAGATAGATGATAGATGGATGATAGATGATAGATAGATGATAGAGATGGATAGATAGATAGATAGAGATAGATGATAGATGATAGATGATAGAGAGACGATAGATAGATAGATAGATGATGGATAGTTAGATAGATAGATAGATGGTTGGTTGGTTGGTTGGATGGATGGATGATAGATAGATAGATAGATGGATAGATGGATGGATAGATGGATAGATAGATGGATGGATGGATGGATAGATGGATAGATAGATGGATGGATGGATGGATGGATAGATAGATAGATAGATGGATAGATGGATGGATAGATGGATAGATAGATGGATGGATGGATGGATGGATGATAGATAGATAGATAGATGGATAGATGGATGGATAGATAGATAGATAGATGGATAGATGGATGGATAGATGGATAGATAGATGGATGGATGGATGGATGGATGGATGGATAGATAGATGGATAGATGGTTGGATGGATAGATGATAGATAGATAGATGGATGGATAGATGGATAGATGGATGGATGGATAGATGGATGGATGGATGGATGGATGGATGGATAGATAGATAGATAGATAGATAGATAGATAGATAGATAGATAGATAGATAGATGTCCCAAAGGTGCTTTTTCAGGAGGCAATTGGACTTTCTTGTTTTTTCTTTTGTTTTGCTTCTCCTCCAAGAAGCTTCTTCCGCTCTGACTGGATGGTGGGGAATGGAAGGATTTCTACTCCTTGCAGACAGCTGGCCATTTGCCTTCTTTTATCTAGTCGTTAAGGTCACCTGGAGGTTTATCTGTGTCCTCAGAGACACCTGCGTAGTGCCAACAGGTGTGGACCAAGGAGCCTTCTTGGAACTGTTGAAGGATTGTGTTATTATAGACTGGAGACAGGTCATGTTGTATTCCCCACCCCCTGTTGAGAGAGGGCTGTTCAATTTCGACATAGATGGCTTCTGTGACCCCTCTTTCAAACCAGCAGTCCTCTCTGTCCAAAATGTGGACTTTGCTGTCTTCAGAAGAGTGGCCTGTGCTTTTTAAATACAGATGGATTGCTGAGTCTTATCCTGTGGGTTTGTTCTCCTATGTTGTGCCATGTGCTTGTGAAGTGGCTGTTTTGTTTCTCCAATGTATCGATCTCCACATGCTTCACATCAGGGGTGCTATTCACTTGCTTTCCTTACCTTACCAGTTCACAAACGTGAGCGTACATACGCATGCGCACGACCTTCTGCATATGCGCTTCGCTTGCATGGGCGCCATCTACGCATGTGCCCGGGCTCAAAAATCTACCTAAATAGGTTGGCAATTTTCGCTACCGGTATGCCCAAACCAGTCTGAACCGGCCAGGGGTGGGTTCTACTCAGTGATGGGTTTCAAATTTTTTTACTACCAGTTCTGTGGGTGTGGTTTGGTGGGCGTGGCATGGCTTGGTGGGCGTGGCATGGCTGGTAGGTATGGCAGGGGAAGGATACTGTAAAATCTCCATTCCCACCCCACTCCAGGGGAAGCTTACTGCAAAATCCCCATTTCCTCCCAATCAGCTGTGACTCGGGAGGTAGAGAATAGATGGGGACGGGGCCAGCCAGAATTTTTACTACCGGTTCTCCGAACTACTGAAACTTTTCACTACCGGTTCTCCAGAACTGGTCAGAACCTGCTGAAACTACCTCTGGTTCTACTTACCTTTACTACCGGTTCACAACGGGTGTTGTGGCTCCGTTGCCTGAGCCTGTGTCATTAGCAGGAGAGGACTCTGAGAGTGAGGGAGAGGAGGTGGCAAGGCCTCCTTCTCCAGGACCCTCCTCTCTGGCAATGCCTCCGGAGGACACCGAAGGGCAAGAGATAGGCCCAGAGCCAAGCTCGTCCCCGCAGCCACAGGTGGACAGTGATGAGGGTAATGAGTCTTGGCTGGACCCTCGCCAGTGTCGCAGAGACAGGCGCGCACAACAGAAGAAAAGGCGTGCCCATGATTAGCTGACTCACTGGACCACACCCCACAGGCTATAAAAGGGAGTGAGTTAAGCCTTCAACTCTGTGACGGACAAAACTAGTAAATCCCTTGGAGTTTTCAGATTTATTCCTGCATTTCGGCTTCAGCTATTATTTCTGGACAATTGTGGTGTGTATTTTCTGCTAAGTTGATAAAGGTCTTGGCAAGCCGCTGCTGGGATTGCTGCCAAGCGTCTTATCAGACTAATTGGTTGCCTGCCAGTTTATTTAACCCCCGACTGTCTGAGTGTGTGTCTGTTTGTGTGGCGTGGACAGAACAACGGGATCGCACGCATGCCTTGCTTCTGCGCATGTGCAGATCACTGATGATGTCATCCCATCGGTTTTACTACCAATTCTTGCGAACCGGTCTGAACCGGGAGCAACCCACCAATGGAACCGGCTGAATACCAACTCTGCTTCAGATGCAACACATGCTTCAGATCTTTCACAAACAATGCTCCCTCTCAGTAGGAAAAATGTCTGATCGATCCCAACCAGAATGCCAGAGAAACAGAGGAACGGGCCCACCACTTAAACCAGGATCCTGGAAGGATGTGGGCGAGGAGAGACAGGAAATAAACAGATGGAGTTTATTTGGCTGATTGACTTTCCGGGTGATGTGTTGCGAAAACAGAGTTTACACTGCACCGTAAATCCTCTTTTTACTCTTCTACAAAACAAGTTGTTGCCTAGAGGTAGGAATAACGACCCACGTGGTTTGCCGGGAGCCCAGAACGTACCGCATGCGTGTTAATAAAATGATGTGGCTCTCTTCAAAGTGAGTTGGTTGCTTTCGGTGAGCCAGGTTTGACCACAACGCCCTGAATGAATTGCCCAGCACATGGAAGTCAACAACTTTCCATTCTAGGTTGGCAAGGACTTTTAAGGTCATCCCATGTTACTCAGTCTTAGCAACTTTAAGAGGGGTGGATTTCCATTCCCAGAATTCCCCAGCCAGCTGGCTGGGGGATTCTGGGAGTGGAAGTCCACCCCTCTTAAAGCATGCTGGCTGGGGAATTCTGGGAGAGGAAGTCCACCCATTTTAATGCAGGCTGGCTGGGGAATTCTGGGAGTGGAAGTCCACCCCTCTTAAAGCAGGCTGGCTGGGGAATTCTGGGAGAGGAAGTCCACCCCTCTTAAAGCATGCTGGCTAGGGAATTCTGGGAGTGGAAGTCCACCCCTCTTAAAGCAGGCTGGCTGGGGAATTCTGGGAGTGGAAGTCCACCCCTCTTAAAGCATGCTGGCTGGGGAATTCTGGGAGACTAAGTCCACCCATTTTAATGCAGGCTGGCTGGGGAATTCTGGGAGTGGAAGTCCACCCCTCTTAAAGCAGGCTGGCTGGGGAATTCTGGGAGTGGAAGTCCACCCCTCTTAAAGCATACTGGCTGGGGAATTCTGGGAGAGGAAGTCCACCCATTTTAATGCAGGCTGGCTGGGGAATTCTGGGAGTGGAAGTCCACCCCTCTTAAAGCATGCTGGCTGGGGAATTCTGGGAGAGGAAGTCCACCCATTTTAATGCAGGCTGGCTGGGGAATTCTGGGAGTGGAAGTCCACCCTTCTTAAAGCATGCTGGCTGGGGAATTCTGGGAGTGGAAGTCCACCCCTCTTAAAGCAGGCTGGCTGGGGAATTCTGGGAGTGGAAGTCCACCCCTCTTAAAGCATGCTGGCTGGGGAATTCTGGGAGAGGAAGTCCACCCATTTTAATGCAGGCTGGCTGGGGAATTCTGGGAGTGGAAGTCCACCCCTCTTAAAGCAGGCTGGCTGGGGAATTCTGGGAGTGGAAGTCCACCCCTCTTAAAGCATGCTGGCTGGGGAATTCTGGGAGAGGAAGTCCACCCATTTTAATGCAGGCTGGCTGGGGAATTCTGGGAGTGGAAGTCCACCCCTCTTAAAGCAGGCTGGCTGGGGAATTCTGGGAGTGGAAGTCCACCCATTTTAATGCAGGCTGGCTGGGGAATTCTGGGAGAGGAAGTCCACCCATTTTAATGCAGGCTGGCTGGGGAATTCTGGGAGTGGAAGTCCACCCTTCTTAAAGCATGCTGGCTGGGGAATTCTGGGAGTGGAAGTCCACCCCTCTTAAAGCAGGCTGGCTGGGGAATTCTGGGAGTGGAAGTCCACCCCTCTTAAAGCATGCTGGCTGGGGAATTCTGGGAGAGGAAGTCCACCCATTTTAATGCAGGCTGGCTGGGGAATTCTGGGAGTGGAAGTCCACCCCTCCTAAAGCAGGTTGGCTGGGGAATTCTGGGAGTGGAAGTCCACCCATTTTAATGCAGGCTGGCTGGGGAATTCTGGGAGTGGAAGTCCACCCCTCTCAAAGCAGGCTGGCTGGGGGATTCTGGGAGTGGAAGTCCACCCCTCTTAAAGCAGGCTGGCTGGGAATTCTGGGAGTGAAAGTCCACCCCTCTTAAAGCATGCTGACTGTGGGATTCTGGGAGTAGAAGTCCACCCCTCTTAAAGCATGCTGGCTGGGGAATTCTGGGAGTGGAAGTCCACCCATTTTAATGCAGGCTGGTTGGGGAATTCTGGGAGTGGAAGTCCACCCTTCTTAAAGCATGGCTGGCTGGGGAATTCTGGGAGAGGAAGTCCACCCATTTTAATGCAGGCTGGCTGGGGAATTCTGGGAGTGGAAGTCCACCCCTCTTAAAGCATGGCTGTCTAGGGAATTCTGGGAGAGGAAGTCCACCCCTCTTAAAGCATGCTGACTGGGGAATTCTGGGAGTGGAAGTCCATCTGTCTTAAAGTTGGCAAATTTGAGAACCATGAATCTATCCTAACCCCTCATCATTATAACATCCTAGCCGAACTGATCAGCGCATCCAGTCACTGCTTACTCACGTCTAATAAAGGAAAGCCCATCTTTAATCTTTAATCTTTTTAATAATGTTTAAATTTAAATTGTGATATTTGTATTGTGTTTTTACCTGGCTGTACACCGCCCAGAGTCCTTCGGGAGAGGGGCAGTATAGAAATAAAATTATCCTTATCCTTATTATCCTTATCTTTATTCAGGACCACTCATTCCGCTACCGAACAGCTGAAACCCACAGGAAATTCTTTCTAATTGCCCGTCCAATCCCCTTTCCTGGACCGTACTTTGAACTTTGATTCAAGTCCTACGGCTTCACGCTTTTAGCCGAGGGCAGAATGCCTGGAAATTCCAGGACTTGCTGTGGGCGCCAGGTTGGGGAAGCTCTTCCACCCTCTCTTTGCAGGGTCGGCTCTAAATTTAAGCGACGTTGGCTGTCCTCGTCCGTGCAGTATCTAATTTCTGGATCTGTGCCCCTCTGTTAGGTGCCAGCTATGCCTCCAACACAGAGATCTTTGGCAGCATTGTGGGAGGCTTGAAATGTGGGCTAAACAGAGGTTGCCTCGTGCTGGTGAGAACATCGACAAGAGTTGGGAAATGACCACAGAGACTAAGGATAAAGCAGCTTGTTGGGGAAGCGGAAGGCTAAGCGGTAGGGCCCAGGCCCAGATCCCCGAGAGTGGGTAAACCCCACCGTCCTTCCTAAGCCTTCCTACAAAAAAAGATGGTGTACAAATTTAGCACCCACCCCTCTCCTAGAAGAATGAAATATTTTGGGAAATATATAAAAAAAAGGCAGAATATTATATTTCCCTAAAGGAGAAACATGCTCTTGGAAAGCAGCCCCCAAGTCTTTTTTAATAGCCCCAGCAGGATTGGGCCAGTCTGTGGAGACTCTAGACAGAGTGTAGAGAAGAGCAACAAAGATGATTAGGGGACTGGAGGCTAAAACATATGAAGAACGGTTGCAGGAACTGGGTAGGTCTAGTTTAATGAAAAGAAGGACTAGGGGAGACATGATAGCAGTGTTCCAATATCTCAGGGGCTGCCACAAAGAAGAGGGAGTCAAGCTATTCTCCAAAGCATCTGAAGGCAGGACAAGAAGCAACGGGTGGAAAACTAATGAAGGAGAGAAGCAACCTAGAACTAAGGAAAAATTTCCTGACAGTGAGAACAATTAATCCGTGGAACTACTTGCCTCCAGAAGTTGTGAATGTTCCAACACTAGAAGTTTTTAAGAAGAGGTTGGATAACCATTTGTCTGAAGTGGTGTAGGGTTTCCTGCCTGGGCAGAGGGTTAGACTAGAAGACCTCCAAGGTCCCTTCCAACTCTGTTATTCTATTCTATTCTATTCTACCCTGTTTCCCCAAAAATAGAACCCAGCCGGAAAATAAGTCCTAGCATGATTTTTCAGGATGCTGGTAATATAGAGCCTACCCCCCCCCACCCAAAATAAGCCCCAGTTGTCAGCCAGATTGGTGCATTTAATACCGTATTTTCCCCAAAATAAGACCTAACCAAAAAATAAGTTCTAATGCATCTTTTGGAGCAAAAATTAAAATAAGACACAGTCTTATTTTCGGGGAAGCACAGTATCTACAAGATAAGAGACCTTCAGCTCCAGGGTGATGGGATTAAGACATGGTCCTTCAGGACATAATATTTATTTATTTATTTATTAGTTTGATTTATATGCCGCCCTTCTCTGGAGACTCAGGGCGGCTTACAATGTGTTAAGCAATAGCCTTCATACTTTTGTATATACCTGCTTAGTAGGGCTTTCGCCCCCCCCTCCCCCAAACGGTGTTATTTTTATACAAAGTCATCTTATTGCCCCCACAATCCAGGTCCTCATTTTACCTACCTCGGAAGGATGGAAGGCTGAGTCAACCTTGAGCCTGGTGACATTTGAACTCGCAGTAATTGCAGGCAGCTGGCAACTAAGTGCTACTTTAATAGCACTTAGTCCCCTGCGCCACCAGTCTCTTTAGCAGAAGACACAGGGCCCACTGCATTGCACAATCTCCTAAGGACATTGCATCACCCAGCAAACTTCAACCAAACCTGGGAGCTCAGACAAATATGTCCCCATAGGAATCTAACAACAGCCAATAGAATACACCAGATGGATATTTGTCCCAACAATGGAAAACTTATTAAACCCCCTGTGGGTTAGAATTATTAAAACAAGTGTTTGTGTTCAGAGTTTTTCTAACATCAGAAATCAGCAGATTTTTATTTTCTTGCTTGTCGTGTCGCTCAAGTCTTACTGTGCAGAAGGATTGACGGGGAAGAAAAGACTTTGGCAGCTTCAAGGAATGGAAACATTTTCTCCCAGTGTGATTTTAAGTAGGCAATTCCCACACTTACTCGTCTAAAGTGTGCTTTATTTACTTAATAAGACAGAAGAAAGAGGGGAAAGGAGGGAGGGAGGGAGGAAGAAGGAAGGAAGGGAGAGAGAAAAGAAAGGAAAAAAGAGAAGGAAGGAAAAGGAAGGAAGGAAACGAAAAAAGAGAAAGAAGGAAAGAAAGAAGAAAGAAAGAAACAGAAAAGGAAAGATGGAAAGGGTTGAAGAAAAAAGAAAGAAAAGAAAGAGAGAAAGAAAGAAAGAAAAGGGATGAAGAAAAAGAGATAGAAAAGAAAGTAGAAAAGAAAAAGTGAAAAAGCAAAAGAAGGAAGGAAGGAAGGAAGAAAAGAAAGAAAGAAAGAAAGAAGGAAGGAAGGAAGGAAGGAAGGAAGGAAGGAAGGAAGGAAGGAAGGAAGGAAGAAAGAAAGAAAGAAAGAAAGAAAGAAAGAAAGAAAGAAAAAGAAAATTATTGATGGTGGAGGGATGATCAAACATCCCAAAATTCCAAATGACCAGATTCAAATTATCCTACTTAATTACACAAAGACTTCCTAAAGTTAGTCTGATTCTGGATTTTCTTTCTCCCTCCCTCCTCTTAAAATTCATTTAGAATTTTATTTTGGGCTGAAAATCACTCTCAACGTTAGGGGTCCTTGATGATGTTACCTAGTTTGGGTAATAAAATGTCTGCAAGAAAACAAACAAATTCAGAGAGTCTCACCAAGCCTCATGTCAACGCTGAGCTATTCTCCTTTATTACTACTCTCAACTTTGAATAGTGGGCCAGAGGTAAACAGCTCGGTAACCCATGGATCCTGCAAAAGACTTTAAAACTTAATTTCATATTCCATTTTAATTAAACCGAAATATACTTGATAAATGCTATTTTAAACCACGAGTGTGAAAAAAATGTAGCCCATCAGCAAAAATATCACTGTTGTTTGGTGGCGTTTGGAGAGAAAGGGATAAGAGGCAAAAAAGATTTTTTCAGTGGTTCTGATATCTAAGATGCCAATCCCCTCCCTTCTTTTATCTGATTATGTGCCAGTAACTCGCTATTGAGTCTAAGTAACCACATTCTATGTGGACCTAAAGCATCAGTTTACAATACAATATCTGCTTTCTACTCCGTCCGGTTTCGTTTCCACTCAGCAATGCTATATTTAAATTTCGTTGTGGTTGGATTTGCACTTTTCCTTCAGCTGATAATGGACTATTTTATAACCAACCATCAAGATCTCGAGAGCCTGTGCTAGTGTTCCTGGGGCTATTTTTGGACAAGATGTTTGGCTTTTGGGTATAAATAGCAGGCCAGAGTATTTCCCACCCCCCTGCCCCCGCCCCAAGATAGGTGTATGCTAGGAGTAGAAGCCAAGCAGAAAGTAACTACAAGATCAGTTAAAGGAGACTGTGGCCTCTAAACAGAACCAGTGTGGCTTAAAGATCTCCAAATAAATTTAAAGCCTGTAGGGAGAGGTCAAAAAAGTCAAGATGGCAGCTGCCATGGAAGATCTGCTGGTCTTTTGGAGTAGAGAACATAGAATAGATACAGAACATCTAATAATAGAGATGCACAGGAGATCCTATGCCCATGACGGCCAACTTATGGCACATGTGCCATAGTTGGCATGTGGAGCCATATCTGTGGGCACATGATATTGCCCTAGGTCAGCTCCAGTGCACATGTGTGCACCGGCCCGGTGATTTTCGGGCCTTCTGGTCCCACCAGAAGTCAGGAAATGGGCCATTTCTAGCTTCCCAGGGGTGAGGGGTGTAGAGAAGGCCGTTTTTGCCCTCCCCAGACTCCTAGAAAGCCTCTGGAGCCTGGGGAGGGCAGAAAATGGGCCTACTGGGCCATTGTGTGCCAAAAACTGGGGGAGAGCGGTAGGGATCACATACGCATGCATGGGGGTGCGGAGGGCATTGAATTATGGGAGTGGGCACGCGCGCATGTGACTCCCCCCCTCCCCGCATTCCCCCCGCTTTTGGCATGTGATGGCAAAAAGCTTAGCCCTCATTGCCCTATGCCATTTCACACAAATGGTTCCCCAGTCGCTTTTTGAAAGCCTCCAGTGATGGGTCCCTCACAACTTCTGAAGACAATCCATTGGTTGATTGTTCTGTTAGGGAATCTCTCCTTAGTTCTAGGTTGCTTCTCTCCTTGATTAGTTTCCATCTGTTTCTTCTTGTCCTACGCTCAGGTGCTTTGGAGAATAGCTTGACTGCCTCTTCTTTGGGGCAGCCCCTGAGATATTGGAAGGCTGCTATCCTGTCTCCCCTAGTCCTTCTTTTCATTAAACTAGACATACCCAGTTCCTGCAATTGTTCTTCATATGTTTTAGCCTCCAGGCCTTGATGTTCCTCTCTGCACTTTTTCTAGAGTCTCGACATCTTTTTTTACATCGTGGTGACCAAAACGGGATGCAGGATTCCAAGTGTGGCCTTACTAAGGCTTTACAGAGCGGTGTTAGTAACTCACGTGATCTTGATTCAGTCCCTCTGTTGATGCAGTTTAGGATTGCATTGGCTCCTTTGCAGAGGTGAAATCCAACAGGTTCTGGAGAACCGGTAGCGGAAAGTTTGAGTAGTTCAGATAACCGGCAAATACCACCTCTGGCTGGCCCCAGAGTGGAGTGGGAGTGGAGATTTTGCAGTATCTTTCCCCTGCCATGCCCCCTAAGCCACGCCCACCAAGCCACACCACACCACGCCCACCAAGCCACGCCCATAGAACCGGCGGTAAAAAAAAATTGGAATTCACCACTTCTTCTTTGGCCGCACACCGCTGGCTCATGATTAATTGATTGTCGACAAGAACTCCAAGGTCCCTCTCCCAGTTAACTGCTATTAAACCAGGTTTCACCTAAGCTAGACGTGTCCTTTCGGTTTTTCTTGACTTAAGTGTTAAGATCTTACTTTTCTCTACGTTGAATTTCATTTTACTAGGTAGGGCCCACTGCTCCGTGATTTATGACCGGTGCAGTGGTGGGTTTCAAAATTTTTTACTACCGGTTCTGTGGGTGTGGCTTGGTGGGCGTGGCATGGCTTGGTGGGCGTGGCAGGGGAAGGATACTGTAAAATCTCCATTCCCACCACATTCTAGGGGAAGGATACTGTAAAATCTCCATTCCCTCCCCACTCCAGGGGAAGGATACTGTAAAATCTCCATTCTCACCCCACTCCAGGGGAAGGATACTGTAAAATCTGCATTCCCTCCCCACTCCAGGGGAAGGATACTGTAAAATCTCCATTCCCTCCCCACTCCAGGGGAAGGATACTGTAAAATCTGCATTCCCTCCCCACTCCAGGGGGAGGATACTGTAAAATCTCCATTCTCACCCCACTCCAGGGGAAGGATACTGTAAAACCTCCATTCCCACCCCACTCCAGGGGAAGGATACTGTAAAACCTCCATTCCCACCCCACTCCAGGGGAAGGATACTGTAAAATCTGCATTCCCTCCCCACTCCAGGGGAAGGATACTGTAAAACCTCCATTTCCACCCCACTCCAGGGGGAGGATACTGTAAAATCTGCATTCCCTCCCCACTCCAGAGGAAGGATACTGTAAAATCTCCATTCTCACCCCACTCCAGGGGAAGGATACTGTAAAATCTGCATTCCCTCCACTCCAGGGGAAGGATACTGTAAAATCTCCATTCTCACCCCACTCCAGGGGAAGGATACTGTAAAACCTCCATTCCCACCCCACTCCAGGGGAAGGATACTGTAAAATCTCCATTCTCACCCCACTCCAGGGGAAGGATACTGTAAAATCTCCATTCCCTCCCCACTCCAGGGGAAGGATACTGTAAAATCTCCATTCCCTCTCCAATCCAGGGGAAGAATACTGTAAAATCCTCATTTCCTCCCGATCAGCTGGGACTTGGGCAGCAGAGAATAGACGGGGGTGGGCCCAGTCAGAATTTTTGCTACTGGTTCTCCGAACTACTCAAAATTTCCACTACCGGTTCTCCAGAACTGGTCAGAACCTGCTGAAACACCCACCTCTGGACTGGTGCTTATTGACAGTTTGAAGTTACAATGAACATCCCCAGGGCTACTTATGATCCGGATTCAAAATTCCAGCGGCCATTCCTTTCAATTTTGAGCACTGGGCAACTGGCTGGCATTTACAGCCATTTGCAGCGTGCTGTAGTCAAGTGACCAAGACTGATGATGGGGTGTTTTTTTTGGGCTGGGAAACATACAATCTCCTGCCTTTATAATTTAACAAATAACTCAAGGAGACGAATGTATCCAACCTCTCTTCCTCCTCCTAGTTTCACTTAAGGACAAAAAAAAAAAAAAAAAAAGATTGTAAAATTGTACACAGCCACGTGGTAGCCTGTTTAATGACCAGCATGACTTACGATGGTAATTCCAGGTTCAATTATGGCCATAATTGAGGCCTACCTGTAGTTTGAATTAAACCAAGGATTTGCCCATGTGTGTGGGTGTCATAAATAACTACTTAGGAGCATTTATGGGGAGTTTAAAAACAAAACTGTGCAATTAAATCCCCTTCCTTTTTTATACCTGTGGCATTTAAAGGCCTGAATTTGTTTGCTCGATCATAATTACCATCTTGATTTTTTAAAAAAAATTTGGGATGGATCATCCGGCCCACAACTGGCTATTGTGGCTTGCCCAACCAAATGTTATGGTTTAGGGCAAATCCCAGTTGATTGTGGTTTATTTAACTGAGGGTTAGAAATTAGGGCTTTATCCAATGGCACAAGTCTGTTTCTTAAGCAAAAAAGCGAGTCGGTAGGCTTGTTCAACATTTTCCTAAGCAGGAAACTGAATTCAAGTCCTGCCTTAGGCATGAAAACCAGCTGGATGACTCTGGGCCAACCACCAAGGGGTTGTGAGTTCTAGTCCTGCCTTACGCATGGAAGCCAGCTGGGTGACTCTGGACCAATCACCAGGAGACTGTGAGTTTTAGTCCCGCTTTAGGAATGAAAGCCAGCTGGGTGACCCTGGGCCAATCACCAGGAGACTGTGAGTTCTAGTCCCGCCTTAGGCATGAAAGCCAACTGGGTGACCCTGGGCCAATCACCAGGAGATTGTGAATTCTAGTCCCGCCTTAGGCATGAAAGCCAGCTGGGTGACCCTGGGCCAATCACCAGGAGATTGTGAATTCTAGTCCCGCCTTAGGCATGAAAGCCAGCTGGGTGACTCTGGGTCAATCACCAGGAGACTGTGAGTTCTAGTCCCGCCTTAGGCATGAAAGCCAACTGGGTGACCCTGGGCCAATCACCAGGAGACGGTGAGTTCTAGTCCCGCCTTAGGCATGAGTGCCAACTGGGTGACCCTGGGCCAATCACCAGGAGACGGTGAGTTCTAGTCCTGTCTTAGGCACAAAAACTGACTGGATATCTGGGCAATCACTTTTTCTCAGCTCCACACCACCTCACAGGGTTGTTGTTGTTGTGGGGAAAAAAAGGAGGATGAAAGTGTTGGATCTTGTGTTATCCGTAACAATAATAAAAGCAGCACCTGTGTAGCGTAGAGGGCTAATGCCTCCTACTAAAGGCAGCAATTAACACCAGCTGCCTGTAATTTCTCTGAGTTCAATCCTAGCCAGGCTCAAGGTCGACTCAGCCTTCCATCCTTTCTAAGGTGGGTAAATTGAGGACCCAGTTTGTGGGGGCAATAAGCTGACTTTGTATAAATATAAATATACAAAAGTATGAAGGCTATTGCTTAACGCATTGTAAGCCGCCCTGAGTCTCCGGAGAAGGGCGGCATATAAATCAAATTAAAAAATAAATAAAATAAATAAATAAATGATGAAACACAACCTCTGCGCAAAGGTTTTCTTTCTACAGTCGATAAGATTCCTAAGCACCAAAGCACAGCACCTGAAGGCAGGACAAAAAGGGACAGATGGAAACCAATCAAGGAGAGAACTAACCAAGAACTAAGGAGAAATTTCATGACATTGAACGACTTGCCTCCAGAAATTGTGGGTGCTCCATCCCTGGAAGTTTTTAAGAAGAGACTGGACCGTGAACCAGTTAAACAAATAGAGATAGAAGTGGTGGAAAAGACTGCTGGGAAATAGCTATTGGAAATGTTGATTGATTTTACAACTTCAAGAGAGGAGAAAATATTTTTTGTTAAGATTATGGATATGAGTTGCCATTTAAGAAGAGGTAAAATATAGATTTGATATAATGGGTTTTAGGAATGAGGAATATATATGAAGGAGGAGCCTCAGATAGCTCAACCGGCTGAATAGCCTATTATTAACATCCAGCTGTCTGCAATTACACCAGTTCGAGGCTCAAGGTTGACTCAGCCTTCCATCCTTTCTAAGGAAGGTAAATTGAGGACCCAGTTTGTGGGGGCAATAAGCTGACTTTGTATAAAAAAATATACAAAAGTATGAAGGCTACTGCTTAATGCCTTGTAAGCCGCCCCGAGTCTCCGGAGAAGGGCGGCATATGAATCTAATTAAAAAAAAAATATTGATTGTTAAAATGACAAAGATTTAAGGGTGTTTATTTGGAAATACTTTGGAAATAATTGCTTAGAATTTGGGGTGATATGGTAGAATGATAAATGTTTAGAATAAATTCATTTTTCCTTTTTCTTGTTTTTTTTTTTAAAGATGCTAATGGATAAAACTTGGAACAAAATTGATTGAGGGAATGTGAGCAAACTGTACTTATTTTACACCGGATCAAATCCTTGCTCTAAAAAAATGTATTTTATATTTTATGTTTTAAAAAAGTAAAAAAAAAACTTTTTGAAAAAAAAAAGAAAGAAGAGACTGGACAACTGTCGGAAATGGTATAGGGTTCCCTGCTTGAGCAAGGGTTAGACTAGAGGGCCTCCAGGGGCCCTTTCAACTCTATTACTCTGTAATTCTGTTACCTAGAGAGTCAGCTTCCTGCACCTGTTGTGGTCCCGCTGCCCTACTTCAAATCCAGGAAGGATTACATCCCATTCACCCAGCATTTCGTTCCCAACAGACTTTGCACCAGTAGCTGACACATTTTTAACTTCTCCAGAGGTTGGTTCTCGTTTCCAAGAATTAAGCCCTTAGATCTTGTTACAGAGTCTAAAACTCAGGAATCCTAAAAATGGTGCTAGCTGGGTGCGTAGCACAATGTGTGTGTAGGCAGAAGGAAATCAAGCTTGTATGCTAAGGTTTCAGTAAAAGTCCAAAATGCCTCCTTCATTTTATGTTCCCAATTATTCAGAAGGTTGAAAGTTCGCCGTTATATGTCACTTATTATTTGTATCTCACCGTTTTAGTTTTTAGTTTTTACAAATAATTCAAGGCAGCCAACATTATCTAAGACTCCTTCCTCCTTCTAATTTTCTGCACAACAACTCTGTGAGGTGGATTGGACTGAGATTGAACTGGCCCAAAGTCACCCAGCTGGCTTTCATGCCTAAAGCAGGATTAGAACTCACCATCTCCTGGAGATTGGCCCAAAGTCACCCAGCTGGTTTTCATGACTAAGGAGGTACTAGAACTCCCAGTCTCCTAGTAATCGGCCTAAAGTCACCCAGCTGGCTTTCATAACTAAGGCAGGATTAGAACTCACCATCTCCTGGAGATTGGCCCAAAATCACCCAGCTGGTTTTCATGACTAAGGAGGTACTAGAACTCCCAGTCTCCTAGTAATCGGCCTAAAGTCACCCAGCTGGCTTTCATAACTAAGGCAGGATTAGAACTCACCATCTCCTGGACATTGGCCCAAAGTCACCCAGCTGGTTTTCATGACTAAGGAGGTACTAGAACTCCCAGTCTCCTAGTAATCGGCCTAAAGTCACCCAGCTGGCTTTCATAACTAAGGCAGGATTAGAACTCACCATCTCCTGGAGATTGGCCCAAAGTCACCCAGCTGGTTTTCATGACTAAGGAGGTACTAGAACTCCCAGTCTCCTAGTAATGGGCCTAAAGTCACTCAGCTGGCTTTCATGCCTAAATCAGGATTAGAACTCACCATCTCCTGGAGATTGGCCCAAAGTCATCCAGCTGGTTTTCATGACTAAGGAGGTACTAGAACTCCCAGTCTCCTAGTAATCGGCCTAAAATCAGCCAGCTGGCTTTCATAGCTAAGGCAGGATTAGAACTCTGAGTCGTGATGTTTGGCCCAAACTCACCAAGCTGGTTTACATGCCTAATGCGGGACTAGAACTCACGATCTCCTGGTGAGTGGGCCAAAATCAGTCAGCTGGATTAGAACTCATCATCTCGTGGTTTCTAGCCTGGTGCCTTCACCAAACTGGCTGAGTTTACAAATTGCTGTTGGTTCAACAAGCCACAACTGGCTGTAAGGTCACACATCAGCCAAACACCTTGCAACTTAGCAAATGGTTGGCATCAGTTTGAAATACTGTCCATGGAATGCCTTCAGTTACTACGGTACCCATGTCCCAATCTGCCAACTTCAAGATCCCATAACGCCTAGCCAGCAGAGTTATGGTTTCTTAACAGATTACATGATGGTAAAGGTAAAGGTAAAGTTAAAGGTTCCCCCTGCACATATCGTTCCCAACTCTAGGGGGCGATGCTCATCTCCGTTTCAAAGCCGAAGAGCCAGCGATGTCTAAAGATGTCTCTGTGGTCCTTTGGCCGACATGACTCAACGCCAAAGGTGCATGGAATGCTGTTCCCTTCCCACCAAAGATGGTCCCTATTTTTCTGCTTGCATTTTTTTACGTGTTTTCGAACTGCTAGGTTGGCAGAAGCTGGGACAAGTAACGGGAACTCACCCCATTACACGGCACTAGGGATTCGAACCGCTGAACTGCCGACCTTTCGATCGACAAGC
The DNA here is from genome assembly GCA_030761175.1 of Masticophis lateralis. Lineage (NCBI taxonomy): Eukaryota > Metazoa > Chordata > Lepidosauria > Squamata > Colubridae > Masticophis > Masticophis lateralis. The sequence goes on along the minus strand of JAUDYJ010000001.1, from coordinate 5,216,271 downwards.
TGAGCATCTTAGCCACTGAGCCATGGTTGGTGTCAACTCTTGGGAACCACTTAGATCAGGGGTGTCAAACTCAAGGCCCGTGGGCCAGATCCAGCCCATGATGTGCTTGGATCCCACCCGTGGGGTCGTCCTGGAAAATGTAAGGGCCGGATCACATCGCTTCGGGACAGCATAGCTTTGGCTTGGTATACCCAATGCGAAGAGGAAACATGCCAGTAGTTTGGGGAGTGGCATCAAGATGGCCACGTCCAGCAAGTTGGCCACTCCCATCCAGTCAGCCACGCTTATCCGCCCCCCTCCTCCCTGAGGTCAACCACAGCCCTGATGCAGCTCTCAACGATTGACACCCCTAACTTAGATCCATTTTCTCCAGAAGAATCTGTCCCAATCTGGTCCTTCAGAATGTCTAATGGTGCTTCCATCACTAGTAGAACCGAGTCCTTCTACCTGGCTGTAGGTTGTCCTCTGCTCTCATTTTCTGCTTTTCTCACCATGATGGACTTGTCAAGTCCGTTGTGTTCCTGCTGGCTAGAAGATGCGGAAGAGGAACCGCAAAATATTTGGGAAAACTTATCCTCTCCTCCCCCACCCCTCTTCTTTTTCTTCTAGCAATGTTGCACAAAGCCATCCAGGATAGTATCTTCCGTCGCCATGGAAATAGTGTGGTACCCAAAGAGGGTGGGGTCCTTCCTCCCGTTGCCATGGGAACAAAGAAGCAACTGAGCAGATGAGGAAGCACAAAGACAGTCTGATGGCCTAAAAAAACACAATTGGAAGGCGAGTTTATATGGCTTTGGGATAGTAGTTATTTCCAAGATGGAAAGAGGTCCATCTTAGCTCATGTCAGACCTACAGGTAGTCATCTAACTTGTATTCGGCAGTTTATTCCTTTAACTGTTGTGGCCCGCCAGCGGCCTACATGGATTGTGGCTGATCCTGACGACGAGGAGGCTGGTGTGGTGTCGCGCCAGCAGCCTGTGGAGCCAGTGCTCGAGTCAGACAGCGAGGAGGCTGAAGAGGATGTGGTGCCAGAGGCAGAGACTCAGTCAGGGCCTTCAGAACCTCCAGAGGCTCCTTCAAGTGAAGAGAGTGAAGTGGAGGAGCCTATTCTCAATGCTCGAGCACGCAGGGCTGCCAAAAGGCAGGAGTGGTTACTCAGGAGGAGGTCTTCCCAAGAGTAAGGCTTGGGGCCAATTGGCCACTCCCTTAGCCTATTTAAGGAGGACTGCTGACTGAAGCAATTTGTAGGGAACAACTTTAGTACACTCTACAATGTTGCTGGAAACAACCTTTGGTCCTAGGCAGAGCATTTTGAGAGTGAGTTTTTTTGTTACAACTTGGTTTCTGGGCTGATTGCCAACCCTTGTCGGACTTCGTTTAATCTCTAATTCATAGCAGGCTGATAAGGGGATTTGTGGTTAAAGCCTGCATTTTGAAAGGGGTCTGTTTGTATTAAACGGAATTTTTGGAGCTGTGTATGTGCGTGCTACACTTCTTGGGACCCGTAGCTGGGGCAGAACATTAGCATACAAGAAGTATGTGCCACGTACAGCTGAGAAAAAACCCCATCATTTGCAAAGATTTCTCAGTTGAAAAAGCCATCATAACAGAAATAACATTTGTGTCTTCTGGAACTGTAGAATGACTGTACCCATCATCCCCAGCTGCTGCTACCTTTGGCTACATGGTAAGTGGTAGAGAGGAAATATGTGCAGGTAAAGATAGTCCTCAATTCACAACCATTTCTTTAGTGACCGTTCAAAGTTACAACTGCATTGAAAAAAATGCTTTATGGTTGTTTTTCACACTTACGACTATCGCCTCCTCCCCGTGGTCACATGACAAGAATTGGGGGCGCTTGGCAACTGGCATGTACTTATGACGGTTGCACTGTCTTAGGGTCACTTGATCAGCATTTCTAACCCTCCCAGCCGGCTTCCAACAAGCAAACTCAATTGGGGGGGGGGAGCCAGATTCACTTAACGACCACATGACTCACTTAACAACTGGCAAAAAGGTCATAAATTGGGGCAAATTCACTTAATAAGCGCCTTGCTTAGCAACCAGACTTGACTTAACAATCACAACGGGGCTCCCATTGTGGTCGTTAGTTAACGATGACCTGTAATCCTTGACTTATGACCTGTGGGTGTGGCAATTATGGTCATGACTCGTGACAGTCATAAAGCAGGTCATCCTGTGACCGCAGCCATTTTTAAGACCTTTTTTTTCCTGTGGTTGCTAAGCGAATATGGCTATCATAAAGTGAATGCTTGTTATGGGGTGATTTTTGTCAGGAAGGTCAAAAAAGTCAAAATGGCGCCTCAACTGTGCAATCAAAAACCTGCCCCTTTTTTTAATAAAAGTTTTTTTTTATTTTATACACAAACATTTAATATATCATCCCTTCCGTACGACAACTCAGCGTTTTTTCTGTGACTTTTTTTTTTTTGTTACCTCTTCCGTCTTCATTTTCACCAAATCGATTACATTTCTTCAATTTCTTCTCTTATTCCAAATATTAATAACGGGCTTCAGTTGGATAATTTTGGGCTGCCATCTTGACTTTTTTGGCCCTCTGTAGACTGGGGAATAATTGTTTATTTAAAAAATGGATTATAGGTAGTCCTCGACTGATGACCACAATGGAGTCTGAAATTTCTGTTCCTAAGTGAGACATTTCTTAAGTGAATTTTACCCCATTCTACGACCTTTCTTGCTACAGAGTTGTTAAGGGAATCACTGTACTTCTTAAATTAGTAAGACGGTTGTTAAGTGAATCTGGCTTCCCCATTGACTTCACTTGACAGAAGGTCGCAAAAAGAAATCATGTGATCCTGGGACACTGCAACCTTCATAAATACGAGTCAGTGGCCAAGCGTCTGAATTTTGATCACCATGGGAGATGCTGCAGCAGTTGTAAGTGTGAAAAATGGTCGTAAATCGCTTTTTTCAGTGCTGTTGCCACTTTGAATGGTCACTAAACAAGGACTACCTGTACATTTCCAGAGCGTTACCATCGAAATTGTTCTTCCCTCCCTCCAGCCTGAAAAATCATGACGTCTGTGTGTTGTTGTTGTTGTTTTTTTAATATTTGAAAACTTTTTATTTTTCTTTCAAATGAGCACCAACATCTATGTTGTAAATCGGACAAAACAATGCTCCCTTCCTTTTAATACTGAAGTAGTATTTACAATACGCCAACGTGTGACACGGTTTAAAACAAATTAGGCCATTAAAAAACAGACAAAACCAATAATAAGACAAGTAAACCTTTATTATTAAAGCAAAATAAGACCTGAAGGATTTGTCAAACAAATAAAACACCAATAAAATAAAACCAAGATTTCCTTTTTTTTTTAAATATTAAAAGTATAAAGTATACACAGTTCTGTAAACACAAAGATGTCCAACATGATGGGTTGGTATTAGAAATATAGTCTCTTCATTTAGGGAAAGGATAACGGATATCCATGATATCTTTGCAATAATAACAATAATAATAATAATAATATTTGCCCGCACAAATATTATTATGCAGCGTTTATTTGTTTATTTTAAAGTTTTAAAAAAACCATTCCTGTTTCTCCCTTAACGTATTTCCGGGCTCTCTATTTCTTTAAAAAAAATATTTATTTTTTTAAAGTACAATTTCCTGAAAGTTTACACAAGATTATATCCCTGCCTCCCAAAACCGCAAAACAAGATTGGCTTTAGGCAAAAACGGGCTCGCATGGAAGCAGAAAAAAACAAAAAACAGGGTGATTCATTTTTCCATCCATGAAATGATGCTATGAAATGTATATTTAGCACACATATTATCTCGGGCCCGAAACGCACCCCCACCTCCCGAACAACGCTTGGCATGATTGCATTTCAAAAGAGGGGGTTGCGTTTGTGTGTGTCTGTGTGTGTGCACCACAAAGTGTGAAGGCTACAGGGAGGGAAGACGGGAGTGTATTCTCTCTGTCACTAACCACAACACTGACACACAGCGCAATTCAGTAAGCTGGTGTTATTGGTCCTCTTAAAATCTGGGATGCAAAAAGGGTTTTACCAGGATTTAGGGACTGGGAAATGGTCCTGTAGAAAGGAGGATACACCAAACTTTTTATGTCCTGATGCTATTTTCTGTATTTTATGCAACTGTTTGACCCAACTGAATTTTTACTGGGACAAAGTTTTAATCACTTTAGGTCTAGAAATGCTATTTTGGAGGCCACCAAAGGAACACGGTCAAAGGGGGTCGAAGAGAAGGCCGAATCTACTTCCCTTCGCCCCCAGATCGAAGAACCAGGATTGCTAACGTCTATTCAAACTGGTTTCTGATCCAAAACAAACAAACCGGACTAGTACTAGAACTACAGAAATCTGGTTTACGCCAATGCAGTCAGTGTGACAATTTGTGTTGCCTTGCTACAATGCCTGCGCACGTGGAAAAAAACCCGTTTGGGAAAACAAGAGTTCTAGTCCAGTTATTTCTCAAGCGTGGTCACTTTAAGAGGTATGGGACTTCAGCTCCCAGAATTCTCCCTGCTGGCTGGGGGGGAATTCTGGGAGTTGAAGTCCACACACCTCTTAAAGGGTCCAAGCTTGGGGGGGGGGGGGAAAGCTGTATGAGGCGGACAAAGATTTCTGTAAACAGCTCCCTGGTAATAAAACACCACACAAATCACAGGGGGTCAGGATGACAAGACCCATTCACAGCTTAGTGGATTTTTGTACACGGTGGCAGCCACGAGGAGGACAAAAATGAAAAAGGGAAAACAGACTCTTTGGCTTGGATCAAGATACTGAGGGGTTTGTTTCTTGCCCAGGGCAGCAAATTGCCACGGGACTCCCTTTTCTCCAACCTTCTTGCCGTAAAAATATTGCAGTAAAAACAACAACATTGCAGCACGATCTTCCACTGTAATAAATTGCAATAAACACAAGAACAAACAACTCACAATCAAATAAATAACAATCGCTTGCATTAGCCTGTAAATTTAAAAAAAAAAATGTTATTATACTGCAAGCTGGAAGCCCTGAGGGAAAAAAAAGAGAGGATGGACTAAAGAAAGGAATTAATTAAAGCTTCCCAGAGTCCCAACGCATCTATCAAAAGTTGGGGTTTTTTTTTTCAAACTTGGCCATTTTAAGAGGCGTAGACTCCAACTCCCAGAATTCCACAGCCAGCATGGGGAATTCTGGGAGTTGAAGTCCACTCCCCTTAAAGGTTCCAAGTTTGAATAACACGGTATTTAAAGAGAAAAGAAAAAAAACGATTGAGGCGAGTCTACATTTTCAATGCAGTACGAATGGTGGCACAAGGGTTTTGGGATCTACTGATCCCAATTTTCATCACTTGGATCTATTGCAAAAAAGGGGACGTCAATCAGAAGCAAGTCTGATCGCAAGACACATCAGTGTACATCACCCAAATTGTCTTCATCCTCTTAACTAGCTTGCCACCTCAGGAATAGCAAAGGACACCATCCCGTCACCAGTGGAGAATGAAGGACTCAAGTTTTCCACCCAGTTGGCTTTTGGGCCAGGATTGAGAAGAAGAAGGTAGAACTTTCTCCCTCTTCCTCTCTACCTGAACTCAAGTCTGGAAGCATCCAACTTCCCAAATGTCTGAATGGCTCTTATGAACCCTGGATTACAAATTCATATCCTGGGCTGACCTGTATGCCATAATGTTAATACGTTGCATCTGCACCCATGGAGATGTCTTGGGAGATCTTCAGGCAAGACCGATGGAGGAACTTTAGATGGTTGCACACCATTTTTGGAGGCTGATACCAACATGATCCCGGTGAAGAAATCTCACCTTTTCCTCAAATAAATAAACTTGCCCCAAATCAGTCTTTCAAAACAGATAGATAGTCCACCTCACCGTCTCAGAAGCTGATGGATACTACAATTTTTAATGGATTATCCTCTATCCCAGGATTTCACAATCTCAGCCATTTTGAGTGTTTCTCAAAATTTGTCAACTTCAAGATGGCTGGATTTCAAACTCCCATAATTCCCCATCCAGCTCTGGCTGCGGAATTCTGAGAGTTGAAGTCCATCCCTCTTTAAAGTTGTAGAAACTGAGAAGTACTTGCAACTATCCAGATCAGGACGATCAAAAATTGAGGTTACGAGCTGCTAGGCTGTGGTACTGGTGTCCACCCCTAAAACACAACTGTACTTGAGGTGTTGGGTTTTCCTCCGTTCCAAATCACAACAACCAAAGGCATGAGCATCTCAATTCTGCAACTGGGGGAGATTTTTCTGCAATACTTTACTTGAATACTTTTCAAGAGCCCTGGAGATTCTGGATTTTACTAAAATTAAAGCCGTTTTGTAGGCCCAGGCTCTAAAATGCAAAACTGTGGTGATATTTAATATTAGCTTGGGGTTATCTGTAGTTAGGCCCAGCTGTGGCCAGTTGATAATGTCCTTGGAAACAATTCAGCCTCTGTTCCTGTGTAATTCCTACCGAAATTGTGACAGATTAGACCTTCTATATTCCTATTTCTCAATTTTTAATCAGGAATGCCTCTTGAGACCTAAACTTGCATATTTAAACGTATTATTATTATTATTTTGCAGGGAGTTCAGGACTGCATGCATGATTTTCACTCCTCTGGTCCTCCTGGAAAATAGGACTGGCTAAGAGCTAGCAAGTCACACAATGAGTCCTGTATCGGATTTAAAGTTTGAACCCATAGCTCCGTAATTTTAGACCAAGGCTTCATTTACTGTACTATGCTCTCAAATATTGCTTCCATATCTCTTCGCTGGCAGTAATGTGGAAGATCCATGTTTTAAATCAGTGTTTTTCAACCTTGGCTACTTGAAGATGTGTGAAGATGTGTGGACTTCAACTCCCAGAATTCTCCACGCTGGCTGGGGAATTCTGGGAGTTGAAGTCCACAGGTCTTAAAGGGTGCCAAGTTTGAGAATCACTGACATAGGGGATTCATGGTTAAATCTACCTCTTCTTCCCAAATCTCCCATCCGGAAATTCCAAACAAGTCTTCCTTTGGGGTGGCACATAATATTAATATAGTGGGAAACACAGGTTGGTCTTAACACCAGCACGTAGCTAAGTCCCTGAAATATTTAAAGTGATAAAATGAAGAGCTCCCCCCCCCGCCAATTCCTTTTCTCTGTCGGTGGTACATTCCAATTCATTTTCCTGCTCTCCCATTTTTTTGCTAACTTGGAAATTATCTCTCCCCCATCCCCCCCCCAAAAGAAACGTTCCAAAATGACACCAGAACATATTAAAAAAAATAATTTGCTAAGAACTTATTTTATCTCTTGCCAATTATGGAATGTTTCTCTCTATTGTCTCCAACCTTGTCAACTTTAAGACTTGTCCACAAGTCTTAAAGTTGTCCACAAGTCTTAAAGTTGACAAGGTTGGAGACCCCTGCTACAGAGGATCCCACGGGAACAATTTCCTACCCCCTACCCAAATGAAATTGAAAGAAAGAAAAAAAAACAGGATGGAAAAAAATAATAATCATCAAAATAGGTTAAAGAGGTCAACGCCATTCCAACTAGCCCTGTATTACGTGTCGGGTCAAAGGGCGTTAAAAATTTCCACCTTTATTGACCGATCCGATAAAACACAACGGAGAGGAATCGAAGGGCTTTGGAGTGACGGGTGGAGGTGGGAGTGGTGGAGGACAGAGACACAGCCCAAGAATTTTTCCAAGGTCCTTCAGCCTCCTATAATTTGACCTCAAGGCTCTCCTTGAACCCAAAAGGAGCGTCTTCCAGGAAAGCTCTTCCCCCCTAGATAAGTCCATCTCCAGACTTACTTCATCCAGAGCGCCGTTCAGTCTTATCTCCCGCAAAGCGGGAGAGACAATTAAATCCTTCGCTAGGTCAGTGGGGCAAGGATGCTTTTTAAGCCACCCAAGGATACACCTCAGCTTTGCAACCTGGGAAACTGGTCCAAACTGGCTGGATACCACCTCTGCTTCTGAACCTCAAAGATCAGATCCAACAAAGGAAGACAATGCAAGCTCAACCTTCTGGCCGAGTCCTCTTCAGATCAGCGAGGAGGGGCGAGTGGGTAAGAGAAGATCCAGATGCTAGCGATAGGAATGGTTGCCCTGCTCCGTATTATAAACCTTATTCATTTTATTTATTTTTCTCAACACAGAGAACTTTCTTTCAGTGCAAAAGGACTTTTCGGTCAAGTCTGATGATTTAGCGGAAGGGACCAGTGAATCTTTTGGATTCACTGTTGGTGACACCACCCAACTTATTATTCTCGTTTGCAAGGAAGATCCTTCAAAGAAAATCCAGAGACTCTACAAACCACCAGAGCTAAATCTCTGGAAGGCCACCAAGGAGAAAGAACGTGGGCTGGGATGCAGGAAGAGGGAAGGAACGGACGCTCTCACTGGTTCTCAATCTTTCCAAAACAGAAGTAAAGGAATGGATGGAACCACCAGCTGAGGTTCTCCTGGCTGACCCCAAAATTTAAACACGTTCAAGGCTGTGAAATATTTCCTTCGTGCAACGTTATGGCCAAAATCTGCTACTTGTGTGAGGAGACGTTCTAAAAAAAAAAACCCGACAAGACAAAGAGGATTAAACTTTGGCTCTCCAACTGCAATATCTGTACGTCCCACAGCAAACTTTACAGGAGTTGCTAGGACATCCGTAAATAGGCATAAAAGTGACTTCTGCCTCCATCTTTACGTTCTGCTTGCATCCTCCTTTTTTGCTTTTGACACAATCCATCCAATTGAGGGACCTCAATTGTGTGATGCTAGATTACAATCCCCCTAAAAAATAAAACAAATCCCAAATCCCCGGATAATTCTCTAGAAACCCAAGATGTTAAAAACATCCCTTTTCAATCGTGTTTTCCTCTTTCTTTCCAGCGAGCTCAGCATAAAGACAAGATCAAGAGAAACCACCTCAACAAACAGGTAGTGGCGGCGGCGCGAGGCTCCGCCCAGACATCATCAAAAACGCTCTGCGTATGCGCAGAAGCGCCATGCGCTCGCGCCAGGATTTGAATCCCACTACTGAGTTGGTTGGAGAATACTAAAATTAGCTAGTCTAAAATTAGGGAGGCCTACACTTTTTTGAGACGCAAGAGAAAAAGACAGGCATGAGGTATATATATTATTTTTTTTACAGTCCGCGAGTTTCAAGCCATGGTTTGTCAGGATTTTAAAAGGACAAAGGGGGTTGAGTGAAACTTTACTCATTCCCTCTCATTCGTCCCACACCCCAAAAGCACGGATTTCCCACCTCCCCTCAGGAGTCATAAACGTTGACTTTAGCAACCCCGCCCCCCCCCAAAAAAGGCAACCATCAGTTTCTACTGAGACATAAGTTGTGTAACGGTTTGGCATTGGGTTCATTCCTTGATTTTTGTCGTTGTTAAAAAAAAAAAAAGAAAAAAAAAGAAGAAACAACAACGCAACGCAACACAATGCCAGAATAGCGAAAGAGGAAGACTAAGAACGTTAACTCGAGGTCGGACTCACAAACGGATACGAAAAGCAAAGAGACGGAGTGGCCGGCCGGTCGCCGATTCAAGATGGCAGAGATGTTGGGTGGGGTGTGTGTGTGCGAGGAAGCGTGTCTCAGGACGACAACGAAGCCCCCGTATGCGTGGAACCCCAGCGAGTGCCAGTCGCTTGCTCGTTCTCGGAGATAAATGTCCAGTCGTAAAGAGTGAACGCTCGCGTGGATCAGTCGTCATTCTTTCCGTCCGGCGGTTCAATCCCAGCCGTTATCTTTGATCATGTGAGCTAATTCGATGATGTATTTGCCTTCTTTATATTTCTGACTGCTCTCAAAGGCGTGTTCCTTTGAAACGACAACGACAATGACAAAAAAAAAAAGGCATTAACAAAATCTCACTTTGAAAGAGTCACGGTTCAAACTTTCCTTAAAACGTTCACGAGGGAAACTCAAAAAAGTGCTTTTTGTCAAAAGTCAACTGGACTGTTTTTTGTCCTGGAGGAAGAAGAGGTTTCCTTTTTCATCCAAGAAGCTTCATCGGTTCTACCACAATGGTGCGGCCGACAGAGGGATTTGTTCTGAGAGGATAAGGAAGGGGGAGTTGGAAAAATCCTATTTCTTAAAACCAGATGACAGCAATGAAAACATTTTGGAATGCCTAGAACAGAATATGGCCAACATCGGCTTAATTTTACAAGAAATTGAAAACCAGATAATGTATCTAAGCACATTTTGGTCTTAAAGTCCCTTGATTTAAAACTGTGTTTTCAAACCTGGCAACTTTAAGACGTGTGGATTTCAACTCCCAGAATTCCCCAGCCAGCCATGCTGGCTGGAGAATTCTGGGAGTTGAAGTCTACACATCTTAAGAGTTGTCAAGTCTGGAAAAAAATAATCTAATACATCCTTCTTTTCCAATTTTCAAAATCCTATCAAAGGGGACCACGATGGCGCCATCAACTCTCCCCCTTTTGTATGTGTGTGGCAGTGTCACACCCACAGGAGGGGTGCACTTGCATTGAACTAAGAAATGTCCTAGAACTAAGGAGAAAAGTCCCGACAGCGAGAACAATTAACCAGTGGAACAACTTGCCACCAGAAATTGTGAATGCTCCAACACTGGAAGTTTTTAAGAAGAGGTTGGATAACCATTTGTCTGAAGTGGTGTAGGGTTTCCTGCCTAAGCAGGGGGTTGGACTAGAAGACCTCCAAGGTCCCTTCCAACTCTGTCTATTCTATTCTATTCTATTCTATTCTATTCTATTCTATTCTATTCTATTCTATTCTATTCTATTCTATTCTATTCCATTCCATTCCATTCCATTCCATTCCATTCCATTCCATTCCATTATTCTATTCTATTCCATTCCATTCCATTCCATTCCATTCCATTCCATTCCATTCCATTCCATTCCATTCCATTATTCTATTCTATTCTATTCTATTCTATTCTATTCTATTCTATTCTATTCTATTCTATTCTATTCTATTCCATTCCATTCCATTCCATTCCATTCCATTCCATCCATTCTATTCTCTACTCTACTCTATTCTATTCTTCATTCCAATATTCTATTCTATTCTATTCTATTCTATTCTATTCTATTCTATTCTATTCTATTCTATTCCATTCCATTCCATTCCATTCCATTCCATTCCACTGTTCCATTCCATTGCTATCCTATCCTATTCCATATTTTCTCTTCTCTTCTCTTCTCTCCTATCCTATCCTATCCTCTCTTTTTTATTCCATCCCATCCCTTCCCTTCCCTTCCCTTCTATTCTATGCATTGCTATCCTATCCTATTCCATATTTTTTCTTCTCTCCTCTTCCTCTTCCTCTTCCTCTTCTGTTCTGTTCTTATTCCTATCCTATCCTATCCTATCCTATCCTATCCTATCCTATCCTATCCTATCCTATCCTATCCTATCCTTTTTTCCTATTCCCATTCCATTCTGGTTTCAATAAAAATGAAATATTAAAAAAAATGCAAATATCTGAGAGTTGAAGTCCAGCCCATCTGGATGGTTCTCGAATGGAGAAAGTTTGGTTTTATCGCTTTTGTTTTGACCCAGGGTGCCTTTTATCTCGTTCTGCTTTTATTCTCTATCGATTGCGCCTTTCCCCGAGATGTATTGATCTAGGGCACGCTATAAATATTTGAACTGAATAATGAATGAATTATTGGAGCGAAACTCTAGGGCCTTGCTGTAATTCTAACCATTGGGGTTTTATTTTTTTTTTTGCCTTCTAAAGAGAAGGTGGGATCACTTCTTTGAAGGGACAGGCCTGTTATTGGCCAGATTTTGACCCAACACCCCACAGCATCCAGTTATGGCTTTACAGGTAGTCCTTGACTTCCAACAATTTGCTTAGTGACCATTCAAAGTTACAACAGAACTGAAAAAAGTGACTGATAACCATTTTTCTCAGTTCCGACCGTTGCAAGATATCCCTGTCACTGCGTTTTTATATTTACCAGCAGAGCTATTATTTCTGAACTGTCAGACTTACCGTAGTTTGCCAAGTTTCTTATCAGCACCTACTACGCATGTTCGCATTCCTTTGCTCTTCTTCTAGAAACTTTCCTTTGTTCTCCAGCCAGCTAAGGTCAGGCTGGGGATTCTTTGCCAACATGTAATCTAATTTAGATAGTAAGATGTCTTTATTTTCTTATAATAAATATGAGTTTAATTAGAAGGTGTATTCCGGTTTTATTGATCAAAGTATACAGAAGGATAAAAGCCACGATCCAACTCAAAATGAGGGCAATTACCTCACGCAAGGTAACAGGGCTGATTGCCACTCTGACAATCCCCGTGGTCACGTGATCAAAATTTGGATTTAGTTTAATTTATCGCATTTCTCTGCCGCCCAACTCCCAAGGGACTCTTGGATGCTTGGCAACTGATATGTACTTATGACGGTTGAAGTGTTTTGGGGTCATGGGGTCACCTTTGACGACCTTCTGACAATGGGAAGCCAAATTCATTTAACAACCATGTGACGAACTGAACCACAGCAGCGATTCACTTAACAACTGGGTCAAGAAAAGGTCATAAAATGGGGGGGGGGAGAAACTCACTTAACAATTGTCTTGCTTAGCAATAGATATTTTGGCCTTGATTGCGGTCGTAAGTCTAGAGTGGTGCGGTGGCTGAGAGGTGGAGCTCTCGCCTCACAATCAGGAGGCAGTGAGTTTAATCCTAAGTAGAGGCAGATATTCTTCTCTCTGGGCACAATGAGAATATATCTGCTGAACAAAACTCTGCATCGGCAACAGGCAGGGCATCCGGCCAGTAAATACTCTGCTCCATTCAATTGTGCAGACTCCAACCAACAAGGAATTTTAGGGGTATTAAAAGATGATGATTGCGGTTGTAAGTCGAGGACTACTTATAGGGAAGCAAAGGAGTAGCTCACTAGAGTTTCCACAGAAGCGAGATGCTTGTATCGCAAAACAATTTGCTTAGTGTGAAAAGCCACAGACGTTAATGGTGAGAATAACGTATTTTCTTAAAATAACACAGGTTTTGAATGTCACAGACATTCCGTTTGACAGGGGCCGTTTGAAAGAATCTGTTCTGCGGAAATCCAGAAGGAAGCTTATAAACTTCTTTTTTACAAGTAGTCTTCGACTTACGACCAATTTTTTAACAACTGTTTGAAATTACGACACCTTCCCGCCAAAAGCTATTTACAACCTGCAGGTAATCCTCGACGTACGACAATAAAAATTTCTGCTGCTACGTGAAACATTTGCTACGTGAATTTTTTCCCCCCTTTTACGACTTTTCTTGCCACAGTCGTTAAGTGAATCCCTTCAGTTGCTGAGTTAGTAACATGGTCGTTAAATGAATCTGGCTTCCCCATTGACTTTGCTTGTCAGAAGGCTATAAAAGTTGATCCCATGACTTTGGGACACAGCGACGGTCATATCAACCAATTGCTAAGCATTTTTGCCTGCCAGAAGGTCGCAAACACCACAATGTCATAAATACGAGTCAGTTGCCAAGAAAGCCCGGATAGCTCAACAGACTAAAAAGCCTGTTATTAACATCCAGCTGTCTGCAATTATTGCAAGTTCGAATCTCCCCAGGCTCAAGGTTGACTCAGCCTTCCATCCTTTCTAAGGTAGGTCAATTGAGGACCCAGTTTGTGGGGGCAACAAGCTGACTTTATATAAAAAATATACAAAAAGTAGGAAGGCTATTGCTTAACGCATTGTAAGCCACCCTGAGTCTCCGGAGAAGGGCGCCATATAAATCAAATTAAAAAAAAAAAAGCCCAATTTTGATCACGCGACCATAGGGATACTGCAAGGGTCATAAGTTGAAAAATGATCTTAAGTCGGTTTTTCCAGGGCCACTGTAACTTTGAATGGTCACTAAAGGGACTGTTGTAAATCGAGGATGTTCTGACCCAGCCTTAGCAGACGCAAGAAACAGACTCCTTGTCATGAAAAAAAAACCCTCTTTATTTACCTCTTGTCCATCGAAAAGTCCAGACAATAGTCCTTCAAGGAGTTAACAGCAGCAACAGTTAACTTATCAGTTCCTTGCGATAATTGCCAGGCCTTGAGCTCCCAGTTGAAAGGCTGCCAATTAAGTTCTGGCAAGCAGTCTTTGTGGCACGAAACACAATGAGCAAAATCTTCAGAAATACGAACGGTTGTCTCCTATGACCACTACTCCCCTTTCCTTCTATCTATTCCTCAGCCAGGGAGGGGCCATTCAGCGTCCACATGTGCCTTGCTTCCCGAGTCGACTCCTTGTCCTCCGTTGTTCTCCTCTCCTAACTGCTCTACGTATATGTGAATCTGGAACAGGCCCCAGCTGTTCTTCCTCCTCACTCATATCAGCCTCCAAAGGCAGCTGCCTCTCCGGTGGCTGGGAAATGTCGGATGGCCCTGCCTCTATCTTTGCGTCTGATGCAGAGCATCCATCAGAACCTTCCCCAGATTCCAGGACTGGCCCCAGTACCTCCCCAACCTCATCATTCGAGTCTGCTGCTAACTCTACTGGCAGCTTGCAAGCCACAACAGAGGACTATCTGTTATTATCAAAGTTATGATGGTTAACCATCTCTTTCACAGTTATGTGACCGTGTACCGATAGGAGCCTGGTGGAGCAGTGGATTAAAGCGCTATTAAATAGCATTTAGCTGCCAGCTGCCTGCAATTACTGCAAGTTCAAATCTCACCAGGCTCAAGGTTGACTCAGCCTTCCATCCTTCCGAGGTAGGTAAAATGAGGACCTGGATTGTGGGGGCAATAAGCTGACTTTGTATAAAAAAGAAACACCGCTTAGGGGTGCCCGAAAGCCCTACTAAGCAGGCATATACAAAAGTATGAAGGCTATTGCTTAACGCATTGTAAGCCGTCCTGAGTCTCTGGAGAAAGGCGGCATATAAATCAAATCAATCAATCAATAAATAAATTTGACAATCACCTCACTTTGTGGCTTGCAGTGTTTGTGACTTTTTTTTTGCCAGTTTCTTGTGTTTAGAGCTGAATCATTTTATGACCCCAGGGTTCACTTAACAATTGCCACATTCATTTAATGAATCACCACATTCATTCACTTAACGACTGCCACGTCTGCTTAACAACCAACGCAAAAAAGTAAAAAAAAAGATGACGTCATTAAGAAAATTATGGAATGTGCTGAAATGAGTAAATCGACATTTGAAATTAGAGAACAGGAAGACAAAACAATATTATTTGATATGGGATTTGTTTTACCAATGGCTACATAATAAGGCATGGAAATGAAGTATGAAATATGAAATTAATGTCATGGTGAAATATAAAAAGTAATTTTTTTCTTTTTTCTTTCATGGGAGTCAAACTTTTGTTAAATAGTTGTTAAATGAGAATAATAACATAAAGGGATATATAAAATTGTCAAATAAGAGAAATTAAATAATTTGTAAATTGTGGATACGGGATTAAGCACAAAAGATTTTTAACCGATCAACACGCTTTCTGTGATTGTAATGGATGATGGTCGTTTTATGTTTTGTTATGTTTAAAAATAAAAAATTCTTTGGGGAAAAAAAAGAAAAAGAAAAAGAAAAAAAGAGTCCGATGATGGCTCGATTTATGACCAGAATGCCAAGCTCAATTAGGGTTGTAAGTCGAGGACTATTTGCAAAGTGCCAGATATGTATTACAGGTAGTCCTCGACTTACGACAACAGTTTTCTGTTGTTAAGGAAGACATTTGTTAAGTGAATTTTGGCCCATTTTACAACTATTCTGGCCACCGTTAAGTGAAATTACTGCAGTGGACATGTTAGCAACTTGGGTTATTAAGTGAATCTGGCTTCCCCAATGGATTTTGCTTGTAAAAGTTGATCATGTGACTTTGGGACACTGCAACCGTCATAAATGTGAGTCAGTTGTCAAGCATCAGAATTTTGATCACATGATTATGGGGATGCTGCAAAGGTTGCAACTGTGAAAAACAGTTCGTTTAGTGACTTTGGTCACTAAACGAACTGTTGTAAGTTGGGGGGACTACCTGTATAAAAAATATAACCTAATTGTTCAAAACTCAGGGAGCCTGAGTGGTGTAGGAGGCTAATGCCTCCTACTAAGGCAGCATTTAACATCCAGCTGCCTGCAACTGCTGTGAGTTCAATTCTCACCAGGCTCAAGGTTGACTCAGCCTTCCATCCTTTCTAAGGTGGGTAAATTGAGGACCCAGTTTGTGGGGGCAATAAGCTGACTTTGTATAAATATACAAAAGTATGAAGGCGATTGCTTAACGCATTGTAAGCCGCCCTGAGTCTCCGGAGAAGGGCGGCATATAAATCAAATTTTTTAAAAAAAGGATGTTCCTGCTGTATGGATTTACCTCAGGATAGGAGCCTGAATAGCTCAGCAGACTAAAGCATTGTGATTAAACACCAGCTGTCTGCAATGAGTAAGTTCGAATCTCACCAGGCTCCAGGTTGACTCAGCCTTCCATCCTTTCTAAGGTAGGTAAAATGAGGGCCCAGTTTGCGGGGGCAATAAGCTGACTTTGTATAAATATACAAAAGTATGAAGGCTATTGCTTAACGCATTGTAAGCCGCCCTGAGTCTCCAGAGAAGGGCGGCATATAAATCAAATTAAAAACAAAACAAAACATGTAGGATGCGGAGGGATTCATCCTGCCCTGATTTGAAGGTCCATGTTTCCTTTTGCAGCAAATCTTATTTATTTAGTAAGATAGGGACACAGTGGCTCAGTGGCTAAGACGCTGAGCTTGTCAATCAAAAGGTCGGCAGTTCAGCGGTTTGAATCCCTAGTGCCGTGTAATGGGCCGAGCTCCCGTGACTTGTCCCAGCTTCTGCCAACCTAGCAGTTCGAGGGCACGTCAAAAAAATGTAGGTAGAAAAATAGGGACCCCCTTTGGTGGGAAGGTAACAGCGTTCCGTGCGCCTTCTTTGGCATTGAGTCATGCCGGCCACATGACCACGGAGACGTCTTCGGACAGTGCTGGCTCTTCGGCTCTGAAATGGAGATAAGCACCGCCCCCTAGAGTCAGGAACGACTGTCCCAAGTCCGTCGGGAGAATGGCGGCAAATAAATTGCAAAAATAAAATAAAATAAATCTGCGAGGGAACCTTTACCATTATCTTAAGACAGATTCCTATTGAAATCACAACTCAGCATACAACACAACAGATCCTGGGTTGTGTCAAGCTGCTCTTAGCAAGGCCAAAGAAAACCTTCTTAGGAACATAGAAAATTTAGAAAAAGAGCCAGTTTTTTTTTTCATTGAGTCAACCCTTTCTGAGTT
The DNA here is from genome assembly GCA_030761175.1 of Masticophis lateralis. NCBI lineage: Eukaryota > Metazoa > Chordata > Lepidosauria > Squamata > Colubridae > Masticophis > Masticophis lateralis. The sequence continues at coordinate 5,199,003 of JAUDYJ010000001.1, read as the reverse complement.
TTCTTTTCTTTTTTATTAATTTATTTCCTTGTAATTTTTAAGTGATTTTTCTTTTTTTAAATTTACCGGTCGTCTCAGGCCTATCACAACTGAGTCCAAAATTTATGCCGCTAAACAAAACATCGGTTAAATGAGTCTTGTCAGATTTTATGCCTTTTTTTGCCACGGCTGTTAAGTGAATCCATCCAGTTAGTTAATCCGTTAATTTAGTAATCTGGTTGTGAAGGGAGTCCGGTTGGATTTGCTGGTTAGTAATCTGGTTGTGAACGGAGTCCGGTTGGATTTGCTGGTCAGTAAGGTCGCAAAAAAGGATCACGTGACCCTGGGACGCTGCGACCGTTGTAACTATGAGCCGGTTGCCAAGCGCCCAAATTCTGATCACGTGACGCTGCAACGGTGTGAAAAATTGCTTAACGCATTGTATATGCCGCCCTGAGTCTCTAGAGAAGGGTGGCCTATAAATCAATTTTTTTTTGAAAAAAAGTGATTGTAAAGTCACATTTTTCACAGTTGTTCTGTCAACTCTGAAGCTGACCTGGCCGAAGCCATTTTGAAGCTTCAGTGTTGCCACACTGGAGCTGAGGGATAGGGAGGAGGGAATAGAGATAGCTGGGGTTTTGTAGTCAAAACAAAATACATTCTCTTGGAAATCAAGGACAGTCTGACATATGGTCGGAGAGACAGGACGAGTGAAGTCACCAGCAAGTGGATGGCACCCTGATTGAGCCATGTGACTGACTGTTTGGAGAAGGGGAAAAACTTTTACGTTTAATTAAGTGAAAACCGTGGGAACCTTCAGAGTCGGTTTTCACCAGAACTGTGCCAATATGATATATCCAGGGGTTGGCTGCTGGGGGTTTTCAGGGGTTCGGGAGGACCTCTAGCTAAGGTTCTGTGCAGTTCGGAGAACCCCCAAATCCCACTCCTGACTGGCCCGGCCCCTGCCCCTGCCCCTCCCACCCCTCCCCTCCCAGGAGTCCCCATGCGGCCTGTTTTGGATGCAGGAAAGTGCAGGGCGCACACAGCAGATCGGGGAGGGAGAAAAATGGGTCTACCGGAAGTTCGGGAAGGCCGGAAATGAGCCCGTTTCCAGCCTCCAGAGGGACTCCGAAGCCTGGGGAGGCTGTTTTCGCCCACCCAGAGGCTCAAGGAAAGCCTCCGGTGCCTGGGGAGGGCAAAAACAACCCCGGGAGGCTGGCTAGGCCACACCCACCATGACCACGCCCACCCAGCAACCCAGTAACCAGGCAGAGAATCCCTTGCTAAAATTTTTGAACCCCACCCCTGGATATATCCAATGAGACTATTCTTTGAGGAATCTACTTGCCTCGGAGTTTTGTTTTCTATGGGTGTATTACTTGGAACCCTGACATTAACTTTGAATGGCCATTAAATGGACTATAAATACAGGAGGGCTGTATTTTATCTTTCATTTTTAATTTTGCTTTGGGTGATGAACATGTCTTTCTCCCAAGCATGTTTAAACCTGGCTATTGATGACTGACTCTCTAGTTCTCCTTCTGTGTGGATCTCACCTTCCTCTGCCTGTTTTTAGTACCATCTAAACTGTTTAATAAGATTACATCGCTTCTGCCATTAAGCTTATTCAGGTGGGTGGCCTGCAGCTCCCTGGAAACATTCAGCAGGTAGTCCTTGACTTACAACGGTTCATTTAGTGACCGCTCAAAGTTACAGCGGCACTGAAAAAAAGTGACTTAGGACCGTTTTTCACACTTACGACCGTGGCAGCATCCCCCATGGTCAACGTGATCAAAATTCAGGTGGCAACTGGTTCATATTTATGACGGTTCCAGGGTCCTGGGGTCACGCGTTCCCTCTTTTGCGACCTTCTGACAAGCAAAGTCAAGGGAGAAGCCTGATTCACTTAACAACCGGAGTTACAAACTTATCCGTGATTCATTTAACAACTGTGGTAAGAAAAGTCGTATACTGGGACAAACTCACTTTTTATTTATTTATTTATTTATTTATTTATTTATTTATTTATTTAATTAATTAATTAATTTTTATACTGCCCTTCTCCCGAAGGACTCAGGGCGGTGTACAGCCGTAATAAAACAACATATAATACACAATTTAAAAACACATTAAACAATTTGGCCCCAAATTAAAACTCAAAGATTAAAACACCCATTACAACTCCTTATTAAGCCAGCCCAGCTTGTTGGAATATTTAAGAAATGTTTCACTTAGCAACATAACAACACGTGGTCGTAACTCGAGGACTACATGGATTTATGACAGTCACTATGTCCTGGGGTCATATGATCTCCTTTTGGGACTTCTGACGAGCAAAAGCCAATCAAATTCACTTACACAACCGGGGTTACTAACTTACACAATTGCAAGGATTCACTTAACAAAACTTTCCCTTAGCAACATAAATTGTGGCGCTCAATAATTGTAGCCATAACTCGAGGACTACCTGCACTGATGCCCTGCAGGTTGAAAACCAGAGTCTCATGGGAGGGGAAAAAATGTTTCAGCCCTTGATAATAAGAATAAGAAGCAACCCATCACCACTCACATATTTCCAACCAAGTGTAGTTTTGCAATTTTCACAGTAAATATCAGCCACGGCGTGGAGTCCCGTTAGCAGAATTCGCTCCTCTGCCGGACCGCAGCCCACGTTGACTCTGTGGGTAACAAGGGGATGGGAAGAAAGAGAAAAAGCTTCATTTCACTGAAGGAGCAAGCTAACATCCTTGTCACACACAGATGGTCAAGTATTATCAACTATATTCCAGAGCTGTTTCTCTCAAACGTGATCACTTTAAAAAAGTATGGACTTCAATTCCCAGAATTCCCCCAACCCCATCATGGCTGGCTGGGGAATTCTGGGAATTGAAGTCCACACCTCATAAAGTCAGCAAGGTTGGTAAAACAGTGCTCTGGGGTGTACAGAAATATTAAAAACCAAGTCAGTTTTTTTGAAGACACATTTTGCATTTATTTATTTTTTTTACAAATTCATGTGAAGTCTTGGTACCGCTTTATAAAGCCTTGGTAAGGCCACAGCTGGAATACTGCATCCAGTTTCGGTCCCCATGTTAAAAAAAATAAAAATAAAATGATGTTGAGACTTTGGGAAAAAGTGTAAAGAAGAGCACCTAAGATGATTAAAGGCCTGGAGACAAAAACATAGGAAGAACGGTTGCAGGAATTGGGTATGGACTGTCTAGAGAAAAGGAGGACTAGGGGTGGACATGATAGCAGTATTCCAGTATTTGAGGGGTCAATCTATTCTCCAGAGCACCTGAAGGCCGGACAAGAAGCAATGGATGGAAATTAATCAAGGAGAGAAGCAACCAGGAATTAAGGAGAAATTTCCTAAGAGTAAGGACAATATTAACCAGTGGAACAGCTTGCCACCAGAAGTTGTGGGTGCTTCATCACTGGAGGTTTTTAAGAAGAGACTGGACAGTGCACGGGCGCACAGAGCGGCCAAAAGGCAGGAGTGGCTCCTCAGGAGGAGGTCTCCTTGAGAATAAGGCTTGGGGCTAATTGGCCACTCCCTTAGCCTATTTAAGGAGGAACACCGATTGAAGCAATTTGCAGGAAACAACTTCGTTCATATTCCTTCACGTCTTGATTCCAGAAACGTTTGATTCAGCTCTTCTTTCTCTCTTGTCAGTTTTCCTGCAAATTGCTTCTGGGCACTCTGCCAACCACAGTAAGATTACGGTTATGTGAAAGACTGTGCCTCAGAATTGAGTTATTCTTCTTTGGATTCTTGTTGGCTGTTAAGGAAGTTAAATTAACAGCCCTTGTTCAGAAAAAACTGATTTAAACTGTACTTGTGTTCGAACAACTACTAAGAAAGCTCATTAGTAGTCCTTAATTAGTAAACTAAGGTTGGTACGGACTTTGTGTGTGCTGCGTTCTTTGGGGTCCGTAGCTGGGGCAGAACAATATGTGACAAGCTGGCTGACATGCCAGAACCTGGAAGAGTGATGGGCGATGGCTCGCGTGCCTGGAGAGATGGCTACTTGTGCCGCTTCCGGCATGTGTGCCATAGATTTACCATCACGGTTATAGAGGAGGTTGGACTAAATGACCTCCAAGGTCCCTCCCAGCTCTGTTCGGATGGATTTATTGATCGATTCCAAACAATTCAATGAAACTGAAACCATGTGCGTCTCCCAGAGCACCATATTTAATGCTGAGATACCTCACAGATGCTTTTATTACTAGTAGATTATGCGCTCATAATGTTACAGTCAGGACACATTATGGGTTGGCACCCAAGATAACCATGGAGGTCCCAGGTAAAATGAATTAAAACACTCAAATAGTCCCGAGAGGGCTGGGTTGATGGGTGAAGTCACATCAAACTTTTGTTCAATTTCGGTCACACAAATGCCGGGCAAGGTTTTGCCCCAGATCACACAAAATCCAAGGAGGAGATAATCAAAACTATGCAACATTTGTTTATTTCAAAGGATATGGATCGTTGTAATGCTCTATTTTTTGGGGGGGGGGGGCAGAGGAGTTTTGGGAAAACTTGACAATCTTTGTGTTAAGAGTTTTACTTTCTAATCGTTGCTTATATTTGGGGGGGGGGTAGGATGGATAAAGGATCAGGAAGGCCCTCCTCAGGTCTAGAAGCTCAGGGAACGATTGTGGGACCATTGGCCCAACCTCCCTTGCAGGGTTGTTGTGGGGAAAATAGGAAAAGTAGGTGCTACACCTTTGAGGAATTCTGGGGCAGAAATCTAGCAAATAAATGACACTTCAAAATAAGTGACAGAGAGACTACATGGGATGGCAATCTGTAGGAAATCTTCTAGGTGTGTCCAGTTTTTAAGTACAGTCCACACTTAGCAACTGCCCTTGTTTAACGACTGCTGTCATTTACAATCACGACAGAAAATAACCTCACCTTGCAGCGAGATGGGCAGCAAACAAATTTAATAAATAAATACGAATAACAGAATAACAAGAGTTGGAAGGGACCTTGGAGGTCTTCTAGTCCAACCCCCTGCTCAAACAGGGAAACCTATATCATTTGAGACAAATGGCAAAGAAATAAACATTGCCACCAATTTTTTTGCATTTATGGCCTTCTCTGGTCCAGAAAGCAAAGAAAAGCAGAAACATCACCCCAACAGAGTTACGATTCCACTTAGCAACCATTCTCCTTAACAACCAAGCTGCCAGACCGAATTGTGGTTGTTAAACAAGGATGACTTGTATAGGAATGGCACACAGGAGTCTTTGTCACTTTTTCCATTTCTAACGTCACGTCTTCATTTATCTCCCCAATAGGCTTTGGGGAGGCCTGGTTTCTTGTAATCTCATGAAATTTTTCAGTGAAAAACTAAATTCTGAAGAAAATGTCTCGCATCCGAGATTGAAAAAACGTGAATTGAACAGGCTTGTTGGCAATCTTGCGGTGGTGGGCAGGGGTCTCTCAACTTGGCAACTTTTAAGACTGGTGGACTTCAATTCCCAGAATTCCCCCAGCCAGCGTGGGGAATTCTGGGAATTGAAGTCCAGAAGTCTTGAAATGGCCGTTTGGAGACCCGTCAAGAGTCACGTTGCTGTCATGTGACGTTTCGCGATGTTTTTTCCCCTTCACAGAGCTGGGGTGGGCGTGGTCTGCCCGTGACACATCCTGCCTGCAGGCCGCCAGTTTGACACCCCTGTTGTAGGGTAATGTTTCTCAATTTTAAGCCATGGGGACTTCAACTCCCAGAATTCCCTAGTCAGTGTGACTAGAATTCTGGGAACTGAAGTCCACATATCTTAAAGCTGCAAGGTTTGAGAAATACTGCCATTAGGCAGCTTATCAAGATTTCCACTGTAGAGTAAAGACAAGTGTATTCTGTATAGGCCTTCGTTCAAATTATGGAAAACTACATTCCCCCCCCTTCAAAATTTAAAAAAAATTTACCAAAAAACACACACACCCCTGTAAGGGGCCTGGTGGCTCAGCAGACTAATGCATTGTAATTAACTCCAGCTGTCTGCAATTACTGTAAGTTTGAATCTCACCAGGCTCAAGGTTGACTCAGTCTTCCATCCTTTCTAAGGTAGGTCAATTGAGGACCCCGTTTGTGGGGGCAATAAGCTGACTTTGTATAAATATACAAAAGTATGAAGGCTATTGCTTAATGCATTGTAAGCTGCCCTGAGTCTCCGGAGAAGGGCGGCATATAAATCAATTTTTTTTTAAAAAAAAAGGTGTTAGGCTCATTCAAACCAGCATTTCAATTAACTCGGTTTTTGACAAGAGGCAATGAGTGGAAACTAATCAAGAAAGAGAACCAACTTAGAAATAAGGAGACATTTCTTTGACAGTTAGAGTAGCTTGCCTCCAGAAGTGACTGCTCCATTACTGGAGGTTATCAAAAGTAAACTGGATAGGGTCCATCTATTCTCCAAAACCCCTGAAGGCAGGACAAGAAGCAATGGGTGGAAACTAATCAAGGAGAGAAGTAATTTAAAACTAAGGAAGAATTCCCTGACAGTTAGAACAATTAACCAGTGGGACGACTTGCCTCCAGAAGTTATGAATGCTCCAACACCTGCTCCAACAGGTTTTAAAAGAAGAGATTGGGCAACCATTTGTCTGACATGGTATAAATTTTCCTGCTTGAGCAGGGGGTTGGGCTAGATGACCTCCAAGGTCCCTTCCAATTCTGTTATTCTTTTACCCTGTTATTCTCTACTACCAGCAAGGCAAGCCACGAAGAGTAACACAGCTGTTCCTTACAGCTTATCTTTCAGTAATAAGATAAATTTCCTCCCCATCTGGAAGTTTTATTTTAGTCTTCCAGCTAGAGATAGCCTTAAAAAAAAAGGAGAACAAGGTTAAAACTATTGCAGTTAACAGTCCTCTCTGTTCGGCTAACTTTGTCACAAGACCAGGCAGCCGTCATTGAAAAGCTACAGGGAGATATTTTACGAAGACCAACGCCCACAATACTTAAAAAAAACAACAACACAAAAACACTCACACTGAATTGAAGAGATAGGCTCGCCCTTGACTTCCTTGGAAAGACTGAAAGGCAAGCAAAAATAGAATAAAATGAAATAAAAAAGTTGATTAAACTCAGTGGGTAGTATAGAAAGGCAGTTCTAAAAAAAAAAAGGTATATTCCTTTAAGACAGTTTTTCTCAACTTGTGCAAGCATGGAGGTTGTGTGGACTTCAACTCCCAGAATTCCCCAGGCCGGCTAGGGAATTCTGGGAGTTGAAGTCCACCTATCTTCAAGCTGCCAAGGTGTGAGAAAAACCGTGTTAAGAAATTGCGAGATGCTCTTTAGTAACTTCTGAATTCCCCCCCACCCTTTTCCATGCGTATGTGCTTTTATCACACCAATCTGCACACTTCTCCTTAACTCCAAAAAAAAAAAAATTCTGTTTAGTTTTGTTTGTAAAAATGGCCCTGTGCCAAGGGATGTCAATAGTTGATGGAACTGTACCTGACTTGAGCATTTATGGGGAAAAAAATAGACCAGTATTCAACAAAACACACAGTTATTTTAGCCTGCAGGCCCAGGGGGAAAATATGTCAGCTCAAGAGAAAAAAAATCAAAAGCCGAGACAGACAAACGAAGGGGAGAAAGATCTAAAATACAGATTTTTTTTTTTAAAGGGAAATTTATACTTAGCATTGCTCTATAAATAACACACACAAAAATTGACATGTACAAGAGGTCCTCACCTTACAGCCATTTGTTTAGTGATGGTAACAATTTAACTTATGACCATTTTTCACACTTACAACGCTTACAGCATCCCAGTGGTGAAATTCAATTTTTTTTTACTACCGGTTCTGTGGGTGTGGCTTGGTGGGTGTGGTTTGGCTTGGTGGGCGTGGCAAGGGAGGGATACTGCAAAGTCCCTAGGGTGTTGGACGGCATAGAAATGCGACAAATAAATAAATAAATAAATAAAATCTCCATTCCCACCCCACTCCTGGGGGAAGGATATTGCAAAATCTCCATTCCCACCCCACTCTGGGGCCAGCCAGAGGTGATATTTGCCGGTTCTCCAAACTACTCAAAATTTCCGCTACCGGTTCTCCAGAACCTGTCAGATTTCACCCCTGCAGCATCCCCATGGCCACACGATTGAAATCCAGGCGCTCGGCAAGCAACTCGTATTTCTGACGGTTGCAGTGGTCCTCTTTTGCGACCTTCTGGCAAGCAAAGTCGACAGGGGAGAAAGCCAGATTTGCTTAATGACGATGTTTGTTAATTTAGGGATTTATTTAATAGCTGCGGCAAGAAAAGTTGTAAAATGGGGCAAAACTCACTTAACAACGGTCTGGCTCAGCAACATACATTCTGGGCTCAACTGTGGTTCGTAAGTCAAGGATCACGTCTGATAACTTTCTTGTACGCCTCCCTGAGTCACTTTTGGTATAACGATGGGCAGCTATATAAATTAGATAAATCAAGAGATATTTCCAAACTGGTAGTCCTTGAATTATGACCAGTCGCTTAGTGAATGTTCACGTTATGACGGACCCCCAAAAACGGTTCTTACGATGGGAGATTCAAACTTCTGATAGTGTATTTTGGTACCACTTCACAACCAGCCCATATTTACAGATATTTGCAGTGTCCCTCAAACAAATGATTGTCATTTCCAATATTTTTGCTGGAAAACAATTTCTGCAGTTTCTTGCAAAAAAAGAGCCCATTGTGGACAATGGATTCGCTTAACAAGTTTAATGTTCATTGACAACCGTGGATTCACTTAAGGACTTTGGCAAGAAAGCCACAAAATTGGATTGGTCATGTGATAATCTGAGAAATGACCAGCATGATTTACAACCGTAAGTCCTATATATTATTGGTCTATATATTTATTTATTTATTATTAAAATTTATATGCCACCCTTCTTCCATAGGACTTGGGGCGGCTCACACGGTAAAAAACAACAGCAGCAAAATACTAACATCCAATCCAATTTAAAATCCCCAAAGTTAAAAGCCCCATGATCGGTCAGGGAATTTGGTGAAAAAGCCATGTCTTCAGGCCCGAGTGGAAAGTACGGAGATCAGGAGCCGTCCGGAGTTCAGTGGGTAGCCCATTCCAGAGGGTTGGTGCGGCCACAGAGAATGCCCTCATCCTGCCAGCCAACATTGTGTGGCCAACTGCACCCGGAGGAGGGCAGCTCTATGAGAACGCACAGGGCAGTGGGAGGCCAGTAGGAGGTGGTCCTGCAGGTACCCCAGGCCCATGCCATAAAGTTTAGTTTAGTTTAGTTTAGTTTAGTTTAGTTTAGTTTAGTTTAGTTTAGTTTAGTTTAGTTTAGTTTAGTTTAGTTTAGTTTAGTTTAGTTTAGTTTAGTTTAGTTTAGTTTAGTTTAGTTTAGTTTAGTTTAGTTTAGTTTAGTTTAGTTTAGTTTATTGGATTTATATACCGCCCTACTCCCGAAGGACTCAGGGCGGTGCATAGCCACAAAATAAAACACATAAATACAAAATTTAAAACAGAATAAAACCTTATTAAATAATTTGGCCGGGACAGATTCAAAACACTCCATAATTTAAAACAGATTAAAAATGTACATTTTAAAAAGGGGAAAGATTTAGGCCAGGCCAGGCCAGCTTGATGGAATAAAAAAGTCTTGAGAGCGCGACGGAAGGTGCGCAGATCCGGGATCCTCCGTATCTCCGGGGGGAGCTCATTCCAGATAGTAGGTGCCCCCACAGAGAAGGCTCTCCCCTTGGGAGGGTTTTATAGGTAAGAACCAGCACCTTGAAGCGGATCCGGAAGGCCACCGGCAGCCAGTGCAGCTCGTGCAGGAGAGGTGTTGCATGGGAGTAATGGGAAGCTCCCGTAACAACCCGCGCGGCTGCATTTTATTTATTTATTTATTTATTATTTCAATTTATAAACCGCCCTTCTCCTTGCAGACTCAGGGTGGTGAACAGCCAGAATAAAATATGGTATACAAAAGTTAAAAACAATTAAAAATTATTAAATATTATTCGGCCAAGAATTAAAACAACCCAATTTAAAATCAATTTCAAATTTAAAAACGGAGGATGGGATCAAGCTAGCCCAGCTAGATGGAATAAATGGGTTTTAAATGCCCGACGAAAGGTCCGGAGATCTGGAATCCTGCGTATCTCCGGGGGTAGGTCATTCCAGAGGGCGGGCGCCGCCACAGAGAAGGCTCTCCCCCTGGGGGTCGCCAGCCGACACTGTCTGGCTGACGGCACCCGGAGGAGGCCCTCTCTGTGTGAGCGTACTGGCCGGTGGGAGGCTATTGGCGGCAGAAGGCCAGTACCCAGGTCCTAAGCCATGGAGCGCTTTAAAGGTGGTCACCAACACCTTGAAGCGCACCCGGAAGACCACCGGGAGCCAGTGCAGCTCGCGCAGGAGAGGTGTCACGTGGGAGCGCCACGTCGCTCCCATAATTCCCCGCGCGGCCGCATTCTGGACCAGTTGGAGTCTCCGAGTGCACCTCAAGGGGAGCCCCGTGTAGAGGGCGTTGCAGTAATCCAACCGAGAGACAATGAGAGCTTGAGTGACTGTGTGAAGGGCATCCCTGTCTAGGAAAGGCCGCAACTGGCACACTAGGTGAACCTGTGCAAAAGCCCCCCTTGTTAGATGGTCCACCAAGGACAGCTGTGAATCAATATATAGGACCAATAACCTTAATTTACAAAACAATTTCATGCAACCTAATTCCAGGGTTCTATTTATACCCTATTGGTTCTAAAGAGAGCACATTTTCTACAATTAATCTCATTCCAGTAGCTGTCGTGTCTCTTTAAATCTGTCAGGTGCCAAATACAGTTGAGGTCCAGCCAGCCAATCAAGCATCACAGTTCTGGGCATGGCCCGCCTCCTCTACATGGTTCCACCTTCATTTAAAGGGAAACATTTTATTTATGTCCTGAGTTTTTAAACATCTGGAAGAATAAGCATATGGTTTGCATTAAAGGGGCAGGCAGAACAAGCTCCATGCCATACGAAAGGGCACATTTTCGTCATGGAGGAGTTTAAAATCAGCCGTTGATGGAAAATAAGAACGTATTTGGTCAAAGAAATAAGAGAGAGCTCTTTGTTAAGTTTCCCACTGGAATTGCCAGATATTTCTTTTGCTGCTTGCTGGAAAGAAGCCATACCAAAATTAGGATTATTTTGTTCAGTGTCTAGACCAGAGTTTCTCAAACTTGGAACGTTAAGAGGGGTGGACTTCCACTCCCAGAATTCCCCAGCCAGCATGCTTGAAGAGGGGTGAACTTCCACTCCCAGAATTCCCTAGCCAGCATGCTTTAAGAGGGGTGGACTTCGACTCCCAGAATTCCCCAGATAGCATGCTTTAAGAGGGGTGGACTTCCACTCCCAGAATTCCCCAGCTAGCCTGCTTTAAGAGGGGTGGACTTCAATTCCCAGAATTCCCCAGACAGCATGCTTTAAGAGGGATGGACTTCCACTCCCAGAATTCCCCAATCAGCCATGCTTTAAGATGGGTGGATTTCCACTCCCACAATTCCCCAGCCAGCCATGCTTTAAGAGGGGTGGACTTCCACTCCCAGAATCCCCCAGCCAGTCTGCTTTAAGAGGGGTGGACTTCAATTCCCAGAATTCCCCAGACAGCATGCTTTAAAATGGACTTCAGCTCCCAGAATTCCTCAGCCAGCATGTTTTAAAATGGGTGGACTTCAACTCCCAGAATTCCTCAGCCAGCCACATAATTCCTACACCATTATTTATTTACTTGTATTTTACAAGGCATATATTGTGTTTTAATTGAAATATACGACCCCAGAAGGTGTACAACAGTGTAAAGTCCCAGGAAATATAAGTAACAAACTGCCAAATGAAGAGACAACAAAAACGGACATGAACGAAGGAAGGCCCGTCTGCACCAATTGTCTGGAATCAAAAAATTTTCACCATCTTGAGGAGAAAAAGGGAAGGTACTTCTGAGCTCCAGGGAAGACATTCGAAAGATGGAGGACCAGCAGGGAGAAGGATGGCTGCCCCATCCCTATCCCATGATCCCCTCAAGGAGGAGGGCTCATGAGGCGATCTTCTTGAGATGTTTGAAGACCTCGCAATGGGGTTGACTATGGCAAGGAAGAGTCTGATACGGTCTGTTGTTTCTCCTCATAAGGTTTTACAAGTAGTGCAATGGCCATAAATGTGAGGTCTAGTCATCAGTTACTTTTTTCAGTGCCGTTATAAGTCTGAACAATCTCTAAATGAATGACTGGTTGTAACCGGAGGACTACTGTCCATATGTATATCATCATCTTCTTTTAATGACCCCATAATTCGTTGTGGGATGAAGTCTAGGCAACTGAATGGAGCTGAGTGTTTACTGGCCGGATGCTCTTCCTGTTGCAAGGGCAGAGTTTTGTTCGGCAGTTATATTCTCAGTGTGCCCATAGAGAGAAATATCAGCCTCTACCTAGGATCGAACTCACAGGCTCCTGATTGTGAGCTGAGAGCTCCACCTCCAGACCACCGCACCACTCACCTATACGTATATATATATGTGTGTGTGTGTGTGTGTGTGTGTGTGTGTGTGTGTGTGCTTGTGAAAATACAAAATATATATAATATATAGTCCCCGACTTACAACTGTTCATACAGTGATTGCTCAAAGTTACAACGGCACTGGAAAGGAACTTATGCTAGTTTTTCACATTTAACAACGGTTGCGGCATCCCGTCCTCAAATTTCAGGTGTTTGACAACTGGCATGTATTTATGACGGCTGCAACATCCCAGGGTCATGTGACCGCTTTGGCGATCTTCTGACAAGCAATGTCAATGGAGAAGCCAGATTCACTTCACAACTGTGCAGCGGTGGGCAGTTGCCGGTTGTAACAACCGGTTCATACACACACGCACACGGATACACAGGTAGTCCTCAATTTACGACAGCTCATTTTGTGACCGTTTAAAGTTACAACAGCACTGAAAAGAGTGACGTACGACCATTTTTCACACTTTACGACGATTGCTGCATCCCCGTGATCATGTAAGCAAAATTCGGATGCTTGGCAACTGTTTCTCATATATATATATATATATATATATATATATATATATATATATATATATATATATATATATGTTTTTTGTATTAAGTCATCCTGGATTACCACGAATGGAGGAGATATCACAAATCTCCAATTTTTGCCTTTCAGCCCAATCTCATGGGCCGTCCAGACAGTATCATATAGCCGACAAGCTATTTTTTATTTATAGTATTATCAGCAAAAATATTAATATATATATATATATATATATATATATATATATATATATATATACACACACACACACACACACACATACATATACACACACACACACACACGATGATCGCAGTATCCCGGGGGTCCATGTGATTCCCCCTTTTATGACCTGCTGACAAACAAAAGTCAACAGGGAAGCCAAGATTCACTTTACAACCGCGTGAGTAACTTAAGAACTGCAGTGATTCGCTTAACAACGGTGGCAAGAAAAGTCATCAAATGGGGCAGCACTCACTTAACAAGGGTCTCACTGAGCAACATAAATTTTGGGGTCAAGGGTGGCCGCAACTCGAGGACTACTCGTGGTGTAGGGTTTCCTGCCTGGGTAGGGGTTGGACTAGAAGACCTCCAAGGTCCCTTCCAACTCTGTTATTCTATTCCATTCCATTCCATTCCATTCCATTCCATTCCATTCCATTCCATAATTTCTATTCTATTCTATTCTATTCTATCCATCCCATCCCATCCCATCCCATCCCATCCTATTCTAAATATTCGATTCCATTCGATTCCATTCCATTCTAATTCTATTCTATTCCTTGTTTTTCATGCGAATGGACAAAACCTACCCTAAAAAAAATATCCACAATTGTTCAACCGTTGCGTTTTCAAAGTCGGGTGTTCCCCTGGCTCAAAATCCTCAAGAGGGAATTTCTAATCAGCCAGCCAAGGCAAGGGACGGTGTCACAGAGGAGACGCGTCAGTCGAGCTCCCGAAGTGGCACAGATCGTGACAACCACACAATTCATCCGTCAGCGGCGCCTACTTCTCGGCCTTCCGATCAATGTCAGGGGGATCAAAAACAGAAAAAGAAAACGAAAAAAAAAAAAACAAAAATAAAAAATGCAGCTGTAGCTCAGGCAGCTTTGGTGCTGCCAACCCTCATTTACTTGCTAGAGACCCAACAAAAGGGGGGGGGGGGCGGGAATACACAGACACACACACACACACACACACACACAGACAGACAGCAGATTCACAAATGAGAGGCCAGTAAATCTTCCTCAATTATCCTTCAGTTCACTTGCCTACATGACGGCTGAGTCAAAGGCAAAGGCAAAAAAATCTTTTTTTTTTAATGCTTGCAAAGAGAGAGAGAGAGAGAGACAGAACGAAACTGAAAAAGCATCACATTAGTGGATTTTTTAAGAAAGAAAAAAATAAAGAAAACATGATTACAAACTCTCCCAGGCTCTGCTCTCATCTTCCCTTGAAAGGTGTGATTCAGCTAGCAACCGACATGATTTACAGGCAGTCCTCGACTTACGACAACGATCGAGCCCCAAATTTGTCGCTAAGTAACAGTAGCTGAGCTGGAAGGGACCTTGGAGGTCATCTAGTCCAACCCCACCCCCCTTGCTAACACAGGAAACTTACATGAGGGATTCGAACCGCCAACCTTTCTGATCGACAAGCTCAACATCTTAGCCATGGAGCCACTTAGGGAGCGGCTGTTTGAGTGAGACAGTTGTTAAGTGAGTTTTGCTCCATTTTACAACCTTGCCTTGGTTGTTAAGTAAATCACTGCAGATGTTAATATGGTTATTAAGTGAATCTGGCTTCTCCATTGATTTTAGCTGTCAGGAAGTCCACAAAAAGGGATCACGTGATCACGGGACACACCTCAACCGTCATAAATACGAGGCAGTTGCCGAGCGTCCAAATTTTGATCATGTCCCCTGAGGATGTTACAAGGACAAGCTCACAAGTCACTTTTTTCATTGCCGGTGTAAATTTGAACGGTCACTAAATGAATGTTGTAAGTTGAGGACTATCTACTACAGGGTTAGCTTTATTACTCACGGGGGGGGGGGGGGAAGCATGAGACAGGATAGTATATCTGCTTGTCCACACAAAAATTCAGAGAGTCCAGCTTCCTTCTGCTTCCAAAATTGAGCAATCAGAATTACCTCTGTACATAAGAACAATAAGGACAACAGTACAGGTCGTCTTCGATTTACGACCATAGCTGAGCCCAGAATTAATGTGGTTAAGTGAGAAATTTGTTAAGAGCTTTGCCTCGTTTTGCAACTTTTCTTGCCGCATTTGTTAAGCGAATCACTGCAGTTATTAAATTAGTCACATGGTTGTTAAGTGAATCTGGGTGTCCCGTTTCCCCCCCCCCCCGTGGATTTTGCCTATCAGAAGGTCACAAAAGTGGATCATGTAACCCCGGGACACTGACTGCGACCGTCATAAATATGAACCAGTTGCCAAGCATTTGTATGTAAATGACCACGGGAATGCTGCCGAGGTTGTAAGTGTGAAACATGGCCATAAGTCACTTTTTTCCATGCTGTTGTAACTTTGAACAGTCACTAAATTAACTGTTGTAAGACGAGAACTATCTGTATTCAATCGTTGCTATAAGTAGTCCTTGACTTACGACCACAATTGAGTCCCAAATTTCTGTTGCTAAATGAATCATTTGTTAAGTGAACTTTGCCCCATTTTACGACCTCTTTTCCCACAGTTGTTAAATGAATCACTACCGTTGTTCAGTTAGTGACACAGTGGTTACGTGAATCTGATTACTTGACCCCAGGATACTGCAACCGTCATTAATATGAGTCAGTTGCCAAGAGTCTGACTTTTAATCACGCGACCATGGAGATACTGCAACAGTCATAAGTGTGAAAAATGCCACAACTCGCTTTTTTCAATGCTGTTTTAACTTCGAACGGTCACTAAACGAGCGGTCGTAAGTTGAGGACTACCTGTACTAAATGGGGAATTTAAAAACAGTCATTATAACTACTAGATATATAGATTTTCCTTACACTAATCTGTGAATTATTCGATGGTCTATCCAGGTCCTCGGTTTACGATGACATTTGAGCCCAAAACTTCTGTTGTTTAGTGAGATGTTTGTTAACGTGAGCGGGTGTCCCATTTTATGACTGTTGCTAAGTGAATCACTGCAGTTGATAACTTAGTAACCCCGGTTGTTAAGTGAATGTGGCTCTCCCTATTGATTTGGCTTGTCGGAAGGTCGCAAAAATTGATCGCATGACCTTGGGGACACAGCGACAGTCATAAGTATGAGTCTGAAGTTTGATCACGGGATCACGACGACACTGCGAAGGTCATAACTGTGGGAAACGGTCGTAAGTCCCTTTTTACAAGGCCGTTGGAACTTTGAGCAGTCACTAAACGAATGGTTGCTAAGTCCGTTTGTGGACATACATGTGCAAGCCTATACCTCACTTTAGCAATGCCAAGCATTGGCTTATCCTAAACCAGGAGTCGGCAACCTGTGGCTCCGGAGCCGAATGCGGCTCTTTGGGCCCTGTGCTGTGGCTTCCTGTCAGGTGATCCCACCACTGGCTGGCCCCGTCTCTCTCAGTCACTCCTCGCCTGGCCTGAGAAGGGCGATGGCGGGAGGATGGAGAAGCGGCCAGGGCAGAGACATAGAGAGAGGGGGAGAGAGAGGAGGGAGAGAGGAAGGGAAAGAGAGATATGTCAAAAGGATTTTGTGATTCCCGTTTTTTTAACAACTGGTTCTCTGCCCTAATGACTGGCTGGGTAGGCACGGCTAGGGGGTCATGTGACTGGTGAAAGTGAGTGACATCGAGTTGGCCACGCCCACCCAGGTTTTGTGGCTCCGGGTGTTTTCTTTTCTGTGGGAAATGGGTCCAAATGGCTCTTTTGAGTATTTAAGGTTGCAGACCTCTGTCCTAAGAGAATCCTTTCCAAGCAAACCGGCAGTGACAAATTAAAATCTTTTACATGCTTGTGACAGGAGCGTTTTTTGAGCTTAACAGGCAACAATTCTTTTTAGAGAAACAGATTCTCCCCCTCTCCCCCCATCCCCCCAAACCCATAAGTTTATTTAAAGTCTTTCGCTTTATGAGAATGTTATTTTAGAAATCTTACAGAGAGGAGGGAATTGCCATTCATCCTGTTCGGACAGGCAACACAAACAAAAATGATAGATTTATATCGTGCCATTTTTGAAATCCGGGAAACTTACACTGTACACAAGAAACTGTGTACAAGTTTAAAACAACCGGGATTTATCGCCAGGGTGTCAAACTGGATTTTTTCCAGCGCCGGATCAGCATTGTAGTTCTCCTCGGGCCGGGGGGTGGGGAGGGGTGCTCGGGGATGGGACGGATGCTTCCTGCAGCACCCTGCCGGCCAAAACAGGGCACGGGGGAGCCTTACGTGGTCCACCCCCCTGGGCCCAGTTTTTGGCCTGGACGGCCTCCTGCAGCACCCTGCCAGCAAAAATGAGGTGTGGGGGGCTGTGTGTGGCCCGTCCCAGTTTGGTTGGCAGAGTGCTGCAGGAGGCAGTCCAGGCCGAAAATGGAGCAGGGGGGCACAGGTGCCCCCCCCATTCCCCGTATTGGCTGCTAGAGGCGCCATGGGCCAGCCGGCTGGCCCCGTGGGCCTTGAGTTTGACACCCCTGATTTATAGTCTTCGGTATAGATAGTCCTTGATTTACAACCACAAGTGAGCCTAAAATGTCTGTCTTGTTAAATGAGACAGTTGTTAAGTGCGTTTTGCCCCATTTTACAACCTTTCCTGCCACTGTTGTTAAGTGAATCACTGCAGTTGTTAAGTTAGTGGCACAGTTGTTAAGTGAATCTGGCTTCCCCCAGATTGACTACAATTCTCAGATGTTATTTATATATTTATTCATTTGTACCTTGCCTTTATCATGTCCAACACATCTTCCTCTTCCTATTTTCCCCATAACAACCACCCTGTGAGGTGGGTTGGTCTGAGAGAGAGACTGGTCCAAAATCAGTCATCCGGTTTTCATGCCTGAGGCAGGATTAGAACTTCCCATCTCCTAGTGATTGGCCGAAAGTCACCCAGTGGTTTTAAGGCGGGACTAGAACTCCCAGTCTCCTGGTGATTGGCCCAAAGTCACCCAGTGGTTTATATGCTTAAGGTGGGACTAGAACTCCCAGTCTCCTGGTGATTGGCCCAAGTCACCCAGTGGTTTATATGCTTAAGGCGGGACTAGAACTCCCAGTCTCCTGGTGATTGGCCCAAAGTCACCCAGTGGTTTATATGCTTAAG
Source organism: Masticophis lateralis (assembly GCA_030761175.1). Classification (NCBI taxonomy): domain Eukaryota; kingdom Metazoa; phylum Chordata; class Lepidosauria; order Squamata; family Colubridae; genus Masticophis; species Masticophis lateralis. The sequence continues at coordinate 5,180,704 of JAUDYJ010000001.1, read as the reverse complement.
GTGGGACTAGAACTCCCAGTCTCCTGGTGATTGGCCCAAAGTCACCCAGTGGCTTATATGCTTAAGGCGGGACTAGAACTCCCAGTCTTCTGGTGATTGGTCCAAAGTCACCCAGTGGCTTATATGCTTAAGGCGGGAATGAACTCCCAGTCTCCTGGTGATTGGCTCAAAGTCACCCAGTGGCTTATATGCATAAGGCGGGACTAGAACTCCCAGTCTCCTGGTGATTGGCACAAAGTCACCCAGTGGCTTATATGCTTACGGCGGGACTAGAACTCCCAGTCTCCTAGTGATTGGCACAAAGTCACCCAGCGGTTTTAATGTTTAAGGCAGGACTAGAACTCCCAGTCTCCTGGTGATTGGCCCAAAGTTACCCAGCCAGCTTTCATGTCTAAGGCGGGACTAGAACTCACTGTCCCCCACTTTCTAGCTTTGTGCCTTAACCCCTAGACCAAACTGGTTCTTTTGTTACTATTAGTTATAATACTTCTTTTCCGATCTGTCCTACCTCGCAGGGTTGACAGTTGATGTTGAATTTTTGAGGGGCTTGAGGAATTCTGTGCCTAAGCCAGTGCCTGTAGGATTTTGCCACAGTGGTCAAAGATGTCCCAGCTTCTAGACATTTGACTATCCGGCATGTGAGAACGGGACTTTTTCTGCATGGATTTGAGGCATTAGAAGGTCCCCCTTGCTGCTTCAAACTTTTCTGTTGATTTGCCCGACGTTTGACTGACCTCTAAACTGTCCATTGCTCAACACAACACAACCTCTCATCAACTTCTCTCTGTGCCATCAAAGCTGGTCATCTCTAGGGATTTGCAAAGCTCTTGAAATAAGAAAATGAACTTCAAATGTACCCTTGTTTTCCCGAAACCGGAAAATAAGTCTTAGCATGGTATTTCAGGATGCTCGTAATATAAGCCATACAGATGGATGCATTTAGTACCGTATTTCCCCCAAAATAAAGAGCTAACCAGAAAATAATCGCTAATTTGGAGCAAAAATTAATATAAGGCCAGGTCTTATTTTTGGGGAAACATGACAGCGGAACGGTTTACAGGGCCTAGGCATGGATCCATTTATGATTTGTAAGGATATTCTGATTTTCCACCAAAAATTATATTTAGGCCACCGAGCAATTATCAAATATCCACAGAAATCGCTAGCCTTTGTGTAATTATGAATTGTTGAAGATTTTGGCAATTTTTTTACTGCTGGGATAGTCAGACCTCATCAGCTGCAAATAGATATATATATATATATTGATTTTGTTCTAGCAAAAATATTTGGGCTACTTTCCTTGCCCCTATATTATGGTTTAGTATCATGGTTGCTATATTAAGGACTAGAAACTTGGTTAAAAAAATGAACAATACTGGAAGGTGAGATTTTTATGATGAATCTTTGGCAAAACCGACCCACAGGTTCAGTTTACCACTGCAGCGTCCACTTAATGACCACGGCAATAATTTTATGACTGTGACAAAGGAGGTCATAAAATGGGATGCCTCACGTGCGAGACCTGACTTATATGTCCATCGTGAGTTACGACGGTGAGAGCCAGGTGTCATTATGGTCGTAATACAAATCTTACAGCGGCAGTGGTGGGTTCCTTCCGGTTCTGCCTGGTTCCACCGAGCCGGTAGCAATGACAATGACGTCACCGAACTGGTTCTGTCCACTCCGCCCCCCCACCCCCACAGTATTCTTACCTTTTATTTGGCCCCACCCCCAATCTATTGCTGCCTCCTGAGTCCCAGCTGATAGCTAGAGGGAAAAAAACTTTTAAAACTCTTGCCTCTTGGCTTCAAAGGGCCGCTCTACAGCTGATTAGTGTTAAAAGAAAAGAAATGGGTAGACCAGTGCCTGCAAAAATACATGAGTAGATCACTGCCCGCAAAAATAAATGGGTAGACCAGTGCCTGCAAAAATACATGAGTAGAACAGTGCCTGCAAAAATAAATGGGTAGACCAGTGCCTGCAAAAATACATGAGTAGATCACTGCCTGCAAAAATACATGAGCAGAGCACTGCCTACAAAAATACATGACTAGACCAGTGCCTGCAAAAATAAATGGATAGACCAGTGCCTGAAAAAATACATGAGTAGATCAGTGCCTGCAAAAATAAATGGGTAGACTGGTACAGCTCTGCAAGCAGTTAAAAGCCTGGTATACCAGTACCTTTGCTAAATCCTAAATAATTGTCACATGACCATCAAGCCACGCCCAAAAAATAAGCCACGCCCACAGAACCAGTAGTAAAAAAATTTAGAACCCACCCCTGTACAGCAGGGTGGGGTGGGTATATATGTAGAGGGAGTTAATACTCTATTGTGTCCAGAATAAAAACAGAGGTTATCTGCTTGCCTTAAAAAGAGCTGAATTAATCCCGTAGAGGCATTATTCTTTATTGGATTATTAAAAGAGATTTAAGGGCAACCTTTTTTTCCCACAATGGCAGAAGTTTTCCCTAGAGCAGAGGTGTCAAAGGCTGGATCAGCATTGCAGTGCTCCTACGTGGACTGGCGGGTGGAGGGGGTGGGGGAGACAGGATGGATGCCTCTTGCAGTACCCTGCCGGCTAAAAGGAGCCGCCGGGAGTCCAAGGCCCCCAAGTGATCTGTTTTTGGCTGGCAGAATGCTGCTGGAGGCTGGGGAGGCAGAAAACGGGCTGTGCGGCCTGTTTTCGGCCTGTTTTCAGCCGGCAGAGTGCTGCTGGAGGCCATGGAGGGCAAAAACGTGGTGCAGGGGAGCTGCACACGGCCCGTTTTAGCTGGCAGAGGCACCACAGGCCGGTCCTTTGATATTTCTAGGCCAACCCTGTGGTCCTGACTTAAGGACCCTGTAGGGTCGGATCAGGGGTGGGTTCTACATTTTTTTACTACCGGTTCTGTGGGTGTGGCTTATTTTGGGGATGTGGCTTGATGATCATGTGACAATTCTTTAGGATTTAGCAGAGGTACTGGTCTACCAGGCTTTTAATTGCTTGCAGAGCTGTATCGATCTACCCATTTATTTTTGCAGGCACTGATCTACTCATGTATTTTTCCAGGCACTGGTCTACTCATTTGTTTTCTTTTAACACTGATCAGCTGTAGGGCGGCCCTTTGAAGCCTGGAGGCAAGAGTTTAAACAGTTTTTTTCCATCTAGCCATCAGCTGGGACTCAGGTGGCAGCAATAGATTGGGGGTGGGGCCAAATAAAAGGTAAGAATAACATGGGGGGGCGGGGGAGAACCAGTTATGTGACATCATATCGTCACCACTACCGGCTCAGCTGAACTGGGAGGAACTGAGAGGAACCCACCACTGGGTCAGATACAGCCCGCGGGCCTTGAGTTTGTCACCCCTGCGCTAGAGGATAATCAGATCTGGACTGCAAAAACTCTAAATAACCAGCAGATGGCAGCGAGAAGGATTCGGTGCTGCCCTCTACTGCGTTTCTGGAGTTTTTTAGCTCAGATACCAAAGTCCTATTTTTCAGCTACAAATATTTCCCTTTCGAAGCACTTCAATTGCGATCAGTTGGTTTGAAGGAAAGAAAAGAGAAGATGTAGGACGCCAGAAAAGCATTCTTGACATATTTCCATAATCCAGTACATTGCTTATTTCTTCTTAAAGGAGGGAAAAATGCAGCATCAAACTACAAAAAAACCCCCAAATTATTCGGTTGGAACGGTGTATGTCTGGGTGCACGGGCAGAACTAAATTAAAATTTCCAGTTCCAGATGCAAATTCAGGTAGTCCTCAACTTGTAACCACAATGGGGGCAGAAACTACTGTTGCTAAGCGATGCAGACGTTCAGTGAGACATCATAGGAAACTGTGCGGTTTCTTGTGTGGTTGTTAAGAAAATCACAAAGTTGTTAAGTGAATCCGACTTTGCTTGTCAGAAACTGGCTGCAAAGATTGCAAACTGAGACTTTCGGTTGGTGCAACCATCATTATTTTATTTCATTTCATTTCATTTCATTTCATTTCATTTCATTTCATTTCATTTCTTTATTTTATTTTATTTTATTTTATTTTATTTTATTATTTATTTTATTTTATTATTTTATTTTATTATTATTTTATTATTATTTATTTTATTTTATTTTATTTTATTTTATTTTATTATTTTATTATTATTTTATTTTATTTTATTTTATTTTATTTTATTTTATTTTATTTTATTTTATTTTATTTTATTTTTTTGTTAGTTAGTTAGTTAGTTAGTTAGTTAGTTAGTTAGTTAGTTAGATTTATATGCCGCCCTTCTCCGGAGACACAGGACGGTTTACAATGTGTTAAGCAATAAATCATAAATCAAAACTCCTGTTTAGGCATGCAAACTCTCATTTATAGAGACTACTGTTGCACCCAGAGGGGGTTTAACGAGCTTCTCTTTTCAGCAACAGCCTCACTGAAAATGTTCCAAGTTCCAAGTCCTCATTATTAATCTACAAGTAGTTCTTGACCTACAACAGTTCATTTAGTGACCATTCAAAGTTACAAGGGCACTGACGGCTTTTCGCACTTCTAACCGTTGCCGCATCCCCATGACCATGTGATGAAAATTCCGCGGCTTGGCAACTGACTCGTATTTATGACCTTTGCAGTGTCCTGGGATCATGTGATTCCCCCTTTGCGACCTTCTGACCACCAAAGTCAATGGGGAAGCTGGATTCACTTAACAACCGTGTTACTAACTTAAGAACCGCAGGGATTCACTTAACCACCGTGGCAAAACTCAGTGAACAGCTGTCTCGCTTAGCCACGGGAATTTTGGGCTCCATTTTGGTCGTAAGTCGAGGACTGCCTGTACAGCTGAGCTGTGAAGCTAAAAGGACTTCAGTGGGAGTGGGGTTTTACTCAAAGGTGAAATGCTCCCGGTTCGGACCGGATCACCTGATCCGGTAACGATGGAGGCGGGTGGTTCGGAGAACCGGTAGCAAAAATCCCTGCCCGCCACATGCCCAGCTAAGCCCCGCAATCATCAGAGGCTTTTTTTTCTTTAAAATGCCTCTGACGATCCCAGCTGAGTTGCCTGATCAGCAGAGGGTTTTTAAAAAAAGCCTCTGCCGATCATGCAACTCAGCTGGGATCGTCAGAGCCTTTTGAATGCATTTTTTTACAACCTCTTCGCCAAAGAGGTTGTAGAAAAATGGTTTTGAAAGTTAAAAAAAAAAATTGGCCACACCCACAGAACCGGTAGTACCTAATTTTAGATTTCACCGCTGGTTATACTCCACTGAAATCTTGACAGGCTGTCAAACAAAGTGGCTGTGAATTTTATAAGCTGTCTGCCACAGCCGTTAATCACAGAAGTTGTTAAGTGAATCACATGGATGTTAAGCGAATCTGGCTTCTTCCATAGACACGGATTATGGGGGGAGAGGGGGGAGGGAAGAAGAAAGGAGAATGAAGAAGGAAGGAAGGAAGGAAGGAAGGAAGGAAGGAAGGGAGGGAGGGAGGGAGAGAAGGAAGGAAGATGGAAGGAAGGAAGGAGGAAGGAAGGAAGAAAGGAAGGAAGGGAAGGAAGGAGGGAGGAGAGAAGGAAGGAAGGAGGGAGGGAGAGGGAGAGAGGGAAGGAAGGAAGGAGGGAGGGAGAGGGAGAGAGGGAAGGAAGGAAGGAAGGAGGGAGGGAAGGAAGGAGGGAGGAGAGAAGGATGGAGGGAGGAAGAGGAGGAAGGAAGGAGGGAGGGAGAAAGGAAGAAAGAAAGGAAGGAAGGAAGGAAGGAAGGAAGGAAGGAAGGAGGGAGGGAGGGAGGGAGGGAAATTATAGTGAGATGGAGGGAGGATCTCACTTTCACTTGGTCACCACAGTGCCCCGGACACGAATCTTGTGTCATACCCACCATGGCCATGCCTCTGACCATGCCCACCATGGGCACTCCCACCCCCGCATGTCCCACCTCCACCCCTCCAAGGTCAAACGCAACCCTGATGCTGCCTTTAATGAAATTGAGTTTGACACCCCTGGTATACGGTCTCCTGCTTGAGCTGGGGTTGGACTAGATGACCTCCAAGGTCCCTTCCACCTCTATTCTGATTGGTTGATTAAATTGGCTGGGAAATATGCAAATGGTGATTACCTGACCCCAGGATACTGCAACTGTCCTAACTACGTATCAGGTGTCAAGCTCCTAAATTGTCATCAGGTAACTGTCGGGATCCTGCGACGGTCATAAGTGTGAAAAACAGTCATAAGTCCCTTTTTTTCAGCGCCATTGTAGCTTTGAACGGTCGCTATACAAGCGGTTGTAAATCAAGGACCACCTATAAATTCATTACGATGAATATGATGTAATCAGAATTCTAGTCCTCTCTTTGGGGCAGTCCCTACCTCTCAGCACGATCTACCTCACAGGATTGTTGTTGTGGCGACACCACTAGTGGCGGGAGCAATACAAAATAAAGCCAGGATTTTTAAAAAAAATCCGGAAGAAACAAACATTTACAAATAGTCCTTGACTTACGGCCAGCATTGAGCCCAGAATTTCTGTCGCTCGGTGAGACAGTTGTTAAGTGAATTTTGCCTCAGTATACAAATTTTCTTGCCACCGGTGTTAAGTGAATCACTGCAGTTGTTAAGTTAGGAAGATGGTCATTAAGTGAATCCCCCTTGATTTTGCTTGTCAGAAGGCCGCCAAAGGGGACTGTCGGGACATTACAACCGCCATAAATACGAGTCACTTGCCAAGCGCTTGAATTTTGATCTCGTGACCGTCAGAACCCTGCAGCAGTCGTTAAGTGTGAAAAACGGTCGTAAGTCCCTTTTTTCAGAGCCGCTGTAGCTTCAAACGGTCACTAAAGGAGCTGTTGTAAGTCGAGGACTAACCGTATAGCCGAGGCCAACCAAAATCCTTGCAAGCCCAGTTATTCAAACCTCATCAATGCTTGAAAGAAACAAATTAAACATTCCAGTTATTTCCAAAATTTCATTATCCGAGCTCTCCCAGGGTAAAAAGTGCCACAATTTCAATCCACAATCACACCCTGAAGCAGTGACGGCTAACCTTTTTGCCATCGTGTGCCAAAAGCGGGGGGACCGCGTGGGGTCACACGCACACGTGCCCACATCCATAATTCTATGCGCCCCCCCGTGTTCCCCCCCCCCGCTTTTGGCACGTGAAGGCCAGTGGGCCTGGTAGGCCCCTTTGTTGCTCTCCCCAGGCTCCAGAGCCTTTCTAGGAGCCTGGGGAGGGCAAAAACAGCCTTCCCCACACACCCCCAGAGGCCCTCCGGAGGCTGGAAACAGTGTGTTTCCTGACTTCTGGTGGGGCCCAGAAGGCCTGAAAATCAACTGGCTGGCGCACGCATGCATGTCGGAGCTGAGCTCGCGTGCCCACCGATATGGCTCCGCGTGCCACATGTTGGCACCCGTGCCATAGGTTTGCCATCACAGCCCTGAAGCATACAACGTTCCTCCAGATGGATCCCACAAAGTTGCATTCAACTCCTTTATTTTCGCCCAGACTCCGGGAGGGTGAAAGTGGCCTCCCCAGGCTCCGGAGGCCCTTTGGAGGCTGAAAATTTCCCAAACTTCCGGGAGGCCCATTTTTCGTCCTCCCTGAGCCTCCGTGAGCACCCTCCACTTACCTGCATCCAAAACGGGCCACGTGGGGACTTCTGGGAGGGGAGGGGAGGGGCCGGCCAGGAGTGGGATTTGGGGGTTCTCCGAACTGCACAGAATCTTAGCTAGGGGTTCTCCCGGACCCCTGCGAATCTCCAGCAGCCAACCCCTGCCCAGACTCCATTTTGGCCAGAAAACAAAGCCACAATATGAATCTTCTTACTAATCAAACCCCGGGGCCGTAGAAGCAAAATCAAATGAAAGCCAGAAAATAAAAAAAATATTCACCCATGCACCTGCCAGAAACAAGGACAACCCACAAAAATTGAAAAAAAGTATGAAAGTTTACAAACATTTTACTTCCCGGAACGGATGGAAGGGAAATAAAAATAAAAGCATCAAGCAATCCATTTTGCCTTCTTGAAATAGAAACTACTGATAAACTATTTCTTTTCCCCCCTCCCGAACAGCATAATTTGTCAACACTCGCTCACATACCAAAAACCTGCAAACAACTCTTGTATGCAATGCAGGTAAGTTCTCAACTTATGACCACAACTGAGCCCAACATTTCTGTGGCGAAGAGAGAGAGTTGTGAAGTGTCTTTTTTTTTCTCGCCCCAACGTACGACCAATCTCGCCACCGTTGGTAAGTGAATCACTGCCGTTGTTAAACTAGCAACACGGTTGTTAAGTGAATCGGGACTCCCCGTTGACTTTGCTTGTCAGAAGGCCTCCAAAGGGGATTCACACGATCCCTGGGGGACCCTGCAACCGTCATAAATAGGAGTCAGTTGCCAGATGTCCAAGTTTTGATTGTGTGACCATAGAAATGCCGCAGCGTCCATAAGTGTGAAAATGGCCATTTTTAAAAGTGCCGTTGTAATTCTGAACGGTCACTAAATGAACTGTCGTAAGTGGAGGACTATCCGTAGTCAATTATTGTCAAAGAAGAATAACTGAATAAGAGATTTTGGAGAAAAGACTCAGAGCTGCTGTTTGCATCCCGGCAGAGCTGAGATCGTCTTCCCCAAAGTTGGCTCTGGATAACTATATTATAATTACAATTATTAAATTGCTTATGCTGGAGGAAAAGCCCAGGTAGTCCTGGAGTTATGACCATTTGTTTAGTGACCGTTTGAAGTTACCACGGCACTTTGAAAAATGTGACTCAGGAACATTTTTCTCACTTATGACCGTTGCAGCATCCCCATGGTCATGTGACTTACAGTTGGATGCTTGGCTATTGACTCACATTTATGACGGTTGCATTGTCCAGAGGTCACATGATCCTTTTTGGGGCCTCCTGACAAGCAAAGTCATGGGGGAAGCCAGATTCGCTTAACAACCGTGTGACTAACTGAACTTTCATTCACTGAACAATTGTGGCAACAAACAGAATAGAATAGATTTCTTGGTTGGCCAAATGTGATCGGACACACAAGGAATTTGCCTCCAGGGCGAAGGTCGTAAAATGAGGCAAAAACCCACTTAGCAAATGTCTCACTTAGCAACCTAAATTTAAGGTTCTGTTTGTGGTTGCAGCGCGAGGACTATTTGTAAAATGAAACTTCGGTCAATATTGTTCCATTTCCCAGGCACTCTAGCAGTCCTCTCTGCTTGAGGATGACCTACCTTTGAAATTAGTTCATCGTGGTTGGCCAGGTGAGCCCTGCAATGGATGCAGCTGTACGTGCGATGGCACGAAGGCAGGTACGCTTGGAATGTCTTGGACCGGGTCATCTTCACCATTGGCGCCACCGAATGCTGCGTGAACTCGGAGGTGGCCCAGGAGGTCCTCCTACACGACGGGTCGCAGGGGAAACACTGGAGCACGCAGGTGAAGGCCGTGATTCGGTAGTGGGCAGGTGTGGCGCAGGCTCCACACACTGGTGATGACTTCGGGATAACAAAACCGGGCACGGGAACCAACCGACCCACGTTAACCTGAGCGGACAAAAGGATAAAAACAGGAATGGGTTTTACAAACAACAGTCAGTGCACACATTAACTTTCAGCGTTCCAATTTGGAGTAACGTTATCTCAGGTTGTTGCCATGTCAGCCTTCACCGGTAGACCCAGGTAAGAGTCCCGGTGCTACAGTGCTTAGAATACAATATTTTAGACCAGTGATGGCTAACCTTTTTTCCGTCGTGTGCCAAAAGCGGGGGGAGCACAGTGGGGTCGTGCGTGCGCGTGCCCACACCCATAATTCAATGCACACAACACGCACCCCCACTCCTCCTGCTTTTGGCATGCAATGGCATGGTGGGCACGGTAAGCCCGTTTTTCACCCTCGCCAGGCTCCAGAGGCTTTCTTGGAGCCTGGGGAGGGCAAAAACAGCCTTCCCCACACGCCCGGAGGCCCTTCAGAGGTTGGAAACAGCCTGTTTCCCCGACTTTCGGTGGGACCAGAAGGCCCGAAAATCAGCTGGCTGGCACACACATGTGCGCTGGAGCTGAGCTAGGGCAATGCTTGCGTGCCCACAGATATGGCTCCATGTGCCACCTGTGGCACCTGTGCCATAGGTTTGCCATCACTGTTATAGACTAACTCCGCCCACAGCTGGGAGTTCGATTCTGACTGGCTCAAGGTTGACTCAGCTTTCCATCTTCCAAGGTCGATAAAATAAGGACCCACATTGTTGGGAACAATATGCTGACTTTAATCCGCTTAGAGAAGGCTGTAAAGCAGTATAAAGCGGTATAAAAATCAAAGAGCTATTTGCTTGCAAAGGAAGGAGAGAAGGAAGGAATCAATCAATCAATCCATGGTGGCACTGTGATTATAATGCACTATTGCAGGCTAACTCTGCCCACAGCCAGGAAGTTCAATTCTGACCGTCTCAAGGTTGACTCAAGCCTCCCATCCTTCCGAGGTCGATAAAATGAGGACCCAGATTGTTGGGGATAATAGGCTGATTCTAAACCGCTTAAAAGTGGGTTGTAAAGTACTATAAAGCAGTATAAAAGTCTTAAGTGCTATTGCGAAGGAAGGAAGGAAGGAAGGAAGGAAGGAATCTGTGGTGGTACAGTGGTTATAATGCAGCATTGCAGGCTAACTCTGCCCACAGCCAAGAAGTTCGATCCTGACCGGCTCAAGGTTGACTCAGCTTTCCATCTTCCAAGGTCGGTAAAATGAGGACCCAGATTGTTGGGGGCAAGATGCCGACTCTCTAAACCGCTTAGAGGGCCGCAGAACAAAGCGAAGCGGTATATAAGTCTAAGTGCTATTGTTAGTGCTCTGTATTTACAACGCTTATGATGTCCTGGGATCATGTGATCCCTTTCTGCTACTTTCTGACAAGGAAAGTCAATGGGGAAGCCGGATTCACTTCCTTGTCAGAAGGGTCATAAAGATGATCACGTGACCCCCCCGGGACACAGCAACCGTCATAAATAGTGCCGGTTACAGATTAATAGAGTTGGAAGGGACCTTGTAGATCATCTAGTCCAACCCTCCGCCCAGCAAACCCTACACCATTTTTGACAGATGGCAGTCCAGTCCAGGGGTGAAATCTATTTCCCTCCCCACCTTCCCCACGTGCGTGCAAGGATCTTCTGTGCATGCACAGAGGGTAAAAAATAGTTTACTTCCTGGTTAAAACGAGGAAGTAACGACAACTGGGCGGGTGGGCGGAGCTTCGCGCTGCCGTCGCTACTGGTTCTCCAAACCACCTGCCGCCATCGCTACCGGTTTGGCCGAACTGGTAGCATTTGACCCCTCTCTTCTTGAAAGTTTCCAATGATCTTATGATCACAGGGGAGCTGCAATGGTTGAAAATATAAACAAGAATCATAACTCAACTTTTTTCAGTGCTGTTATAGCTTTGAATGGTCACTACACAAATGGTTGTTTAAGTCAAGGGCTACTTTTATTTGACTTCCTTTGAAAGGGGAATCCCCCGAAACCGGATCAAGGAAAGACGAGGGAGAAACTGACTTGCCCCCTGCCTGGAACAATCCGATCAGTTTTCTTTCAAAGGTGATGAGAATCAGTTCTGGCTTTGCTGAAATTTTTCCACCATGATACCCATCGCAAGGGCTGGCTTTGCACAACAAGTTGGGCCAGGTCAGGGAAGCCCTTAGGCTGTGGTTGCACAAAAATATTGAATTTGGTTCGTTTCAGCTCATTTTTTTGGCTTGGTCTGTTGGGCAATTCTGTACTTGTGGTTTGATTGCGCTTCAGAATTTTGTGGACCCTAGAAAAGTGGGGAAATTTGGGCACATGTGTTTGTGAAGGAAACTGAAGGAGAGAGGAAGAAGAAAGAGAAAACAGGAAGGAAGGAAGGAAGGAAGAGAAGAAAGAAAGAAAGAAAGAAAGAAAGAAAGAAAGAAAGAAAGAAAGAGAGGGAGGGAGGGAGGGAAAAGAACAACAGGAAGGAAAGATGGAAGGAGGGAAAGAAAGAAGGAAAAACAAGTAGGAAGGAAAGAAAGAAAAAGAAAGAAAGAGGAAGGGAGGGAGGGAGGGAAAAGGACAGCAGGAAGGAAAGATGGAAGAAGGGAAAGAAGGAAAAGGGGGAAAAATAGAGTAAGGAAAGATGGAAGGATGCAAGGAAGGTAGTTAGAGGGAGGGAGGGAAGAGAAAAACAGAAAAGATGGAAGAAGGGAAAGAAGGAAGGAAAAAAATAGGTAGTTGGAGGAAGAAGAGAGCGAGGGAGGGAAAAAGGGAGGGAGGGAAGAGAAAAACAGGAAGGAAAGATGGAAGGAGCAAAGGAAGCAAGCAAGCAAAGAAGGAAGATAGAGGGAGGAAGGAAGGAAAACAGATTTCTTACAACCACATGGCATCACCGTAGCAAGCAAACCCACTAACACATCCACCAAAAGACTCAGCAACTCCAAAAGAAAAAACAGGACTTATCTACAACAGGGGTTCTCAACCTCTGGTCCGTGAACTGATACCAGTCTGTGGCCTGTTAGGAACCAGTCCAGACCACTAAGCTGGTGGGGAGCAGATGCAAGCAAAATTGCAACATGTGCAAGATTCTAGGTTGCACCCTCCTCCTGCATCCCACTTTATGGAAAAATTGTCTTCCACAAACCCCATAATCCCTGATGCCAAAAGGAATGCAACCTGCAGTGTAAGGACTTGTAAGAGCCACTTTGTAGACCAAACAGGCAGAAGACTAGCAGAGCATATCCATAAACCCCAACAAGCAGTCAGAAGACATGATGAAAACTCTTTCATTGCACAAAGAAGCGACAAACCGAACCATAGTTTCAACTGGGAAACCTTGACCCTCCTAGACCAAGCCAAGTCCAAAAACTCTAGGGAATTTCTAGAAGTTTGGCACTCAACTATCAACAGGCGCATTCAGATAAGCAACATTTACACACCATTCAAAACAGACACTGTAATCAAAAAGCCAAAGAGGAAACTAAAACGCCAGAACATCTCTTTCCCAGTAATCTACACTCAGCTAAGCAGAAATGAACATCAAAATTAACACCAGGCCATCCACCAAACTCTAAACAATAACCCAAATCAAGACACTGCCAAACTCAGGCAAACTAACAACAAACAACAGCTTAATCAAGCAACAATCAAGAACACGCCCACCAACCTGGCAAGCCACTTGTATATAAAAATAAGACTAAACCCCATTCCTTTCTAGAGCTGATGATGTTACCTAGTTGGGTTATGAAACATCTCAAGAAAACTGCCAAGCTCAGGGCACTAAGGCTCTCAAAGTTCTCCTCCTCCTCCTCCCTCCCTCCTTTACCAGCACTGATGAGGTGACCTAGCTGGGTCATAAAATGTCTGTAAGAAAGCCACAAAGCTCAGAGAGCACCAAGAACAAAGATGATGAGGGGACTGGAGGCTAAAACCTATAAAGAACGGTTGCAGGAACTGGGGATGTCTACTTTAATGAGAAGAAGGACTACGGGAGACATGATAGCAGTCTTCCAATATCTCAGGGGCTGCCCCAAAGAAAAGGAAGTCAAGCTATTCTCCAAAGCCAGCTATAGCTGGCTTATGGTATAGACAGCTGGCTCCATCGCTGGCTATTGGGGGTGAGATCCTGGCCCCCACAGAGAGGGCTCACAATCTGGGTGTCCTCCTGGATGCACGGCTGTCTTTAGAAGAACACATGACAGCTGTGGCCAGGGGGGCTTTTTATCAGGGTCGCCTGATTCACCAGTTGCGGCCCTTTCTGGACTGGAACGCCCTGCGCACGGTCACTCATGCCCTCATCACATCCTGTCTGGACTACTGCAACACTCTCTACATGGGGCTCCCCTTGAAGAGCACCCGGAGGCTCCAACTGGTCCAGAATGCGGCCGTGCGAGTGATTATGGGAGCTACTCAACGCATCCATGTGACACCTCTCCTGCGCAAGCTGCACTGGCTCCCAGTGGTCTTCCGGGTGCAGTTCAAAGCGTTGGTTACCATCTTCAAAGCGCTCCATGGCATAGGATCCGGATACTTACGGGATACTTACGGAAGGAAGAAGGGAGGACTAGAGGATAAGATAGGAGGGGGGAAGGAGAGAGAGGAAGAGAAGAAAGGGAAAAGGAGAGGAAGAAAGGGAGGGGAAAAAGTGTAGGAGAGAAGGTTAGAAAGGGAGGAAGAAGGGAGGAGTGGGGGAAAGGAAGGGGAAGGGGAGAAGAGGAAGGAGAGGAGGAAAGAAGAAAGTAGAGAGGGATAGAAGAAGGCAGGGAAGGGAAAGAGAGAAGAAGGATTGTTGTAAAATAAGGGAGAAGGAAGGGTACAAGAGCAACCCCGAACATAATTGAAAAAATCTTTTTTTTCCTTTAGAAAATATATGTATAATGTGTGAGTAATTACGAATAAGAGAATGTACATTTGCAATATATTTATAAGAAATAAAATAAAAAGAGCCTAAGTGGCGTAGGAGGCTAATGCCTCCTACTAAGGCAGCATTTAACATCCAGCTGCCTGCAATTACTGCGAGTTCAATTCTCACCAGGCCCAAGGTCGACTCAGCCTTCCATCCTTTCTAAGGTGGGTAAATTGAGGACCCAGTTTGTGGGGGCAATAAGCTGTCTATAAATATACAAAAGTATGAAGGCTATTGCTTAACGCATTGAAAGCCGCCCTGAGTCTCCGGAGAAGGGAGGCATATAAATCAAATTTTTAAAAAAAAAACTTTTTTCAAAAAAGAAATCCGAAATGGTAAAGGATCTCCTGGGGGTTGGACTAGAAGACTTCCAGGGTCCCGTCCAATCCTATTATTTATATGTTCTCTGAGATTCAGATGAGCCTAGGAAGGGAGTAGTGTGGACTGAACAGGACAGCCTGGGTGTGCAAAATTGAAAAGAAGAAATCAAGCTAGACCCATCTTGTGGGCATTGGGAATGAAAGGAGCCACAAAAATAGCTAGGACGGCCCTGATCAAAGATGGGGTTGGGGTGGGGTGGGGGTGGGTTGCTATTTCAGGAAAACCGTCCCCCCCACCCCAATTCCCCCAGCCACAGATGGAAACCAGAGGCCTGGTGGCCTTTAAATAGCTCATTCCAGCCCACATTCCCAAGTTATTAGAAGCCAAGCAAAACAGCTGTGGACAGAAAAGGCTGTGTGTGTGTGTGTGTGTGTGTGTGTGTGTGTGTGTGTGTTGTGTGTGTTGGTGGTTCTCTTGGCTTGCTTGTGAACAAACCTACATCAATCCCTCTCCAGTCCAGCTCTTTGCACAACCAACTCAAGGATTGCATTAGGATCAAACAGGATTTTTTTTTCTTCTCGTTTTACGTGTGTGCGCGTGGGAGATTTCGCAAAAGTATGCAGGTAGTCCTCGATTTACGACCCCCCCCCAGCCCTTACGGTTGAAAGTTGTTATGTTATAAAGCCGGTCATCATGTGACTGGATCCCCGATTTTACGACAGGTAATCCTTGATTTATGACCGTTCATTGAGTCACTGTTGGATGTTACAAGAGCACCGAAAATGTATGTCCATTTTTTTTTCATACTTACGACCATTGCACATCCCCGTGGGGATGTCATCAAAATCTGAACGCTTGGCAACTGGATCATATTTATGACGGTTGCTGTGTCCCAGGGAGCTGAAGTCCACCTCTCTTAAAAGCATCTTGGCTGGGGAATTCTGGGAGTTGAAGTCCACATATCTTAAAGCCTGCTGGCTGGGGAATTCTGGGAGTTGAAATCATTCTGTGGGCGTGGCTTGGTGGGCATCGCAGGGGAAGGATACTGCAAAATCTCCATTCCCAGCCCAGTCTGGGGCCAGCCAGATGTGTATTTGCCAGTTCTCCGAACTACTCAAAATTTCCGCTACCAGTTTTCCAGAACCTGTCAGAACCTACTGCATTTCATCCCTGGTTGAAGTCTACCCAACTTAAAGCATGCTGGCTGGGGAATTCTGGGAGTGGAAGTCCATCCATCTTAAATCATGCTGTCTGGGGAATTCTGGGAGTGGAAGTCCACCCAACTTAAAGCATGCTGGCTGGGGAATTCTGGGAGTGGAAGTCCATCCACCCAACTTAAAGCATGCTGGCTGGGGAATTCTGGGAGTTGAAGTCCACCCATCTTCAAGTTGTCAAGTTTGAGGAACACTGATTTAGATACTGATCAGCTTCTGATCAGAGGAGAGGAAGGAATTAAGACTCCTGCATGCAACTGCACCCAATTTCTATTGGTGTGAATCTGTATGTGTGTATACAGACAAGTACAAGTTCCTTGTGGTTTATTTTTTTCCCCCAGGAACGTGCCACAGGATTGTCACACCATGGCATCTTTCCACGTGGCCTGATGGATGTTTTCTCGAGTGTGTCTTGAGCAGCAGCCAAATGCTCCACCAAATATTTTCTCTCTCTTTGCTTGCCTGCCTTTCAAATTAGGCCCGTCCTAATGGATTTTCCGAGATGTCATGTCAGCCACGCAACTTCTCAGCAAGCCATTGTTTCCCTGCCACAATTTGTGTTTGCCGAGGACGACAACAGCCAGGCAAAGTTCAAACCTCAAAGGACTTGAAACGAGCGGCACTTATTCCAAGATCTAAGAACAATAATAACCCTTTTCCATTTGTTATTTTCTTTTTTTTATTATTATTATTTCCAAGAGGGAAGAGACAACAACTGAAATGTTGCCTTGGAGGAAATTGCAACGCCGAAGAGTCCAGCTTGGAAGAGTTTTAGAGGTTAAGAAATGAAAACAGGACCTGGGGAAATCATAATTAAAAAGCATTGACATATGAAAACAAGCTGCTTACAGATTGAGCAACTTTTGGCTGTTCGGCTCTGAATCCTTCTATTGGTAGACCTCGACTGGAGGGACCACAATTGAGCTAAGCCAGATAGTTGTTCAGTGAGTTTTGCCTCACTTTACGACCTTTCTTGCCATAGCTGTTAAGTGAATCGCTGCCGTTCTTAAGTTAGTAACCTGGTTGTTAAGTGAATCTGACTTTCCCCCTTGAGGTCGCAAAATCACGGGACCCCAGAGACTGCAACCGTCGTAAGTTCATGTCAGTTGCCGTTGCAGCCCGTCAGTGGCCTGTGCAACTACGGCGAGGAGGCTGGTGTGGTGCTGTGCCAGCAGCCTGTGCAGCTGGTGCTTGAGTCAGACAATGAGGAGGCTGAAGAAGAGGTGGTGCCAGAGGCGGGGATTCATCCAGGTTCCTTCAGAACCTCCAGAAGCTCCCATAAGTGAAGAGGAAGAAGAAGAGGAGCCTCTTCTCGATGCACAGGCGCGCAGAGCTGTCAAAAGGCAGGAGTGGCTCCTCAGGAGGGGGTCTCCTCGAGAGTAAGGCTTGAGGCTAATTAGCCGCTCCCTTAGCCTATTTAAGGAGGACCACTGACTGAAGCAATTTGTAAGGAACAACTTTAGTTCACTCTCCTTCACGTCTAGATTCTCTGCAAATTGCTTCTGGGCTTTCTGCCAATCTTAGTAAGATTGTGATTACTTTATCTTTGGTTTCTTGTAGGCTGTTCAGAAGGTTTATTAACAGCCTTTGTTTTGAAAAAGACTGAGTTATTTTAGTAAATTCAGTTTTGTACAAGCTTTGTATGTGCTGTGTTCTTTGGGGTCCATAGCTGGGGCAGAACAGTTGCCAAGCATCTGAATTTTGATCACGTGACTATAGGGATGCTGCAACGGTCATAAGCATTAAAAATGGTCATCAGTCACTTTTTTTCAGTTAACTTTGAATGGTCACTCAAACGAACGGTTGTAAGTCAAGGACT
This sequence comes from Masticophis lateralis, assembly GCA_030761175.1. Classification (NCBI taxonomy): domain Eukaryota; kingdom Metazoa; phylum Chordata; class Lepidosauria; order Squamata; family Colubridae; genus Masticophis; species Masticophis lateralis. The sequence goes on along the minus strand of JAUDYJ010000001.1, from coordinate 5,162,990 downwards.
AACTGTACAAAGTCAAAAAGCCATCAGTTTACAGGCCAAATCTTACGGTTAAAGGAAGGACACTTCTGAAAGAAAGCAAGGAGAAATACTATTTTTGAAAAAAAAAAAAAACCAGAACTCTCCTTTTGATATATTCAAGGTATCCTCTGAAATGAGGTTCCATGCTAAGTTTCCCATATTACAGAGAGTCCTCAACTTATGATGAAAACTGGAAGCCAGAATTCCTGTTGCTCGTAAAGCAAGGCAGTTGGTGAGTGAGTCATGCCCAATTTTACATTATTTCTCCCCCCCCCATGGCACAGGTATAGTCCTCGACTTACAACCACAATCGAGCCCAAAACTTCTGCTCTTAAGGGAAACATTTGTTAAGTGTGCTTTGCCCCATTTTTCGGCCTTTCTTGCCACAGTTGTTAAGTGAATCGCTGCAGTTCATAAGTTAGTAACCAGGTTGTTAAGTGGCTTCCCCATTGACTTTGCTTATCAGAAGGTCGCAAAAAGGGGATCATGTGACCCCGGGGATACTGCAGCCGTCATAAATATGAATCGGCTGCCAAGCATCTGAAATTTCACTTAACTGTGAACATGCTGCTAAGGTCATAACTGTGAAAAATGTTCGTAAGTCACTTTTTTCAGTGTCTTTGTAATTTTGAATGGTCACTAAATGAACTGTTGTAAGTGGAGGACTGCCTGTAGCTAAGAACAACAGTAAATGCTGAATTGTGCTTAAGTGAATCATGTGGTCATTAAGTGGCTTCCCCAAGAAGCTGACTTTGCTTATGGGAAGTCACAAGTGGAGGTCAGATCACCCCAGGATGCTGCAACCATTGTAAACACATACTGATTGTCAAATTTCCAGATTTGGATTATGTGACCCTGGAAATACTGCAATGGTCATAAGTGTGGAGATCGGTTGTAAGTCACTTCTTTCAGTACCGCGGTTGCACCTTCGAATGATCACGAAACCAATGGTAGTAAGTCAAGAATTACCTGTATTTAGGCTGCAATACTCTGGGTAACCTCTAGATGGAGGCCTTCTAGATTTTCCTGACATGCTTTGCTGCCATCTGGTGGTCCTTTGGAGTACTGCAGCCCAGATCTTGCCCAATTCCACCCCTTTCTTGAGAATGCCTTGGAGATAATCGAGGCATAATGTTAACCCGCCTTCCTCAATCTATCAGAATAGACTAGACTAGACTAGTCTAGACTAGACTAGAATCAGATAAATTAACGACGGCACTCAAAAGATAGAGAGGAAACGATTTATTATGAAACATGGAATAGGTGGTATAATTGGCTGGAAAAGAAATCTAAAATCAATGTATAGTGATTGTTAAGAGAAGATATTATAATGGAAAGATAATATTTAATATGTAGTAGGTATGTATATTATGTAGTGACTATATGAACAAGTATATAACAAACAAAATGAAAATGTATATAATTGGCCAAAGGATAAAATGGATATTACTAAAGATGCTGGTATTGGAAAGCTATTAAAGTGTAACTAAGATTTTAAATGTTGAATAAAAATAATTTTAAAAAGAAGAAGGATAGGATAGGATAGAATAGGTACAGGAAGAGAAGAGGAGAGGAGAGGAGAGGAGAGGAGAGGAGAGGAGAGGAGAGGAGAGGAGAGAAGAGAAGAGAAGAGAAGAGAAGAGAAGAGAAGAGAAGAGAAGAGAAGAGAAGAGAAGAGAAGAGAAGAGAAGAGAAGAGGATTCGGAAGGAACCTTGAAGGTCTTTAGTCTAACCCCCTACTCAGGTGGGAAACCCTACTCCATTTCAGGCAAATCCAATCTCTTCTTAAAATATCCCAGACTTCATTTCCCAGAATTCCTTGCCAGAGCAGTCAACACAATGGACTTCACGCATCTGGAAGGCATCAAGTAAGAGAAGGCAGTGGAAAATTATCTTTTAGCAGAGACTCCTGGGTTTTTTCCTTCCCCGTCTCCTGCGTTTCATTTGCAGTGAGTGTATGTTTGTGTTGTAGCTGAAACACCGTTCCCTGGCCCAAAATACACAATTGTTCTAGCCGGTTTTTCTAAACGGTGGCTCCAAGCCCTCTCCGTCCGACCAACTTTAGTGGCGCAGATTCATTCGTGCGGTATCTTCAGCTGGGCTTTGAACAAAAACTATAACTAGGTTTTGCACAAACTCTGCAAAGCCCAAGCTAAACATGACATACCATAGATAAAATCCAGCCAGGGTCTGAGGGGGCTTGAGTGGCAGGTTTCGAGAGTCTAAAATAGAACCGAAATCTTTTCAAAACGTCTCCTTTGGATTACAGGAATAACATTCGGAGACCATCCAGGAGAGGTTAGCGGGGCAAACACCGATAACTAAATCCAGGTAATCTCTTTCCAGATGTAACGCAAACACAGCTTTGTGCGCTGCTGGCAGTTTGTGGATGACCACATCGAAAGGTTGTGCAAAAGAGCCTGGATAGCTCTGCAGACTAAGCACCCTAATTAACATCCAGCTGTCTGCAATTATTGTAAGTTCGAATCTCACCAGGCTCAAGGTTGACTCAGCCTTCCATCCTTTCAAAGGTAGGTAAAATGAGGACCTGGATTGTGGGGGCAATAAACTGACTTTGTATAAAAATATACAAAGAATATACAAAAGTATGAAGGCTATTGCTTAACACATCACACAGGAGACCTGTACTAGGGATTCGAACCGCTTGCCAAAAAAGCCAATGGAGTTCTAGGCTGCATCAACAGAGGGATGGAATCAAGATCACGTGAAGTGTTACTACCGCTTTATAAGGCCTTGGGAAGGCCACACTTGGAACACGGCATCCAGTTTTGGTCGCCACGATGTAAAAAAGATGTGGAGACTCTAGAAAGAGTGCAGAGAAGAGCAATAAAGAGGATGAGGGGTCTGGAGGCTAAAACATATGAAGAACAGTTGCAGGAATTGGGTAAGTCTAGTTTGATGAAAAGAAGGACTAGGGGTGACATGATAGCAGTTTTCCAGTATCTCAGGGGCTGCCCCAAAGAAGAGGCAGTCAAGCTATTCTCCAAAGGACCGGAGGGAAGGACAAAAAGCAATGGGTGGAAACTAATCAAGGAGAGATGCAACTTAGAACTAAGGAGAAATTTCATGACAGTAATTAATCAGTGGAACTACTTGCCTCCAGAAGTTGTGGCTGCTCCATCACTGGAGGTTTTTAAGAAGAGATTGGATAACCATTTGTCTGGAATGATGTATGGTTTCCTGCCTAAGCAGGGGGTTGGACTAGAAGACCTCCAAGGTCCCTTCCAACTATCCTATCCTATCCCATTCCCATCCCATCCCATTTTCTTCTCTCACTGAAATGTGTACAGGTAGTTCTTGACTTACAACCATCCATTTAATGACCACTCGAAGTTAGAAGGGCACTCAAAAAAGGGACTTAAAACCAGTCCTCGCACATACGATCGTCATAACATCCCCACAATCACACATTTATTTATTTATTTATTTATTATTCAAATTTATATACCGCCCTATTCCCAAAAAGGGACTCAGGGCGGTGAGCAGCCAGAATAAAATACGATAACATACAAAAGTTAAAAGTTATTTAAAATAGATTAAATAATTTAGGCTTAGGCACGAAATTTAAAACATCTAATTATATAAAAACATTTTAAAACCCCATTTAAAAGGGGAGACTTAGGCCAGACCAGCCTGTTGGAATAAAAACGTTTTTAGGGCGCGGCGGAAGGTGCGTAAATCCTGAAGCCTCCTTATCTCCAGGGGGAGCTTGTTCCAGATGGCAGGTGCCCCCACAGAGAAGGCTCTCCCCCTGAGGGCCGCCAGTCGACATTGTTTGGCCGACGGCACCCTGAGGAGCCCCTCTCTATGGGATCGAACTGGTCGATGAGAGGCTATTGGTGGCAGAAGGCGGTCCCGTAAGTACCCTGGTCCTAAGCCATGGAGCGCTCTGAAGGTGGTAACCAAAACCTTGAAGCGCGCCCGGAAGACCACCAGGAGCCAGTGCAGCTCACGCAGGAGGGGGGTCACATGGGAGCGCCACGTCGCTCCCATCACCACCCGCGCGGCTGCATTCTGGACCAGTTGGAGCCTACCTGATCAAAATTCAGGTGTTTTTACAAAAGTCGCAGCATCCCAGGGTCACGGGTTTGCCATTTGTGGCCTTCCAAGCAGCATCTGACACCGGGAGGGAGGGGGGAGTCAGATTCACTTAACAACCAGTGATTCACTTAATGGCCAAGGTGATTTTCTTAACAATCAGGGCAAAAAAAGTCATTAAAATTTGATGTGATTCATTTAGCAACCTCACTTCCTTAGCAACGGGGATTCTGGTCCCAATTGTATGATTGTATGTCAACGACTGTCTTTACTAACAACAGAAAGACAGAATGAGCAAGGGATTCAACAAAGGCTCCTTAAAAGCTGGAAGTTGGAGATGTTTGCTTTTAAATACAGATAGTCCTCAATTTACGACGACAATTGAGCCCAAAATTGGCTGGGAGATTTTCGGCCAATCTTCAGGAGACTGTGAATTCTAATCTTACTTAACACGTAGTAGCTGAGTGGGTCAGTCACTCTCTCTCAGCCCAACCTGCCTTACAGGGTTGTTCTTGTGGGGAAAATAGGGGGAGGAAGGAGGATAGGTATTCAACTCAATTCAATTCAAATCTTTATTGTCAGTGCACAACATAGGTACAATGAGACAGAAAATCCCTAACAGTTCCCATAAATCATATTAACAAAACACCCAGTACTATTGCACCAGGTATATTCACCACATTATTTATAAAAAAACCCATAAAAGCAGTATTAAAACATAAAAATGTTTAATAATATAAAATATAGGATGGAATGGAATGGGAATGGATTAGAATTAATTAGAATTAGAATAATGGAATAGGATAGAATAGAATAATAAGAATGGAAGGGAATGGGAATGGAATTAGATTAATTAGAATTAGAATTATTGGAATTAGAATGGAATAGAATAGAAGAATAAGAATGGAATGGAATGGAATGGAATGGAATGGAAATGGATTAGATTAGAATTAACTAGACTTAGAATTCTAATAGAATAGAATAAAATAAAATAATAAGAATGGAATGCGAATGGATTAGAATTAGAATTAATTAGAATTAGAATAGAATATAGAACAATGGAATAGAATGAAATAGTAGGAATGGAATGGGAATGGAATTAGAATTATTTATTATTTATTTATTTATTTATTTATTTATTTATTTATTTATTTATTTATTTATTTATTTATTTATTTATTTATTTATTAATTAATTAATTAATTATTTCAATTTATAAACCGCCCTTCTCCTTGCGGACTCAGGGCGGTGAACAGCCAGAATAAAACATGGTATACAAAAGTTAAAAACAATTAAAAATTATTAAATATTATTCGGCCGAGAATTAAAACAACCCAATTTAAAATCAATGTCAAATTTAAAAACGAAGGATGGGATCAAGCTAGCCCAGCTAGATGGAACAAATGGGTTTTAAGGGCCCGACGAAAGGTCCGGAGATCTGGAATCCTGCGTATCTCCGGGGGTAGGTCATTCCAGAGGGTGGGCGCCACCACAGAGAAGGCTCTCCCCCTGGGGGTCACCAGCCGACACTGTCTGGCCGACGGCACCCGGAGGAGTCCCTCTCTGTGTGAGCGTACTGGCCGGTGGGAAGCTATTGGCAGCAGAAGGCGGTCCCGCAAGTACCCAGGTCCTAAGCCATGGAGCGCTTTAAAGGTGGTCACCAACACCTTGAAGCGCACCCGGAAGACCACCGGGAGCCAGTGCAGCTCGCGCAGGAGAGGAGTCACGTGGGAGCGCCACGTCGCTCCCATAATTCCCCGCGCGGCCGCATTCTGGACCAGTTGGAGCCTCCGGGTGCACCCCAAGGGGAGCCCCATGTAGAGAGCGTTGCAGTAGTCCAGGCGGGAAGTCACGAGAGCATGGGTGACTGTGCGTAGGGAGTCCCGATCTAGAAAGGGACGCAACTGGCGTATCAGGCGAACCTGATAAAAAGCCCCCCTGGCCACGGCCGTCATGTGTTCTTCTAAAGACAGCCGTGCGTCCAGGAGGACGCCCAAGTTGCGAGCCCTCTCCGTGGGGGCCAATGTCTCGCTCCCAATAGTCAGCGATGGTGTCAGCTGGCTATATCGGGACGCCGGCAGCCACAGCCACTCAGTCTTGGAGGGGTTTAGTCGGAGCCTGTTTCTCCCCATCCAGACCCGCACAGTTTCCAGACACCGGGACATCACTTCAACGGCATCGTTGGGATGGCCTGGGGTGGAGATGTACAGCTGGGTGTCGTCAGCGTACTGATGGAACTCCACCCCAAAGCCACGGATGATCTCACCCAGCGGCTTTACATAAATGTTGAACAGAAGGGGCGAGAAGACCGACCCCTGCGGCACCCCACAAACAAGGCGCCTCGGAGTTGACCGCTGCCCCCCCGTCAACACAGATTGCGACCGGTCAGAGAGATAGGAGGAGAACCACCGTAGAACGGTGCCCCCCACCCCCAACCCCTCCAACCAGCGCAACATGATACCATGGTCGATGGTATCAAAAGCCGCTGAGAGATCTAATAGGACCAGGATAGAGGAACAGCCCCTATCCCGTGCCCTCCAGAGATCATCCACCAACGCGACCAATGCCGTTTCCGTGCTGTGCCCAGGCCGGAAGCCGGACTGGAGCGGATCTAGATGGACAGCTTCATCCAGGAACTGGGGAAGCTGCCGTGCAACCACACTCTCAACAACCTTCGCAACAAAGCGAAGGTTGGAGACTGGACGGTAATTGGCCAAAACAGCCGGGTCCAGAGACAATTAGAATTAGAATGGAATAATAGAATAGGATAGAATAATAAGAATGGAAGTAAATGGGAATGCAATTAGATTAATTAGAATTAGAATTATTGGAATTAGAATGGAATAGAAGAATAAGAATGGAATGGAATGGGAATGGATTAGATTAGAATTAATCAGACTTAGAATTCTAATAGAATAGAATAAAATAAAATAAAATAATAAGAATGGAATGGGAATGGATTAAAATTAGAATTAATTAGAATTAATTGAAAGAGCCTTGGTGACGCAGCAGACTAAAGTGCTGTTAAAGTAGCACTTAGCTGCCAGCTGCCTGCAATTACTGCAAGTTCGAATCTCACCAGACTCAAGGTTGACTCAGCCTTCCATCCTTTCTAAGGTAGGTCAATTGAGGACCCAGTTTGTGGGGGCAATAAGCTGACTTTGTATAAAAAAACATACAAAAGTATGAAGGCTATTGCTTAACGCATTGTAAGCCACCCTGAGTCTCCGGAGAAGGGAGGCATATAAATCAAATTAAAAAAAAAAAAAAAGGATGCTCCTGCTGTATGGATTTACCTCAGGATGCTCCTGCTGTGTGAATTTACCTCAGGATAGGAGCCTGGATAGCTCAGCAGACTAAAGCATTGTGATTAACTCCAGCTGTCTGCAATTACTGTAAGTTTGAATCTCCCCAGGCTCAAGGTCGACTCAGCCTTCCATCCTTTCTAAGGTAGGTAAATTGAGGATCCAGTTTGTGGGGGCAATAAGCTGACTTTGTATAAAAATATACAAAAGTATGAAGGCTATTGCTTAATGCATTGTAAGCCGCCCTGAGTCTCCGGAGAAGGGAGGCATATAAATCAAATTAAAAAAAAAAAAAAAGGATGCTCCTGCTGTATGGATTTACCTCAGGATGCTCCTGCTGTGTGAATTTACCTCAGGATAGGAGCCTGGATAGCTCAGCAGACTAAAGCATTGTGATTAACTCCAGCTGTCTGCAATTACTGTAAGTTTGAATCTCACCAGGCTCAAGGTTGACTCAGCCTTCCATCCTTTCTAAGGTGGGTAAATTGAGGCCCCAGTTTGTGGGGGCAATAAGCTGACTTTGTATAAAAATATACAAAAGTATGAAGGCTATTGCTTAACGCATTGTAAGCCGCCCTGAGTCTCCGGAGAAGGGTGGCATATAAATCTAATTAAAAGGAAAAAAAAGCTAGATCTAGAACTCTATACTTGCATTCACGGCATGCCAACAGTCTTGTTTATTGTCTGTTAACACCAGACGTGGGTGCTCCATCCCTGGAGGTGTTTAGGAAGAGATGGGACAGCCATTTGTTGAAAATGACATAGGGCAGTGATGGCTAACTTTTTTGCCGTCACCTGCCAAAAGCAGGGATCGCGCAGGGCGATCGCGCGCGGGTGTGCCCACACCCATAATTCAATGTGCCCTGCAACCACTGCGTATGCGCACACGACCCTCCTACACTGCCCCCACTTTTGGCACATGATGGCACAGTGGGCGCGGGAGGCCTGTTTTTCGCTCTCCCCAGGCTCCAGGGGCTTTCTTGGAGCCTGGGGAGGGCAAAAACAGCCTCCGCCCGCCCTGGAGGTTCACCAGAGGCCAGAAATAGCCTTTCCTCTGATTTCCGGTGGGCCCTGAAAGCCTGAAAATCAGGTGGCCGGAGTGCACGTGAGCGCTGGAGCTGAACTAGGGCAATTCTCGCGTGCCCACAATTATGGCTCCGCGTGCGCCATAGGTTCGCCATCACAGACATAGGGTCTCCTACTGGAGCGGGGGTTGGACTCGAAGACCTCCAAGGTCCTTTCCGTGTTCTTCTCTTCTTCTTTGCGGCAAAGCCTTCCGTGGCGGAGTGCGAACTGAAGATCCCGGCTTTCGTGGAGGATCTCAAGCTCTTGCACTGCGCTGTGCAATTTAGCAGACTTCACCTCTCCTTAATGAAGACAGCTTAGTTTAAGGCGCTTACTCCTTTAATCCCCAAAATACATCTGCCACAAGACCCATAATGGGGCAATCGATCCCAAAGAAGAGGGCTATAATTAATTAAAGAGCTCAACCTTCAAATTAAGGACATTCCTTGAGGTAGGCCATAAACTAGTAATTACCAGGGGTGGCTGACACAATCCACAATTATATCCAAGCTGTTGGATCTGGGATAAACTAATAACTGATTAGGCCTACGTTAGCCTTAAAAAAGAAAACAGCAGGGACTTTAGGGTGTATTCCTGTATTCCTTACATCTTGAATCCCATACCAATAAATCATTATCACCGAATTTATTTGTATGTCAAATGTAGAGACTGCCCATCTCACGCGTGAAAGACTTCTGGAGCAGTGGTGGGTTTCAAATTTTTTTACTACTGGTTCTGTGGGCGTGGCTTGGTGGGCATGGCAGGGGAAGGATACTGTAAAATCTCCATTCCCACCCCACTCCAGGGGAAAGATACTGTAAAATCTCCATTCCAGGGGAAGCTTACTGCAAAATCCCCATTTCCTCCCGATCAGCTGGGATTTGGGAGGCAGAGAATAGATGGGGGCGGGGCCAGTCAGAATTTTTACTACCAGTTCTCCGAACTACTCATATTTTCCGCTACTGGTTCTCCAGAACTGGTCAGAACCTGCTGAAACCCACCTCTGTTCTGGAGGATATATAATTAATACACCGCAGCCAAGAAATTAAAAGACGTTTGCTCCTGGGGAGGAAAGCCATGGCAAATTTAGACAGCGTACTAAAAAGCAGAGACATCACCCTGCTAACAAAAGTGCATATAGTTAACACTATGGTTTTCCCAGTTGCGATGTGTGGCTGTGAAAGTTGGACCATAAGGAAGGCTGAGCGCCAAAGAATGGAGGCCTTTGAACTCTGGTGTTGGAATAGACTCCTGCGAATCCCTTGGATTGCAAGGAGATCCAACCGGTCAGTCCTAGAGGAGATCAACCCTGATTGCTCTTTAGAAGGCCAGATCCTGAAGAGGAAACTCAAAGATTTTGGCCACCAAATGAGAAGGAAGGACTCCCTGGAGAAGAGCCTCATGCTGGGAAAGATTGAGGGCAAAAGGAGAAGAAGGGGATGACAGAGAATGAGATGGCTGGATGGAGTCACTGACACAGTCAGCGTGAACGTAAATGGACTCCAGAGGATGGTAGAAGACAGGAAGGCCTGGAGGAATGTGGCTCGTGGGGTTGTGATGGGTCGGACACAACTTCACAACTAACAGTGACTGCTTTTAAAATTGCTCAGTGGTGACCACAATGGAGCCCAAAATTTCTCTTAAGTGGGACATTTGTTAAGTGAACGTTGCCCCGTTTGATGAGCTTTCTTGCCACGGTTAAGTGAATGGTTAAATGAATGAAGAGCATGGATAGCTCTGCAGACTAAGCACCCTAATTAACACCAGCTGCCTGCAATTACTGTAAATTCGAATCTCCCCAGGCTCAAGGTCGACTCAGCCTTCCATCCTTTCTAAGGTGGATCAATTGAGGACCCAGTTTGTGGGGGCAATAAGCTGACTTTGTATAAATATACAAAAGTATGAAGGCTATTGCTTAACGCATTGTAAGCCGCCCTGAGTCTCCGGAGAAGGGCGGCATATAAATCAAATTTAAAAAAAGAAAAGGATGCTCCTGCTGTATGGATTTACCTCAGGATGCTCCTGGTGTGTGGATTTACCTCAGGATAGGAGCCTGGATAGCTCAGCAGACTAAAAGCACTGTGATTAACTCCAGCTGTCTGCAATTACTGTCAGTTCGAATCTCACCAGGCTCAAGGTCGACTCAGCCTTCCATCCTTTCTAAGGCAGGTCAAATGAGGACCCAGTTTGTGGGGGCAATAAGCTGACTTTGTATAAATATACAAAAGTATGAAGGCTATTGCTTAACGCATTGTAAGCCGCCCTGAGTCTCCGGAGAAGGGCGGCATATAAATCAAATTAAAAACAAATAATAAAAATGACTGCAGCTGTTAAGTTAGCAACACTGACTGTAAGCAAATCTGATTTTCTCATGGACTTTGCATGTAGAAGGATGCAAAAGGGAACCACCCCCCCCCCCCCCCGGTGACAATGCAACCGTCGTAAACATGAACCAGTTGCCGCGCATCCCAAGTTAACAGAATAAACAAGAGTTGGAAGGGACCTTGGAGGTCTTCTAGTCCAACCCCCTACTCAGGCAGGAAACCGATACCATTGCAGACAAATGGTTGATCATGTGACCACAGGGATGCTGACACAGTCATAAGTGCGAAAATCAGACATAAATCCTAAATTTTTTTTTCAGTGCCGCTGTAACTCTGAATGGTCACTAAATGAATTGTTGTAAGTCGAGGACCACCTGTAACTCCCAATTTGAGGGTTACGTTTCTCCAAAGAGCAAGCTAGCAATTGTGGTTAAGGAAGAAGCTCAGTTAGAGAATGGTTTGATACTTTCAACGAAAATCAAATTGAGTCGGGGGGGGGATTTTCTCTGCCAGCTCCAGCTATTCCCTTTAAAAATCAGGAGTTATAACAAGATGCTTCCAGTCACAGTTCAATCCACTTTAATTCTGCCCCCTTTTATTTATTTAATTTGTATCCTGCCTTGATTATTTTGGCAAATAATCCTCCTCCTATTTTCCCACAACAACAACCCTCTGAGGTGGGTTGATGTGAGAAATGGACTGGTCCAAAGTCACCCAGTCGGCTTCCATGCTAAGCCAGAACTAGAATTCTCTATCCCCTGGCGATTGGCCAAAAGTTATCCAGCTAGTTTTCATGCCTAAGGGAGGACTAGAACTCGCCGTTTCCTGGTGATTGGCCCAAAGTCACTCAGCTAGTTTTCACGCCTAAGACAGAACTAGAACTCACTTCTCTCCTGGTAGTTGGCCCAAATTCACCCAGCTACTTTTCATGCCTAAGGCAGAACTAGAACTCACTGTCTCCTGGTGGTTGACCCAAATTCACCCAGCTAGTTTCATGCCTAAGGCAGGACTAGAACTCACTTCTCTCCTGATGTTTGACCCAAAGTCACCCAATCGACTGCCATGCCTAAGGCAGGACTAGAACTCACAGTCTCCTGATGTTTGACCCAAAGTCACCCAGCTAGTTTTCACGCCTAAGGCAGAACTAGAACTCACTTCTCTCCTGGTGGTTGGCCCAAATTCACCCAGTCGACTGCCATGCCTAAGGCAGGACTAGAACTCACCGTCTCCACTTTATGGCCATCACTACTTACTACTATAGTACATAGCATAATAGAGTTGGCAGGGACCTTGGAGGTCTTCTAATCCCACCCCGTTTGAGCAGGAGACACTAGAATTTGAGATAAATAATTGTCCAGCCTCTTTTTTGGAAGCCCCTAGTGATGGAGCTTCCAAAAAAGCTTTTGGAAGCTCCATCACTATTATGGAGCTTAGAGTTATTCCATCACATTATGGAATAACTCTGAGCTTCCAACCTCAGAGTTATTCCATAATGGACAGGCACCGTGACGGTCGTAAGTTGAGAACGTCTGGTTCAGCAGTCTATCTATCATCCCGTCTGTTTTTTTTAAAAAAAATCTCAAATCAAAAGTTTTCTCTTTTCTGGTTTTGCAAACTGCCCACCCTCGAAGCAGGGATAACCTATAAAGAGCATCTCACAAGTCTGAAATCAGAGGTTTTAACCACAGAGGCAAATTTAAGGGGACTTCCACAGGGGTGGACAGCCGGGGGTTCGAAAGAAGCTCTAGCTAAGATTCTGTGCAATTCGGAGAACCCACAAATCCCACTCCTCGCTGGCCCTGCCCAGCCCCTCTCAGGAGTCCCCATGTGGCCCGTGTTGGATGCCGGTAAGTGCAGACGTGCATGGCGACTCAGGGAGGGCAAAAAACGGGCCTATCAGAAGTTCAGGGCCCATTTCTGGCCTCTAGAGGGCCTCCGGGGCCTGGGGAGGCCATTTTCAGCCTCCTGGAGGCTCAAGAAAAGCCTCCGGAGCCCGGGGAGGGCAAAAACGCACTGGTGCAGGTGGCTAACTAGGCCACGCCCACCATGGCCATGCCCCCCAGCAACCAGACAGAGAGAACCCCCTTGCTAAAATTTTTGAAGCCCACCCCTGGATTTCCACATCTGAACAAGCCAACTTTATCACTCCTGGGCCGACAATCTGATCATTGTTTAAGACAGAGAGCAGGCTTGAAGTGCCCCCAGATAAGAGAAACTAAGCTAGCAAGAGACAGAACATTAAAAAATAAAAACAACCCTCAGCAATTTAGTCTGCAAAAATGAGAAGAGAGAGCGAAAAAAAACCTTGAACGATGAACTAACTAACCCGAAAGGAAGTCTGTTTTCCCAGCATTTCATATGCGAAAGGACACAATGGGTGCGTTCACACAACAAAAGCATCTAAAAAGCACCCAAAAGCATCTAAAGCAGTGTTTCTCAACCTCAGTAGCTTGAAGATGGATGGACTTCAACTCCCAGAATCCCCCAGGCAGCAGCGCTGCCTGGGGGATTCTGGGAGTTGAAGTCCACCCAACTTCAAGCTACCTAGGTTGAGAAACACTGATCTAAAGAGTTTGGCAGATTCTGACACAATGCCCTCAACTCTGGTTAGCATTAAGGTGGTTAGCCCACTGGTGGTTACCATCATGGGGTGGCAGAATACCCTGTGTCAATCTCTAACATGGCTTCATTTAGTTATCCAGATTAAAGCTCTTGGGCGAATGGTGCCCGTGTTTGCTTCATTAAAACTCATTTCACTAAGGCTTCACTGAGCCACATAAGTGTTGGGCTCAATGGTGGTCGTAGCTCGAGGACTAACTGTATGCTATTGAGGAATAGTAGTGCAAGGAAAGTCCCATTGTAGTAAATGAAAACGAAAACGAAAACGAAAATGAGTAGAGTAGAGTAGAGTAGAGTAGAGTAGAGTAGAGTAGAGTAGAGTAGAGTAGAGTAGAGAAGAGAAGAGAAGAGAAGAGAAGAGAAGAGAAGAGAAGAGAAGAGAATGGGGATTTTGCAATATCCTTCCCCTGGATCAGGATGGGATTGGAGACTTTGCGATATCCTTCCTCCAGGAGTGGGGAAGGAATGGGGATTTTGCAATATCCTTCCCCTGGAACAGGATGGGACTGGAGATTTTGCAGTATCCTTCCTCCAGGAGTGGGGAAGGAATGGGACAGGATGGGACTGGAGGTTTTGCAGTATCCTTCCTCCAGGAGTGGGGAAGGAATGGGAATTTTGCAATATCCTTCCCCTGGAGCGGGGTGGGATTGGAGATTTTGCAGTATCCTTCCTCCAGGAGTGGGGAAGGAATGGGAATTTTGCAATATCCTTCCCCTGGAACAAGATGGGATTGGCGATTTTGCAGTATCCTTCCCCCAGGAGTGGGGAGGGAATGCAAAATATTCAGGGTTGGGGGGCAGGGGGAATTAACTTTCTAGACCGTGAGTTCTAGTCCTGCCTTAAGCATGAACACTGACTTGGGCCTGTCACTCTTTCTCAGCCCAACCCATCTCACAGGGTGGTGGTTGTTGTTGTCATTGTTGTTGTGGGAAAAGGCAGAAGTGAGGAGGCAGAAGTGTTAGATCTGTTCCCTGTTTTCAGTTGTTCGTTAAAAAAATAATAAAGGATGTTTGTAAACAACAAATTAAAAAAAAATTAAAACTTGCCCAAAACTATCTCTATAAGGAATCTTGGCTCAGAAAATTCAGATAATTCAGGACTTCGTTTAGAGTTGTAGGCCAACCCAGAAGAAAGCTTGAAGCCTAGATAAAAAATTATACCAGTCTATAGGATCCGGGTGATGAAGACCTCAATGTCCCCCTTCCGAAGTCCACCAGAAACATCCAAAGGGCATGAGAAAAACGACACTTCGGCCACCCACAGAGCAGAAGCGGTTGTGTTTACTTCGGAGGAAAGCGGAGTTAATTAATATTTGCTAAATGGCTCTGGACACCATCCTGCGGAAGGTGTGGGTGACTTAAAACCTTCTCATCCGGTTTTCTGCCTCAGGGCTTTTGGAGGCACTCGGTGACACCCAGTCTGTCCTTTCCATAAAAAGCATCAACAAGCAGCATTTGGAGGTTCATGTGCAAAACGGTTAGCTATGCGACTTCTCTTCTGGATCTCACAAAACAACCATGACTAAGTCTTTACACATTGGCACTGCTCAAATTCATAATTCGGCACCCACCATTTTACAGGGAAGTCGATTTCCCTGAAGACAGGCTGAGGAGGAAAATGTGCAGGGCTAGCTTCTTGGCCGGCAACATTAAAGCAATGAATCTAGCTCGGCATTTCTCAAACTTGGCCAGTTTTGAGACCTGTGGACTTCAAATCCCAGAATTCACCTGGGAAGCATGCTTAGGATGGGAGGAATTCAATTTCCAGAATTCCTCATTCAGCATGCTGTAAGACGGGTGGACTACAAGTCCCAGAATTCCTCAGTCAGCATGCTGTAAGAGGGGTGGACTACAAGTCCCAGAATTCCCCAGTCAGCATGCTTTAAGAGGGGTGGAATTCAGCTCCCAGAATTCCTCAGTCAGCATGCTGTAAGAGGGGTGGACTACAAGTCCCAGAATTCCCCAGTCAGCATGCTTTAAGAGGGGTGGACTTCAGCTCCCAGAATTCCTCAGTCAGCATGCTGTAAGAGGGGTGGACTACAAGTCCCAGAATTCCCCAGCCAACATGCTTTAAGAGGGGTGGACTTCAGCTCCCAGGATTCCCCAGTCAACAAGCTTTAAGATGGGTGGACTTCAGCTCCCAGAATTCCTCAGCCAGCATGCTTTAAAAGGGGTGGAATTCAGCTCCCAGAATTCCTCAGTCAGCATGTTGTAAGAGGGGTGGACTACAACTCCCAGAATTCCTCAGCCAGCATGTTTCCCAGAATTCCCCAGTCAACAAGCTTTAAGACGGGTGGACTTCAACTCCCAGAATTCAGCATGTTGACTTGCCAAGTTTAAAAAAAACCGCCGTGACTCAAACACTGCCCCAGTTTAACCTGAATATATGGCCTAATCCTTTTTTATTATTGTTTATATTGACATTTATATGTGCACAGGGCGGTTTAAGCAATGAGGAACAGAGGTTGGGCAACATTAGATCTGTTCACCAACATTCCTTACAGTAGTTTATGAGTTAAAAGAGTTTGCAGAATGTTTTATGGAGTTTGCTGCTATTTGGGTATCAAAGAGCACCGGGTACCCTCAAAAATAAAGGTAGAATCAGGCCAGGCTTGTCCTTGGAAGGAATAAATGGATTGGGAACTGTGCAGAGTTGGTTATAAGGTGGCCAGCTATATAAATAGTTTAAATAAATCAATTTCAGAAGTGAAGGCTAGGCTGGAAGATCTGAAGGCATACAATAGGGAAACCATTTTGCTCTGTTGCAGGTCACCAGGAGTTAAACCTGAATCAGGTAAGAAGGTAACTGGGCTTTGACAACAGATGATCCTATGGACCAATGTCAAATTCTATAGAGCAGTATTTCTCAACTATGGCAGACTTCATCTCCCAGAATTCCCCAGCCAGCATGCTCCAAGATGGGAGAACTTCAACTCCCAGAATTCCCCAGCCCGCATGCTCCAAGATGGGAGAACTTCAACTCCCAGAATTCCCCAGCCAGCATGCTCCAAGATGGGCGAACTTCAACTCCCAGAATTCCCCAGCCAGCATGCTCCAAGATGGGCGAACTTCAACTCCCAGAATTCCCCAGCCCACATGCTCCAAGATGGGAGAACTTCAACTCCCAGAATTCCCCAGCCCGCATGCTCCAAGATGCGAGAACTTCAACTCCCAGAATTCCCCAGCCCGCATGCTCCAAGATGGGAGAACTTCAACTCCCAGAATTCCCCAGCCAGCATATTCCAAGATGTGAGAACTTCAACTCCCAGAATTCCCATGCCAGCATGCCGAATCATCACTCTGGCTGGAGGATTCTGGGAGTCAAAATCCCCACTTCTTCAAGTTGTCATAGTTGAGAAGCAGAATTTGCCCCGTTGGTCATTATCCAAGACCTGGCAAAGAGGTCAAAATGGAGGGAGGAAAAAAAATCTATATTTCCATTAGTGGATAAGATTTGGAATTTTTCCAATAGCTTTGGCATCCCCCTCCAGGACTCAGCATCCAGCCAGAAAATATAGGAATCTTTAAATTAAGCCAGATGTTTCTATCTTAAAGCTGCAGTTCAAATCCAGCTGCGGGTAAGTGGGACAGATGTCAGCTACACCTAAGCGTGAGGGGGACGGACGACAACATTATGACTGTGCCTTTCTTTGGCAAACCTTTAAAAAAACCACAGAAGTTATTTGTCCCCAATTTTGCTCTCTCTCTTTCGTCCTGGATGAAACCCACCGGCGTGTCATTTGACAAAAAAACCAGAAACGTTTATAAGCTTTTATAGCCGCCAAAGCCAGCAAGAGATTAAGAATGGTGCATAGATAAAAAAGAAGTTAATTAAGCTAAAATGTGTAGCAGTGAGAGATGGCTGGATCTTTTTTCCAAATAGTGAAAAAGCATTTTAGCAGAGAAGGGAAGGGAAAAAACAAAACAAAACAAAACTGCAAATCATTTCAAAAAAGGAAGGAGAGAATGTAGGAAGGTCAGGGTGCTTTTTAAAGCCACGGTCCAGGTAGTCCTCAATTTACAACCGTTCATTTAGCGACCAAAGTTACAACGGCCCTAAAAAAAAGACCGTTTTTTTACACTTACGACCACTGCCACATCCCCACAGTCACGCGATCAAAATTCGGACGCTTGGGAACTGACTCATATTTATGACGGTTGCAGTGTCCCGGGGTCATGGGATCCCCTCTTGTGACCTTCTGACAAAGCAAAATCACTGGAGGAAATCAGATTCACTTAACAACTGGGTGACATAATTTAAGAACTGCAGTGATTCATTTAAACAAATGAGGTGAGAAAAACCGTAAACTGGAGCCCACTCACTTAACGGATTTCTCATTTAACATAAAGGTTGGGCACAATTGTGGTTGTAAATTGAGGGCTACCTGTAAATTGCTAGCTGCTTCATTTTTTTTGCTTGTTTTGAGTCTCGGATCAGTCACCGTAGCTATTCCATCACAGCAGGATTTTAATTCATGTTTTATATCAACCTTCCTCTGCATAATTTGCAAGAAGGGGACTCAGCCACTGCTGAAATCCACAGCCAAATAGGCAAAAAAAAAACCCCAGCCAAGAACCTTGATTTAGATCACAGACTGGCTAACTTCTTGCTCTTTTTTGCAAAAATAAAAATAAAAATAAATGGCTGGCAAAAACTCCTCTTTTTTTTTTCTTTACTGGGGCTCTGATGCCCGAGTTTCATTTTATAGTTTCTGCTTCATTGGTACAGTTTTCCCGCCAAACTATTCTCTGTCTCCTGCTGAAAAGAATTTGGTGATGGGGAGGACTTCTGATTATCTCCCATTAAGTCAATGTTGACTCCCAGCAAGCACCTGATAACCAATATTTCTCAACCTTGGCAATTTTAAGATGTGTAGAATGCCATTCCCAGAATTCTCCAGCCAGCATGCTCTAAGAGGGGTAGGCTTCAACTCCCAGAATTCCCCAGCCAGCCTGCTTTAAGATGGGTGGACTTCCACTCCCAGAATCCCCCAGTCAGCAAGCTTTAAGATGGGTGGACTTCCACTCCCAGAATCCCCCAGCCAGCAAGCTTTAAGATGGGTGAACTTCCACTCCCAGAATTCCCCAGCCAGCCTGCTTTAAGATGGGTGGACTTCCACTCCCAGAATTCCCCAGCCAGCAAGCTTTAAGATGTATGGATTTCAACTCCCAGAATTCCTCAGCCAGCATGTTTTAAGGATGGGTGGACTTTAACTCCCAGAATTCCCCAGCCATGTGCTCCAAAATCATGCTCATGTCGCCAGGAGATGCTACATTGCTCATAAGCAGTTATAAGTCACTTTTTTCAGTGTCATTGTGACTTTGGTCATTAAAAGGATGGTGGTAAGCCGAAGACTAGAGAAAAGAAGGACCCTCCTGCTCAAGCAGGAAAAGAGCCTGGTGGCGCAGCAGATTAAAGCCTGTTATTAACATTCAGCTGCCTGCAATTACTGTAACTTCGAATCTCACCAGGCTCAAGGTTGACTCAGCCTTCCATCTTTTCTAATGAGGACCCAGTTTGTGGGGGCAATAAGCTGACTTTGTATAAATATACAAAAGTATGAAGGCTATTGCTTAACACATTGTAAGCCGCCCTGAGTCTCCGGAGAAGGGCGGCATATAAATCAAATTTTTTTTTTAAAAAAAGCAGAGACTCTATGACATTTCAGACAAAAGGGTTGTCCAATCTCTTCCTTAAAACTTCCAGTGTTGGAGCATTCACAACTTCTGGAGGCAAGTTGTTCCACTGATTAATTGTCCTCACTGTCAGGGAATTTCTCCTTAGTTCCAGGTTGTTTCTCTCCTTCATTAGTTTCCATCCATCGTTTCTTGTTCTCCCTTCTGGTGCTTTGAAAAATAGCTTGAGCCCCCTCTCCCTCAGCTACTGGAATGCTGCTATCATATCACCCCTGATCCTTCTTTTCATTAAACTAGACATACCCAATTCACTTTAATTCAATTTAATAATATTGTTTATTGATATCCCTTTATTATTTTTACAAATAACTCAAGGTGGCGAACATATCCAGCACACCTTCCTCCTTTCTGTTTTCCCCAAAACAACAATCCTGCAAGCTGGATGGGGCTGAGAGAGAGAGGGACGGGCCGAAGATCACAGCTTCTGTCTTAAGCAGAACCAGGGATTCAGCTGGTTCGGTCGATTCAGTAGTGGCAGCCTGCCCGCCCAAGTGCAATCCCATCCTATAACACTGTGCTTTTGAATGTCTGGATGGCACGTGTGAGCAAATTGCTGTGTTGTTTGACGTTGCATGCATGTGTGGATAGTGTGCACGAGCGAATTGCCATGTTTTGTGATGTCAACACGCATGCATGGATGGCGCATGCTCACGTTTCCAGTGCTGTCCGTATCGGTTGCTACAGTATGTGAATCCCATCTCTTGAGTCTTGAGTTATTTATTTATAAAAAACTAGCTGGACGTCCGTGCTTCGCTACGAAACTATGTGCTCGGGCTTGATAAATTGACACAGCCTGAAACTTAATGTAGAATATGTAACTCCGTAGCATCAGAGCGTGTTAATATAATGCAACTGGCAGTTGGAACAGAGGGGGAGTGGGAGCAGAATGTCCCAGCCGGCAGCATCCATCGGTATTCATCTGGCTAGCATCCTGTCAATGTGTAAGGGAGTTGACGGGTGTTTGGGAGCAGTATTTGCTGTGTGAGCAAGAAGGAGGCAGGAAGGAGGCTGGGCATGGCTTAGCTCAACTGTTCTGTCATAAAGGTGCTTGCTGCTGTGAAAGTAAAACTGAAAGTGAAACTCCTCTCCTCTGCTTGTGTTTTGCATTTGGAACAGATTTCTTTTCAGGTGGGGAGGGGGAGTAGAACTCTTTAGCATCAGAGCGTGTTAATAATAATATAGGAAATACTAATGCTCTGATGGTCATTTTGAAAATCCTTTCTTAGTGAGCACCTAGAAGCCAAGAGGAACATTCATGGCAAATTTCAAGTCTGTAGGCTTTACAGTTCCGGAGATTTTGTGATTAATGTGTGAGTGGTTTTCGCTTTTAGATAGATAGATAGATAGATAGATAGATAGATAGATAGATAGATAGATAGATAGATAGATAGATAAACAATGAGAGTTATACTTCGCACTAACTGAGGCCTTATTTGTTGAACTTTAGTTCATAGGATAAACCACAACCATCCTGATTTCTCATAAGGCGCTAAGCCAAAAGCAGAACAAATCACATAACAGTTTATATTCTTAACACAGTCGTATTTAATTTCTGGCTCAATCTCATGAGGCTAAGCAAAGATCAAACCAGCATCCTGTCTTCCACCAACCCAACCCCACTTGGAACAGAATCTCTGGCCAGAATGACATGCAAATTAACACATTCCTTCATTGGCATCTGTTCCCAAACGAGAAATCAACAAGAAATACTCTTTTAACAGGTAGTTCTCGACTTATGACCACAATGGGACTGGAAACGAGGTAAGGTTGTTAAGCGAGTCACACCTGATTTCGCCACGGCCGTTAAGCAAATCATTGCAGCTGTTAAGCGAACCCAGGTTTCCCCGATTGAGTTTTCTTGCCAGAAGATAAGATGGGATACTGGAAGGGCCTGGATAGCTCAGCAGACTAAAAGCATTGTGATTAACATCCAGCTGTCTGCAATTACTGTAAGTTCGAATCTCCCCAAGCTCACGGTCGACTCAGCCTTCCATCCTTTCTAAGGCAGGTCAAATGAGGACCCAGTTTGTGGGGGCAATAAGCTGACTTTGTATAAATATACAAAAGTATGAAGGCTATTGCTTAACGCATTGTAAGCCGCCCTGAGTCTCCGGAGAAGGGCGGCATATAAATCTTAATTAAAAAAAAAAGGATGCTCCTGCTGTATGGATTTACCTCAGGATGCTCCTGTTGTGTGGATTTACCTCAGGATAGGAGCCTGGATAGCTCAGCAGACTAAAAGCATTATAATTAACACCAGCTGTCTGCAATTACTGTAAGTTCGAATCTCCCCAGGCTCAAGGTTGACTCAGCCTTCCATCCTTTCTAAGGTAGATAAAATGAGGACCCAGTTTGTGGGGGCAATAAGGTGACTTTGTATAAATATACAAAAGTATGAAGGCTATTGCTTAACGCATTGTAAGCCGCCCTGAGTCTCCGGAGAAGGGCGGCATATAAATCAAATTTTAAAAAAACCCCTGTTGTCAATAGAATTGTGATCACAGGACTGTGGGGGGGGGAGGGGAAAAATGCTGCAACGGTCGTAAGTGCGAGGAATTTTTCAGCGATGTTGTAACTGCAAACAGTCACGAAACGAACGGCTGCAAGTTCATTCACGGACAGGCATGCAACTTTTCCACAATTCAACCAGCCCAAAGCGAGAATCACAACAACCTCTGACTTCAGCTAATGTGGTTTCAGCACAACAGCCTCAGGGATGCTCGGGGACGGGAAAAAAAATATCCCTTAGCTATTGGCAAACCACTGTGTCTTACATGCAAAGCCCGACAGACATCTGGATGTCAGTTTTTAGCACATCTTGCCCTCTGCGATGTAAACAAACACGGTTCAAACCTCCGCTTTACCACACAGAAAATATGAGAGCTGGAAGGGACCTTGGAGGTCTTCTAGACCAACCTCCTTGCTCAAGTAGGAGACCTTATATAACATTCCGGAGAAATGGCTGCCCACAAGTCTTGTCTTAAAAACCTCCCCCGTGATGGAGCACCCACAACTTCTGGAGGCAAGTTGTTCCGCTGGTTAATTGTTCTCGCCGTCAGGAAATTGCTCCTTAATTCTAGCTTGGAACTCGTTACTTCTTGTCCTGCCCTCAGGTACTTTGGAGAATATTTCGACCTCCTCCTTCTCCTCTGTGACAGCCCCTTCAAATACTGGAAGAGTATCATCACCCCTAGTCCTTCTCTGCATTAGAATAGAAATACCCAAATTATTCACTTTAATTTAAAACATAAGGAGTATTAATGGAAGAGGAGGAGGAGGAGGAGGAGGAGGAGGAGGAGGAAGAAGAAGAAGAAGGAGAAGGAGAAGGAGAAGGAGAAGGAGAAGGAGAAGGAGAAGGAGAAGGAGAAGGAGAAGAAGAAGGAGAAGAAGAAGAAGAAGAAGAAAGAGCTGTGATGGTGAACCTATGGATGGCATGTGGAGCTGTATCGGTGG
The DNA here is from genome assembly GCA_030761175.1 of Masticophis lateralis. Lineage (NCBI taxonomy): Eukaryota > Metazoa > Chordata > Lepidosauria > Squamata > Colubridae > Masticophis > Masticophis lateralis. The sequence goes on along the minus strand of JAUDYJ010000001.1, from coordinate 5,140,451 downwards.
GCACGCAAGCATTGCCCTAGCTCAGTGTAGCGCGGATGTGCACCGGCCAGCTGATTTTCGCGCCTTCCAAGCCCATCAGAAGTCGGGAAACAGGCTGTTTCCGGCCTCCGGGGGGGGGGGTGAGGAAGGTCCGTTTTTTGCTCTCCCCAGGCTCCAGAGGCTTTCTAGGAGCCCGGGGAGGGTGAAAACGACCTTCCCCACCACCCCCAGAGGCAGGAAATGGCCCGGGGCACATTGAATTATGGGTGTGGGCACACGTATGCGCGAGCCCCCACGCTCTCTCCGCTTTTGGCACATAACAGCAAAAAGGTTAGCCATCACTGAAATAGAGGGTAGGGTAGGGTAGGGTGGGTAGAGTAGAGTAGAGTAGAGTAAGAGTAGAGTAAGAGTAGAGTAAAATAGGAGTAGGAGAGGAGAGGAGAGGAGAGGAGAGGAGAGGAGAGGAGAGGAGAGGAGAGGAGAGGAGAGGAGAGGACAGGACAGGACAGGACAGGACAGGACAGGACAGGACAGGACAGGACAGGGTTGAAAGGAACCTTGGAGGTCTTCTAGTCCAACCCTGCCCCATTTCAGACAAATCTTCTCCAGTCTCTTCTTAAAAAAACTTCCAGTGCTGGAGCACCAACAAAAAAATAATAATAAAGGTTTATAACCCACCTTTATTATTATTATTTTTTACAAATAATTCAAGGGTGAACATATCCAAAACATACCTTCCTCCTCCTGTTTTCCCCATAAGAATAACCCTGTGAAATGGGTTGGGTCTCAGAGAGGGGGAATGCCCCCAAGGCCACCCAGCTGGCTTCTGTCACGGGTTATTTACACAAAATAAAAAAGACAAGATAAAAAAAAAGATAAGAACCCCTCAATCGTTGCCTAAAATTACCAGTTTCCCACTGAGGACAGCTTGAATCCCACTCAGAAGCCAATCAATGAGATCCCTGAGGATGGGGACCTGATTAGGAAAATATTACAATGTGCAGAAATGAACAGATTAACGCTTGCTATAAAGGAGAAAGAACAAACAGAATATTTATTTATTTATTGGTTCGATTTATATGCCACCCTTCTCGGGAGACTCAGGGCGGCTTACAATGCGTTAAGCAATAGCCTTCATACTTTTGTATATACCTGCTTATTAGGGCTTTCGCCCCCCCCCCAGCGGTGTTTCTTTTTTATACAAAGTCAGCTTATTGGCCCCACAATCTGGGTCCTCATTTTACCTACCTTAGAAGGGATGGAAAGCTGAGTCAACTTTGAGCCTGGTGAGATTTGAACTCGCAGTAATTGCAGGCATCTGGCAGCTAAGTGCTACTTAACAGCACTTTAGTCTGCTGCTCCACCAAGGTTCCTGTATTACATGACGTGGGAGCTATTTTATGGATGGTTGTGGAGAATAAAAATGTAAATATTATTATTATTATTTATTTATTATTATTGTATTGATTATTGTATTATTATTATGATTGTTAAGATTATATCTAATATATTTTCAGCAGAAGATATGTTAAGAGGGAGAAATGAATAGAGTTATGCTGATTATTATTATTGTAAAATTAGAGAATTATTATTAATGTAATGAACACTGTAAATTTTGACTGTAATAGCAGATTGGCACCCAGATGACAGAGTTTAATGGACGATGACACATTCAAGTTAAAAAAAGAAAAAGAAAAAAGAAAAAAAAAAGAAAGAAGAAGCCAATCACCTGTCCTTAAAAGGCCACAACATGCTTTTAAGCACAGGTTTAACCAACAATCCTGGTTAAAGATTGGTTAGTTCATTTCTTGCGGATAACCTGACTTCTTGAAGCCGTTTTGACGCATGGAGCGGGGCCAACGTGTAATCCGGTAATCCGTTCTGAATGCTCCCTTTGGCTTAGAAGCAGAGAGATCCTTGCAACTTGGCAAATGGATCTTATGCAACGCAGGAGATTAACCTCGCGAAAGGCACCTCTCGCTGCCTTGATCAATGAAACCAAACTGGGTTTGTTTGTTTGTTTTTAAACCAAGACCTTGCTTTCTGCAGCCTCATAAAAGCTAGCTAGTAAAAAAGAGGTTGGGGACTGAAGAAACGGAACATTTAACCCAGAGAATCTTAATTTCAAATCCTGCTTCTCCTAAATATATTCGGAGAAGGTAGGGTAGGACGAGATGGATGGTTTTGAACTTTTAGAGAAGTTGGAGAAGACCAGGAAAATAACTTGACCAACTTGATCCTTGAAATTCTGGCAGAAGAGAATATTTGTAGCTCAAGGTTGAACTGAAGGGTCTCCTTGGTGCTCTCTGAGCTTGGTGGTTTTAACGTCATCAGTGCTGGGAGGGAGTTGGGGTTGCAGAGAGGAGGAGCGGGAGGGGGAGGAAGAAGAGGAAGAGGAGGAAGAAGAGGAGGAAGAAGAGGACTGTGGAGTCCTTGGTGCTCTCTTGAGCTTGCTGGTTTTCTGACAGACGTCTCATGACCCAATTAGGTAACGTCATCAGTGCTAGGAGGGAGTTGGGGTTGCAGAGAGGAGGAGCGGGAGGGGGAGGAAGAAGAGGAAGAGGAGGAAGAAGAGGAGAAAGAAGAGGACTGAGGGGTGCTTGGTGCTCTCTGAGCTTAGCTGTTCCTTTGCAGACGTTTTATTATCCAACTCAGTAACATCATCAGGGCTAGAAGGAAGTGAGATTTGCAGAGGAGGAGGAAGAGGACGACGACTGTGGTATCCTTGGCGCTCTCTGAGCTTGGTTGGTTTTCTTGCAGACGTCTCAATACTCAACTAGGCAACACCATCAGTGCTAGAGGAGAGTGGGGTTTGCTCCCCGTTTACAAATGGGATGTTGGTGGGAACAAACTTTCAGTCCTACCAGAAGTTGGGAAATGGGCTGTTTCTGGCCTCCGGAGGGCCTCTGGGGGAGTGGGGAAGGCCATTTTCACCCTCTCCAGGCTCCTAGAAAGCCTCTGGAGCCTGGGGAGGGTGAAAAACAAGCCTACCGGGCGCACCATGCCATCATGTGCTAAAAGTGGGGGGGGGCGCATGCGCAGGGGTGGGGTGCATTGAATTATGGGTGTGGGCCCGCATGTGGGCGACCTCGCCGTGCTCCCCCCGCTTTTGGCACGCGACAACAAAAAGGTTAGCCATCACTGGTCTATTAGTAATCTTGGTGTGAATCTCCGTTTATCAAGAACACTCCCAGCTACGCTGACAGGGCAAGCCACTCATATATAACAAGAGAGCAAACTGCACTCCCTTCTAACACTGATGATGTTGCCTAGTTGGGTCATGAGATGTCTGCAAGAAAACAAACCAAGCTCAGAGAGCAAACCAAGGACCCCGTAACCCATAGTTCTCCTCAGGGCACAAGTGACCAGCCTCAAATTATCTATGGAAAGATCCCGCTGCCTTGGAAAACCCATAATGCTGAGAAGGGTGGAAGAAAAGAGAAGGATAGCCATCAGAAAGCGGAGGGACTTAGTTACAGTGTGGATAGCGGCACCGTTGGAAGGTCTGAAGGACCAGGTTAGATATACAGATTAACAGAGTGGGAAGGGCCCTTGTAAGGTCATCTAGTCCAACCCTCCGCCCAAGCAGGAGACCCTACACCATTTCTGACGGACGGCAGTCCAGTCTCGTCTTGAAAGCTTCCAGTGATGAAGCTCCCACAACTTCCAAAGGCAACTTTTGTTCCATCGGTTGATTGTTTCTCACTGTCAGAAAGTTTCTCCTTATTTCCAGGTTGAATCTCTCCTTGGTCAGTTTCCATCCATTATATCTTGTATTCAAAGCCTTCAGGTGCTTTGGAGAAGAGCTTGACCCCCTTCCTCCTCTCTGGGGCAGCCCCTCCAATATTGGAAGATGCTCTCCTGTCTCCCCTGGTCCTTCTCTTCACTAGACTAGCCAGGCCCAGTTCCTGCAACCGTTCATCGTATCTTTTAGCCTCTTAATCCTCTTTGTTGCTCTTCTCTGCACTCTTTCCAGAGTCTCAACATCTTTTTTTATAGTGTGGTGACCAAAACGGGATGCAGTTATTCCAGGTGTGTTCTTTTGAGATAAATCATCCCGGAAGAAGGTTACTAAAAGAGTCAACAATGATGCTACAACAGCCAAGTCAAAAGCATGACTTACATTTCAATTGCTTTGCCAAATGGCCATTAGATGATAGCAGTCTACTTCAGAAAGAGCCACAGCAGACCATCTACACTAAAGTGTTTGGGACACAAGTGGATTTGCTTTCTCTGTAAAAAAAAAAAAATGTTCTCACCCTGGAAAAGAATCTAGAGCTCAATTCCTGCAAGACTAGTTTTCTGCTTGCGGGGAAGTGGGGTTCACGACAGCTATTGCAGGGGTCTCCAACCTTGACAATTTTTAAGACTTGTGGAAATGGGTTATATATGTTTGTACGAATATTTTTTTTAAATTTAATTTATATGCCGCCCTTCTCCGGAGACTCAGGGCAGCTTACAATGCGTTAAGCAATAGCTTTCATACTTTTGTATATAGTTGCTTGGTAGGGCTTTCGCCCCCCCCTCCAAGCGGCGTTCTTTTTTATACAATGTCAGCTTATTGCCCCCACAATCGGGGTCCTCATTTGACCGACCTCGGAAGGATGGAAGGCTGAGTCAACCTTGAGCCTGGTGTGATTTGAACTTGCAGTAATTGCAGGCAGCTGGTGTCACTTTAACACCACTTTAAGCTGCTGCGCCACCAAGTCTCTTTTCATTAATATCTATAATTGGAATAATGGAATATAGGGAAAATATCCGAAATTATAATATGTTGTGAAAAGGGAGCAATGGGAAATTATTTGAATAGGATGATTTAGTGTTTGGGTTAGGTTTTAGAAAAATGATTGACTTTAAATTCAAGGGTTTCCATTTGGAAAAAGTCCTGAGAGGAGGGGAAATAAAGAAAAACTGACCAAGTTTAGAGATTAGGGCAAATGGTAACATTGGTTATATACCAGAAGAAACAGAAGGAAAAATAAAACAAAAAATTAGAAAGAATATTATGGCAAAAAGTGAAATATATAAATTGTGTTGGAGAAAACTATAAGCTGTTACAAATTTTGACTCGGCCAATACTCTGTTCAGAAAAAAATGTATTGCTTTGTTTGCGTGTGATTGTGTTGAAAAAAAAATAAAAAAGGACTTGTGGAATTCAGCTTTGCCTAGCCATGCCCAGTTGGTGTAACGTTCTTCGTATGTTTTTGTCTCCAGTCCCCTCATCATCCTGGTTGCTCTTCTCTGCACTTTCTCTAGCATCTCAAGATGTTTTTTATTGTGTGGTGACCAAAACTGGATGCAATACTCTAGGTGTGGCCTTACTAAGGCTTTATAGAGTGGTATTAGTGCCTCCCCTTGATCTTGATTCTATCCCTCTGTTAATGCAATTTAGGATTGCATTGCCTTTCTTTGACTCTTTTTCTCCACCAACACACACAATCAATCATGATGTCCAAATCATGAGAAGGACCTTAAATCATTGTGGAAATGAGACAGTGAAGAGATATGTTATGGGTGCCCTCCCCCTTAAGAGGCCTACCGAGGGGGAGAGAGAGAGAGAGGGAAAGAGGGAAAGAGAACAGAGAAAAATAGAGTATAGACCAGTGATGGCTAACCTTGTTGCCATCGCGTGCCAAAAGTGGGGGGAGCGTGGTGGGGTCACATGCACGCGTGCCCACATCCATAATTCTATTATCTGTTATGGGTGCCCTGCCCCCCTGTGCTCCCCTCTGTGCTTTTGGCACAGGACGGCACAGTAGGCCTGTTTTTTGCTCTCCCCAGGCTCCAGAGCCTTTCTAGGAGCCTGGGGAGGGCAAAAATGGCCTTCCCCACCCCCTAGAGGCTCTCTGGAGGCCGGAAACAGTGTGTTTCCTGACTTCTGTTGGGCCCAGAAGGCCCGAAAATCAGGTGGCTGGCGCACGCATGCGTGCCGGAGCTGAGCTCGCGTGCCCACCGATATGGCTCCATGTGCAACCTGTGGCACCCGTGCCGTAGGTTCGCCATCACGGGTATAGACTGAATAGAGAATAGAGAGAATAGACTAGGGAAGGGACCTTGTCGGTCATCTAGTCCAACCCGCTTCCAACCCATTCAAGCAGGATGCCCTATATCCATGATGGCGAACCTATGGCACACATATAGCCATATCACATATATCATGATCTCGCGAGACCCGGCCACGAACTGGAGTGCATGCGTTTTAACATTTTTAATGTTTTAATGTGGGTTTTTTTAAACGTTTTTTATGAGAGTGTTCACATTGTTTTATTCTTTGTTGTAAGCCGCCCAGAGTCCCTTGGGAGTTGGGCGGCATAGAAATGCGACAAAATAAATAAATAAATCAATAAATCAATGGGCACGCCAGCTCAGCTCTGGCACCCATGGGCCCACCAGAAGTAGGGAAACAGTCTCCTAGAGACTGCCCTAGACCATTCCAGAGAAGCCACTGTCCAGTCTCTTCTTAAAAACCTCCAATTAGAAGGTGGTCTTCAGCCGGTTTGGATTGGTTCACCTGAATCGGTAGCGGAAATTGTGGGTGGGCCCAGCGACCTGCCTCGGCGCTATGCCATCCTATTTAGGCAAGTTTTTGAGCCCAGACGCATGCGTGGAAGTAGAACACTAGCTATCCTGTCCCCCCAGTCTCCCTTTTCGACAGACTAGCCATACCCCAAAACTAGGGGTGTCAAACTTGATTTCATTAAGAGCTGCGTTAGGGTTGGGTTTGACCTCGGAGGGCCAGAGTGGGTGGTGGGTGGCCATGGCGGGCGTGACATGGGACTCGTCTCGGGGGCACCTGTGGTGGCCAAGTGCTAATGCAGGACTTCCCTGAGACCCTCCCTCACTCTCATTATAAACTCCTTCCTTCCTTCCTTCCTTCCCTCCCTCCCTCCCTTTTCTTTTTCTCCTTTTTCCTTCCCTCCTCCTTCTCCTTTCGTCTTCCTTCCCCTCTTTCCTTCTTTTTCCTTCCTTGCTCTCTTCCCGTCTTCCCTTCTTTTTCTTCGCCTTTCGTCTTTCCCTTTCTCCTTTCCTGTCCCTTCCTCCATGCTCAAATGCAAAAGGGGAAACAATTCTTCCTTTTCTTTTGTTTTCAGTTTGTTTTGATAGACCTCTGCCTTGAGTTTGACACCCCTGGTCAAGACAGCAGTCACCATGATGATGGGGGTGGCGGTGGAGTGTTTATTGGGTCTTGTATTTGGGATTTTACTTCTGTAATCCGACCGCAGTCACTATAAGTACTGCCGTTATAGATTCTCTTAACAATGTATTATCGACTAGAGTCCCAGTCTGTAAAATGAGATTATAAACCCCGGTCCACCTTCATTGCTTTCGGTTTAGTTGATTTTATCTGTGGCTTAATTTGAATGGAGGCTGTGGAGGGTTTTCTGCTGTTAATTTCAATTATATAACTGTAATTGTCCTGGGGCATTCTGCTCCTTTTAACTCTAAACTGCCCAATGCAGCTAACAGAAATTGAATCAATCCAAATTAATCTTTGAAATAAACTATGTTCAGAAGGCATCTTCTGTTATTTATCTCCCCCCCCCCGCTCTCCTCTCCGTGGTTTACTGGACACTGGATCACAATTGATCCCAAAATTTCTGTTGCTAAGCAAGACACTTGTTGAGCAAACTTTGCCCCAATTTACGACTTTCCTTGGCCACATTTGTTAAGTGAATCGCTGACGTTATTAAATTAGTCACATGGTTGTTAAGTGAATCGGGGTTCCCCATCGACTTTGCTTGCAAGAAGGTCGCAATAGGGGATCATGTGACCCCCCCAAGACACTGCGACCGTCATAAATATGAGTCAGTTGCCAAGCATCTGAATTTTGGTCCTGTGACCATGGGGACGCTACAACGGTTGTGTGGAAAACAGTCAAAGATCCCCTTTTTTTCAGTGTTGTAACTTTGACCAGTCACTAAATGAGCTTATTTATTTATTTATTACTTATTTTCCAATATATTAACAGTGTTTCTCAGCCTGGGTAACAATTTAAGATGGGTGGACTTCTACTCCCAGAATTCCCCAGTCAGATTACTGGCTGGGAAATTCTGGGAGTGGAAGTCCACCCCTCTTAAAGCAGGCTGGCTAAGGAATTCTGGGAGTTGAAGTCCTCCCCTCTTAAAGGATGCTGGCTGGGGGATTCTGGGAGTGGAAGTCCACCCATCTTAAAGCAGGTTGGCTGGGGAATTCTGGGAGTGGAAGTCCACACATCTTAAGATATATGAAGTTAAAAAAACATTCTCCTAAATCCTTGGGAAAATTAAAAAAACATTGTTCTCATACATATACAGCTGGGATTTGTAAACCAGGACTGATGATTTAGCTTTGCATAAATACGAACCATCAAGGCCACTTAACCTAATATAAGTAGTAGATTGTTTATCGTGACTTTCCTAGCTTATGCTGCAGAACAAATAGCAAATTTAGAAGCTAATACCGTAGCTCAGGGTTGAATTGTGGGATCCTTGGGGCTCTCTGAGCTGGAGTTGTTTTCTTGAAGGCATTTTGTGACCCAACTCAGTGACATCATCAGTGCTAGAAGGGAGTGGGGATTACTCTCTGTTTATATACAGACGACTTGCCCTGCCAGTGCAATTTACTGCACTCAAGACAAACAAGCCAAGCTAATGAAGGAACTGCCAAGGACACTCCCAGCAATGCTGACCGGGCAGGCTAGGATAAATAAACAGAGCAAACCCCATTCCCTTCTAACACTGATGATGTTATCTAGTTTGGTAATGAAAGGTCTGGAAGCAAACATTCAAGCTTAAGAGATCCACAAAATGAGACAGTTCTTAAGTGAGTTTTACCCCATTTTATGACTTTTTCGTCACAGTTAAGTGAATCGCTACAATTGTTGGGTTAGTAACTCGGTTGTTAAAGTGAATCTTGGCTTCCCCGTTGAATTTGCTTGTCAGAAGATCGCAAAAAGTGATACGCAAATCTAGGACACTGCGACCGTCATAAATATGAGTCAGTTGCCAAGCGCCTGGCTTTTAATCAAGTGACCCCATAGGGATGCTGCAACGGTCACAAGTGTGGGAAATGGTCGTAAGTCGCTTTTTCCAGTGCCGTTGTAATTTTGAATTTTGGTCACTAAATGAACTGCTGTATGTCGAGGAATATCTTATATATTAAATAAAATAAAATCATAGAAATTGAATTAAAAAAATATATAATTTCCATAAAAATAATTTTTTTAAAAAGGCACCAAGGAGAGGAGATTCCTGCCATGTTGCAGAGTAGGGAAAAAATGCAAATAATAATAATAATAAAAAAAAGACTACAGATAGTCCTCGATTTACAATTCATTTAGTGACCATTCAAAATTACGGCGGCACTGGAAAAACTGATTCAGAACTGTTTTTCACACTTTACGACCGTTGTAGCATCCCTATGGGGTCATGTGATAAAAATTCAGACGCTCGGCAACTGACTCGTACTTATGACAGTCGCAGTGTCCCGCGGTCGCATGATCCCCTTTTGCAACCTTCTGCCAAGCAAAGTCAATGGGAAAGCCAGATTCACTTAACCATGTTACTAACAACTGGAATGACTCACTTAACAGCGGAAGAAAGAAAGATGATAAAATGGGACCAAACTCATTTAACAAATGTCTCACTTAACATACATTTTGGGCTCAACGGTGGTCGTAAGTCCAGGACTTACCTATATTCTATTCTGTTAAGGCAACTGACTCACATTTATGACAGTGGCAGCATCCTGTGGTCATGTGATCTCCTTTTGCATCCTTCTAACAAGCAATGAGGGAGCCAGATTCACTTAACAACCATGTTACTAACACCTGGAATAATTCACTTAACAACGGAGGCAAGAAAGATGATAAAATGTGGCAAAACGCACTTAACGAATGTCTCATTTAGCACCATAAATTGCAGTTAAATTAAGGACCTCCGACAGATTATCTTTAGAAGCTGAATTTGGAAAAGACAATCCCCCCCTCCAATTTTGCCCTACATTTACAGATCATGTAATACTTGAACCAGAGTGATGGATGAGTTGTGAGAATGCACTAAATTTGGTTTGCTGGACCGGTCTAGTTAAAATACATCTTTCAACAGCCTTTTCAGTTTAAGGCCGGCTGCCTATTGCAGAAGTCAAACTGCATTTTTTTTAAAAAAAAAAACCCCCAAAATAAATTAGAAAACTGTCTAATGGCAGGCTCTCAGTGCTGCACACAAATGAAGGCAACATTCTCCTTTCTGGTTCCCTTTGCAACACCAGAAAATAAACCTTATCAACAAATAAAAGGACCTCACTCCCAGCAACCCAACCAGCAGTGCTGATAAATAAATAGAAACAGTCACATGCTTTGCTGAAGAGTGAGAAGAGGGGGGTGGGGGGGGGGGAGAGTAAAAAAAAATAATAATAATACAGTTAGGAAGTGATAAGCTTTTTCAGTGCCAGAGCTGCTGCAAGCAGCCAGCCAGAGAATCACAGATGCAAGAGCCAGGGGTGGACTACAGAACCCCTGCTGCACAGCAGGTTGCAAACTTCAAGCCTGCTCAAATGCAATCTTGAAGATTCCAAGGGTGCTTAAAAACAGTATAGCTAGCTGCTTTTTTTTTTTAAAGAGAATTTTGTCCAAAGATATGAAAGGATCAGGGGAGAGACATGATAGTAGTGTTCAAATATTTGAGGGGCTGCCCCAGAGAGGAGGAAGGGGGTCAAGCTATTTTCCAAGGCCAGACAAGGAACAATGGATGGAAACTGACCAAGGAGAGATTCAACCTAGAAATAAGGAGAAATTTTATAACAGTGAGAAACAATGAACCCATGGAACAGAAGTTGCCTTCAGAAGTTGTGGGAGCTTCAGCACATGAGGCTTTCAATAGGAGACTGGACTGCCATCTGTCAGAAATGGTGTAGTAGGATCTCCTGTTTGGGGGGGTTAGACTAGATGACCTACAAGGTCCCTTCCAACTCTGTTGATCTCGCCTATATAAATGCAAACTGATGGAACTCTGGATGATTTTTTTTTTGCTTGCTTGGATTGCAGCCTTGCAAAAATAAAAAGGCTATTTAGAAAGAGTGTTTTAACTATTAGATTACAAGGGGCGACTCTTCCCTGCACCCAACTTATTTTTTTTTCTCCAGAAACTACCATCATCAAATCTGCTAGCATCTTTTCCAAGAAACTGTGTTTGTTAATTTTGGTTATTTACTTAGCAAGCTGCAGCTTCTGTTTAGAATTGATCTAAAACACCTTTTCCAACTAACACATTTTATTCAAATGTGTCAGCTGGAAAAGGTGTTTTAGAACGATCAACCCAATTCTTCTCCTGCAAAGCACTCAGACAAAAACTGAGTTAGGAGACAATGAACTGTTAAAAGTTACTTCCATTTCAAAAATACAGCCTTTTCCTCAAGGCCTGAATCCAAAAAGAATTGAAATTCTCCTTTCCCATCTGGGGAACCCTCCCCCCACCCCTCAAGTATACTGAATATACTGCTCCATTTACCCTTCAGTAAAGGGTGAAAAAGAATGAAAACAAGTTTTAAAAACCTCCAGGCAAACTTTACAGAGATGGAAGACCCAAGAATCACGTTTACAAGGCAGCCAATGCACAATACAATGAATTTGAATACTGATTGAAAAGGATTATGCTTTTTATACTCATGGACTTCCTTTCCATAATGCTGGAGAAGGCCGTCAATGTAATAAAATAAATTAATAAAATAGATTTTGGTTACTAAATTGGGACAAGAGCAGAGATGACAAGCTGCTCACAGGAGACAGCAGTGATTGTGGGTGCTCCAACAACTGGAGGCTTTTAAGAAGAGACTGGACAGTCATTTCTCTGAAATGGTATAGGCTCTCCTGCTTGTCTAGATGACCTCCAAGGTCCCTTCCAACTCTCGTTATTCTGGTTGGCATAATCAGCCTCACTTGGCAGTCAGCAAGAGAAAGGATCCTTTGATCAGACTTGTAACCCAGCCAGCCAGCCAGCCTCTCCCCAGCCCTTTAAAACCATCAAAAAACCAAATCAGAGCCCAAGAGGAAGGATAAAAGAGAACCTCCAAAGCCAAGAGCAGTCAAGACACCTCGAAAACTTCTCAAAGGAGTGGGGAGGGGGAAAGATTAGAAGAGAGGCTGGAACCTCGGAGAGAGGAGCTTGGAAACGCAGAGTGGGGGTGCAAAACGGGATGACTCCGGAGTAAGCCGATCGCAGCTACTCCGGAGTTACTACGAGGGAAGGCAGGAAGCCCAGCCGAAAAGACGCCTCGGGCGGCGGCGGAGGGAGGGAGAAAGCTAGCCAGGACGCCGCGCCGGCCAACCCAGCCAAGCAACCAACCAGCCCAGCCGGGGAACAGCGCGCTTGGACAGGGCCGTCACGTCGCCTGCTTCTCCAACGGGGCGCTCCGCCGGGCATCGCTCCAGCTGCGATCGCTGCAGGGGAAAAGCAAAACCTTCCCGGCCCAAGCGCCGGAGGAATCATCGCCCAGGCTTGCAAGGCAGCCGGGTGGGCGAGCGCCCCAAAACGCTCCTCCGCGGGGCGCTTCCTCCACGCTCAGACTCTTCCGAGACCCCCCACCCAATTGCAACCACGACCCCCCAAAAAACTGCGATCCACCACCACCATCATCATCATCATCCTCTTCGGACTCACCTGCCCAGCGCGGGACCGTCTGCAGCCGCCCGCGGAAGGTAGACGGCGGACGCTGCCCCGAAAAGCGACAACCTCCTCCAGCTCTGCAGCTGTCGACACCCGAAGCAGCCCCTGCTTTTTCTGCCCCCGCTCCACGGGTCTCCCTGCCCTTTTATAGGAGGCGGGGAAGGCCCGCCTCTCTTCTCCTCCTCCCGACCCCTCCTCTCCCCACATTAGCCCTTGATGGCCAGGTGAGCAGGCCAATCGAGGCGGACGGGCACCTAGCAACACCCATCGGGTTGGGCGCGAGGCGGCGGCCGGCTCTGGAGAGAAGGGCCAATGGGGAAGGGGGAGAGGGGGTGGGAGGCACCCCCCCCTTTAACCCTCCCCCCCAGGCAGCTGGGAGGGCAAGGCAACAGCTGGGCGGCCCCGGCAGCCAATGGGAAGCGCGGAGGCCTCGCCAGCATGGGAGGCGGGCGGGAGGATAACAAACGGAGCGCGGGGCGCCTTAAAGCGACCCCGAGATTTCTTTCTTCCCCCCCACCACATCCCTCAGGCGGGGCTTCCTCCCCCGAAGGGCCGCTGAGGTTCCTCTCGGGAGGACGGAGGGGTTGGTTGGCACGAAGCGCCCGCTGGGGCTACTGCCGGCGTCCCCCTCCCCCCGCCTCAAAAGCATCTTCCCAACCCTCCCCTCAGAAAAATAGACGCGCAACGTTCCCACGACCGCGCTTTGCGCGCGATACCAGGCTGAGGGGTCCGTCAGAACGGACGTTTTTGGGGTTTTTTTTTTTCCCCTTGGTGACGAAAGCCTGGCTTTTGGTTTTGGGGAGCCGCTCTGGGTCCCCCCCTTTTGGGGACAATGTTGGGGGTTAAAAAAAACAACACGGGGTGGGGGGGAAATGGCTGACACGAGGCGTAGGAAGATGAGTTTCCAAGCCCCGAGGGAGGAAAGGGACGCGTGCTTGTGTTATCTACTTCAATGTGTTGTTATTTTGTAGCAGCAAAATCTTCCACTTACTTGCTTTGAGATAGGGAGCGGCTTTTAGGATGGGCGGACTTCCACTCCCAGAATTCCCCATGCTTTAAGAGGGGTGCATCTTAAACTAGGCTGGCTGGGGAATTCTGGGAATGGAAGTCTGCCCCTCTTAAAGCATGCTGGCTGGGGAATTCTGGGTTTTGAAGTCCATCCATCGTAAAGATTGCTGGCTGGGGAATTCTGGGAATGGAAGTCCACCCCTCTTAAAGTTGCTCAGATAGAGAAACACTATTTCTTGGAAGATCCAGTATCACCTTTTACAACTTTCTGACAAGCCAAGTCCAAAGGGAAATCAGATTCTCTTAATGATTGTGTTACTCACTTTAACAACCGTAGCGATTCACTCAACAACGGTGGCAAGAAAGGTCATAAACCGGAACAAAAGTGAACAACGGTCTTGCTTTAGCAAAAGAAATTTGGGGCTTAATTGGGGCCGTGAATTGAGGATTAGCTGTGTCCATCATGATGGCTCCCTCTTTGGGCTTGAGGATGGATGGCCTTGCCCGGAAGGGAGATCTGATGCTGTGCTTCTGATGTGAAGTGACCCTTTCCAATCCACTGCAGATGGCTGATTCCCAGAAAGTCAATGTTTGGACATGACATTTTTATTCTGACAACATCAAGTTTTCTTTGGTACATGGCTTTGACATTTTACATACCAATGATAATACTCATCTTTGAAGCACAGAAATTTCCCTTTTGCCTCTGGCCACATTAGCAGCGCGATCTCCTTTCGGTTTTCACCCAGCCACATCAGCAGCCTCAGAACTGTGTACAGAGAGTCTTTCGACTTACGACCGCAACCGAGGCCAACATTTTGACGGCTAAGCAAGGCAGTTTGGCCACATCTTACGACCTTTTCTCTTTCTTTTTTGCCACGGTTGTTAAACAAATCACGGCAGTTTTTCAGTGAATCATACAGTCGTTACACAAACCTGGTTTTCCCTGTGGACTTTGTTAAATTAACAAAGTTGGAAGGGACCTTGTAGGTCATCTAGTCCAGTGTTTCCCAAAGTGGGGTACGCGTACCCCCAGCGGTACGGGAAGAGTTTGGTGGGGGTACGCATTGCACCGGAGTTTAGTGGGGATCACGTGGGAATATCCACTGCACCGTGCTTAGCTGCGCCCACAGAACAAAGAAAGAAATAGGCGCGTATCGCAGTTTTTACACGGGAACTGGGAAACTGGGAAACAGGAACAAAATAACTTTCGTTTATTTTGTGTATGTATCAAAAAAAGAAAAAATAAATATATTTTGATTTTTATTAAAGCATATGTTTTTTATGAGGGTACTCAGCATTACAAAATTATAGAAGGGGTACACATATGACAAAAGTTTGGGAAACACTGATCTAGTCCAACCCCCTGCCCATCAGAGGTTGGTTTCAGCAGGTTCTGACCAGTTCTGGAGAACTGGTAGCGGAAATTTTGAGTAGTTCGGAGAACTGAACCTGGCTATCCAGAGAGCCTGGATAGCTCAGCAGACTAATGCATTGTGATTAACTCCAGCTGTCTGCAATTACTGTAAGTTCAAATCTTCCCAGGCTCAAGGTCGACTCAGCCTTCTATCCTTTCTAAGGTAGGTAAATTGAGGACCCAATTTTGGGGGGCAATAAACTGACTTTGTATAAATATACAAAAGTATGAAGGCTATTGCTTAACGCATTGTAAGCCGCCCTGAGTCTCCGGAGAAGGGCGGCATATAAATCAAATTAAAAAAAAAATGGTAGTAAAAATTCTGACTGGCCCTGACCCCATCTATTCTCGGCCTCCCAAATCCCAGCTGATTGGGAGGGAATGGAGATTTTACAGTATCTTTCCCCTGCCATGCCCACCAAGCCACACCCACTATGCCACACCCACTATGCCACACCCACAGAACCGGTAGTAAAAAACTCTGAGACCCACCACTGCTGCCCAAGCAGGTGGGACCCTACACTATTTCTGACAGATGGCAGTCCAGTCTCTTCTTAAGGGCCCCTAGTGTTCAAGCACCTACAACTTCTGAAGGTAAGTTGATTGTTGTTACTGTCAGGAAATTTCTCCTAATCTTAGTTATATATCTGAAAGGATAATCCACCAAATCACAAGTTTATCTAGTTAATACTCTATAGAGATTCTCAATCATCCAGGTCATGGCTGTCCCGAAGGTGCTTTTTCAGGAGGCAGCTGGCCTTTCTTGTTTTCCTTTGAAGACGTTTCGCTTCTCATCCAAGAAGCTTCTTCAACTCTGGCACCTTCCATTCCCTACTATACTATCAGAGCTGAAGAAGCTTCTTGGATGAGAAGCGAAACGTCTTCAAAGGAAAAAAAACAAGAAGGTCCAGTTGCCCCCTGAAAACGGCACGTTTGGGTCTAGTTAATATTATTTGTAGTACTGTAGGAGCCTGGATAGCTCAGCAGACTAAAGCACTGTAATTAACATTCAGCTGTCTGCAATTACTGTAAGTTCGAATCTCACCAGGCTCAAGGTTGACTCAGCCTTCCATCCTTTCTAAGGTGGGTAAATTGAGGACATAGTTTGTGGGGGCAATAAGCTGACTTTGTATAAATATACAAAAGTATGAAGGCTATTGCTTAACGCATTGTAAGCCGCTCTGAGTCTCCGGATAGCTCAGCAGACTAAAGCCTGTTATTAACATTCAGCTGTCTGCAATTATTGCAAGTTCAAATCTCACCAGGCTCAAGGTTGACTCAGCATTCCATCCTTCCGAGGTAGGTAAAAGGAGGACCCGGATTGTGGGGGAAATAAACTGACGTTGTATAAAAAAGAACACCGCTTTGGGGGGGGGGGCAAAAGCCCTACTAAGCAGGTATATACAAAAGTATGAAGGCTGTTGCTTAATGCATTGTAAGCCGCCCTGAGTCTCGGGAGAAGGGCGGCATATAAATCTAATTTAAAAAATAATTAAAAAAAAAACTGTTGGTCAAAGTAGCGCATTTATCAAATTATTTTCCCATCATAAATATTTGCAGATCAATGGATGATTTGAAATTGCATGGAGGGGTCAAGGGGTAGAAGAGTTTGGGGACCCCTGATCAAGTCCAACCTAGGAAGGTCAGTCGGCTGAGCTGACGCCAAACACTGAGCCATAAACAAATTGAAGTAAGCCAAACATACCTGCCTGAGTGAGCAGAGGGTTGGACTAGAAGGCCTCCAAAGGTCCCTCCCAACTCTGTTACGCAGTTATTATATTATGCCTTTAGGTCATGTGAAGGAATCCTTGCATTCTTCTCAAGGAGTCCAACCATTCACCCACTTTCCCAACCTGCTCCCAACACAGAGTTTAGAAGAGAGCTTGTTAAGAAGAAGGCATGGCCTAAAAGGAAGGAACTTCACCTAGAAAGACCTGTCTATCTTTACCCAGGAATGTCTTGTCTTTTGCAAAGATTGCTGAATCGGGGACAAAAGCGTAGGCAGGTAGATAGATAGATAATTAGCAGGTAGCTTAAACTGAACTCTGAACTTCCAGGAGCTGAGTTGGAGTGAGTAGAAGAAGTTTGGGGAGGGTGGGGGGAGCAAAACTGAGAAGGAATTTCCCGCAGCCTTCAAAATCCTTACACTGATGATGTTACCTAGTTGGGTAATGAAACGTCTGCAAGCAAACAGCCAAGCTGAGAGGGCCCCACAGTCCTCCCCCTCTTCCTCCCACTCTTCTCTGCAAACCCCACTCCATTCTAGCACTGATGATGTTACCTGGTTCAGTAATGAAATGTCAGATTATTCATGAACTGGCAGAGACATGGTAACTAAATCAGCCAATTGGAAGCTGAGACAGACTGGAGCCAGGGTGTGTCTTAGTCTGCAGCTTCTGAGTCTGTGCTGAGAATTGAAAGTGAAACCTGTTTGTGTGTGTGTGTGTGTGCTTGTCTGCTCTGCCTGAAATGAAACTAACTGTTCTCTCCTGCCTTGTGTTGTAACTGCTACTACCTTGAAGAAGGATCAACTATTGGTATTGTAAAATTTACTTCATCTGTTATTATGTATATAAAGAGAAATGAATGAATCCTGCTGAATCAGTTATCTGTGTGTGCTTCTGGATTTGATTTTTGCAAGAAAGTCTGATAAAACATCTGCAAGAAAGCAGCTCAGAGAGTATCAGCATCCCCTCAGTTCAACCTTGAGCTGGAGATATTCTCTTTATCTGTACAGACCAATATCTATACCATCATTTCAACAAAAAAGGAGAAATATAAATTAGATAAAGTATTCAATTTTCAGCGTTATGAATCTAACCGCTGGTACATTGCACGCAGTGGTTTATCTCAAGACTTGGAAGGAATCTCAGAGGTCATCTAGACTAACCCCCTTCTCAGTGCAGGATCTGCTAGAGCACTATTTTTCAAACCTGGCAATTTTAAGATTTGTGGATCGCAACTCCCAGAATTCCTCAGCCAGCATGTGTTAAGATGAGTAGATTTCAACTCCCAGAATTCCCCAGTCTGTATACTTCAAGAGGGGTGGATTTCAGCTCCCAGAATTCCCCAGCCAGCCTGCAACATTCCTATGCCAGCCGGGAAATTCTGGAAATTGAAATCCACACATTTTTAAATGTCCAAGATTGAAAGACACTGATGTAAATCAAGATTGGTCCTCTCCAGATGCACCGGATAGATAAAAAATTTAAAATTCAGCACATCTGGAGGTCACCAGCGTGTAGTAACCCAACCACTGAGCCAGAACAACAAGTTTTGCAAGCACGGAAACGTAGAAAAAGCAAGAACTTCGTCTCCTGAGCTCTCGTTTATGTCACTACGAACCCTCTTCACGTTTGCCAGAGGGGAAAACAGCTCTGCGGTTTTTGTATTAAGATACAATCTGGTTTTGACAAACCACACCGTCCCTTACCTTGGAGCAACGCAGAGGTAGAATGCTGACTTTGAAGTCAAGAGCTTCTCAAGCAGATAATTGCGGTGGAAACAAAACAGAAAAAGTTGACAACTGGAAGACAGAAAAGGAGGCAGAAATCCTACACCAGGTAAATGTCCTTGCAAATCCTGGTCATTCTCGTAATATTTAGAGTTTTAGAATTTTTAGAAGCACCAATGCAGCAGTTTTTGTCCTGAAAATGTGTAAACTGTAAGCTTGTTTACCTCTAAACGTCATTTAACTTTGGCCCTTCCGTTCCCAAGTCAAAAATGGTTGTGTTGGTAGGTGAATTTCACCGACAGACAAACTTGAGTTGCATACAGAAATATCCTAGTCAGGAAGCACAAGCTTTAAAAATACAGCTTGTGGCTAGCAGTTTCTCACCTTCGGTACATCCAAGTTTACCCACTGAATTTGACGGGGAGTTAAATGTTTGCTAACTCGCCGGTTCACCACAGCGAGAAATATCAATTATGCGTGGCTTGCAAAAAAAGAATTGCTCTGTTTAATTTTACTTGCACCTTTGGTGGGCCGCTCCTTATAGCTGAAAGTGAAGACTGTAAAAATATCCAAAGTTACAGAAAAACCCAGAATAAAGATTTTTGTTTGGGTTTCCTTTTTAGGCCCCAGAATAGAATCATGGGGAAACAGAATGACAGGGATTGAGATAATGTATTGGTGTCTGACCATCTAAGGTGTCAATGAAAGGATGCGGGAATATGAACCATCATTCATCGTCATTTTAGACATTGCCCATCTACTGTCTATCTAAGGCCTCTTCTGCATGTTTCCAATCTATACAATACTGTGTTGTATTCAGGGTTTTTGAAGCTGGGAAAGCTTGATAGGACTCAGAATTAGAGTTGGGAGGGACCTTAGAGGTCTTTTAGTCCTACCCCTTCCCCCTCAAGCAGGAAATTAAGAGCCTTGGTGGCGCAGCAGACTAAAGTGCTGTTAAGTAGCACCAGCTGCCTGCAATTACTGCAAGTTCGAATCTCACCAGGCTCAAAGTTGACTCAGCCTTCCATCCTTTCAAGGTAAATAAAATGAGGACCCGGATTGTGGGGGGCAATAAGCTGACTTTGTATAAAAAAAGAACACCGCTTGGGGGAGTGGGGGCGAAAGCCCTACTAAGCAGGTATATACAAAAGTATGAAGTCTATTGCTTAACGCATTGTAAGCCGCCCTGAGTCTCCGGAGAAGGGCAGCATATAAAATCGAACCAATAAATAAATAAATAAATAAATAAATAAATAAATAAATAAATAAATAATAAATAAATAAATAAATAAATAAATAAATAAATAAATAAATAAATAAATAAATAAATAAATAAATAAATAATCCTATATCATCATCATTTAACAACCCCCATAATCCCTTGCGGGGTGGAGTCTGGGCAACTGAATGGAGCTAGCAGAATGTTTAATAGCCAGATGCCCTTCCTGTCGCCCAGGGGTGGAATGGTACCGGTTCACTCCGGTTCGGGCAAATTGGTAGTTAAAAAAGCTACTGGTTCCTCCCAACTGATACTTCCGACGATCAGCTGTGCCGCGCGGTTTAGCTTTGCTAGGAAGCAGGATTTCCTAAAGCACAGCTGATCTGCCCCCTTGCTGTTCTACTTACCTTCCAAAGCCTCCTTTTGGTGCGTGCTGCATATGTGCATGCGGGTGCAGTGCGCATTTGGTGCACACATGCACGGCCAGCGAACTGGTAGGAAACCAGTCCAGATTTCACCACTGCTGTCACCAATGCGGAGCTCCGTTCAGCAGATATACACTCATTGTGCCCAGAGAGAGAAATATCAGCCTCTGCCTAGGATTGAACTCACAGCCTCCTGATTGTGAGACGAGAGCGCCACCTCTAGGCCACTATACCACTCTTCAGGAAACCCTATATCATTCCAGGCAAATGGTTGTCTAGTCTCTTCTTAAAAACTTCCAGTGATGGAGCATTCACAACTTCTAGAGCAGTGTTTCTCAACCTTGGAAGCTTGAAGATGGGTGGACTTCAACTCCCAGAATCCCCCAGCCAGCAGTGCTGGCTGGGGGATTCTGGGAGTTGAAGTCCACCCATCTTCAAGCTACCAAGGTTGAGAAACACTGTTCTACAGGCAAGTTGTTCTACTGATTAATTGTTCTCACTGTCAGGAAATTTTTCATTAGTTCTAGGTTGCTTCTCTCCTTGATTAGTTTCCACCCATTGCTGCTTCTCCTGCCTTCAGGTGCTTTGGAGAATAGCTTGACTCCCTCTTCTTTGGGGCAGCCCCTGAGATACTGGAAGACTGCTTTCATGAAAAGAAGCACCCTAGTCCTTCTTTTCATGAAAGATTCCATGAAGATTAAGGGCACTTAAAACAATATAAATATTAGGGACATCGATAGCAAATGTTCTAAGGCACTCTAGAGCGATGTTTCTCAACCGTATGAATTTAAGATGTATGGAGTTCAACTCCCAGAATTCCCAAATCAGCATTCTTTAAGCTGGTGGACTTCAACTTCCCCATAATCATGCTGGCTAGGAAATTTTAGGAGTGGAAAACCACCAGGGGTGAAATCCAGCAGTTTCTGACAGGTTCTGAAGAACTGGTAGCAGAAATTTTGAGCCATTCGGAGAATCGGCAAATACCACCTCTGGCTGGCCCCAAAGTGGGGTGGGAATGGAGATTTTGCAATATCCTTCCCCTGCAGTGGAGTGGGAATGGAGATTTTGCAGTATCCTTCCTTTGCCATGCCCACCAAGCCACGCCCACCAAACTATACCACACCCACCAAGCTATGCCCACAGAACTGGTAGTAAAAAAAATTGGATTTCACCACTGAAATCCAGCTATTTGAGAATTGCCAAACTAGAAAAACAGTGATTTTATGTACCTTTGGCTTAGTGGTAAAACTGTGAAAAATAGAATAGAATAGAATAGAATAGAATAGAATAGAATAGAATAGAATAGAATAGAATAGAATAGAATAGAGAATGGAATGGAATGGAATGGAATGGAATAGAATAGAATAGAAAATATGAAATGGAATAGAATGGAATGGAATGGAATGGATTAGAAAATATGGAATGGAATGTAATAGAATAGAAAATATGGAATGAAATGGAATGGAATGGAATGGAATGGAATGGAATGGAATAGAATAGAATAGAATAGAATAGAATAGAATAGAATAGAATAGAATAGAATAGAATAGAATAACAGAGTTGGAAGGGACCTTGGAGGTCTTCTAGTCTAACCCTTGTTTAGGCAGGAAACCCTACACCACGTCAGACAAATGGTTATCCAACATCTTCTTAATTCTTCTCAAAACTGATTTCTTAGGGTTTCACTTTTGATTCTGTTTCTCTGAAGTTTTTTTTAAAAAAAACATCAAAGATTAGACATAAAAGTTATATTCATACACTCCCTAAGCCACTTTTCTTAACCATCTTTAACCATATCCCAGTTGGGTGAATTCACACCACAGTGGCTAATTTTACAGAATCCTTGAAGATGGTCACCAATAAATTTGCCTCCAGAAGTTATAAATGCTCCAACTCTGGAGGTTTTTTTTAAAAAATTAATTAATTCTCCTTGGGGACTCAGGGCGGTGTACAGCCAATAAAAACATAGAGTACAAACATTAAAATACGATTAAAAAGATATATGTAAATTTGGCCCCGTAATTAAAAAACAATAATAAATCAATTAAAACATTTCAACATTTTGCTGAAAAAGGAGAGTTTTAAGGGCACGGCGGAAGAAGAGATTGGACAATCCTAACCCTATTCTATTCTATTCTATTCTATTCTATTCTATTCTATTCTATTCTATTCTATTCTATTCTATTCTATTCTATTCTATAGAATGCATGTTTATTTTAGAGAATCCTAAATCATTCACAGGGAGATTTAAGAAATGAGATATTCTTTGTCAAATTAATGCTAATGCACAGGGATGGGATTGAATGAGGAAATCTTTAGGTTGGTCTGCCCCCTGGTGGCAGATGAAAATATTGCGACTTCTTTAAAAAGTGGAAAATGCCAATTATTTTATCATTTGGTAGATTGATATCCTGATTTTTTTTTTCAGGGAGGGTTTGGAAGTGGCATACATTGCATTTTCTATCTCTCCGTCCTTTTCTCTGTAACAACACAGGTAGGCCAGACCAGGATAAGAAAGGGCTGCTTAGCCCAAAATCTCCTTGTAAGATTTCTGTGGCTGAAAGCAAATATGAACTGAACCTGTTTAGAATCCAAATCAAACCTGAACTTGCTTTTCTTTTTATTGGTAGTCCTCGACCTAGGACCACAATTGGGACCAGCAACCCTGACTGGGGAATTCTGGGAGATGAAGTCCACACCTCTTAAAGGGGCCCAGGCTGAAAAACACAGCTCTATTTAAACACTTCCTCCAGCTCTTCCCACTGGGAATTTCTTCCTGATTACCAGCCAAAATCTACCTGGCTTTTAAACCCTTTTTTAAATTTTCCATCCTGTCTTTTAGAGAAACAGCAATTCTTCCCTGTCTTCTGCATGAAAAGTTCTTTCGATCAAGGATCTCCAATCTTGGCTACTTTAAGACTTGTGGACTTCAAGTCCCAGAATTCCCCAGCATGCTGGCTGGGGAATTCTAGGAGTTGAAGGCCTCAAGTCTTAAAGTGGCCAAGTCTGGAGATTCCTGCTTTAGATCTTCTAAGGCAGGTAGTCCTCGACTTACAATGGTTCATTTAGTGGCCAAAGTTACAACGGCACTGAAAAACAAGTGACTTATGACCGCTTTTCACACTTATGACCTTTGAAGCATCCTCATGGTCCTGTGATCAGAATTCAGACTCTGGGCCACGGACTCATATTTATGACACTCTCGGGGCCACGTGATCTCCTTTTCTGACCTTCTTGAGGAGCAAAAACAGTGGGGAAGCCAGGTCCGCTTAACCACCGTGTGAATGATTTAACAGCTGCAGTGATTCCCTTAACCACTGTGGCAAGACAGGTGGTCAAATGGGGCAAAATGAACGCTTATCTCACTTAGCAATGTAAATTTGGGGCTCGATTGTTGTCATAAGATGAGGACGACTTGTCTACTATGTCTCCTCTTCTCCAGCTTTCCAGTTAGCCCTTGATCCTCTTGGCTGCTCACTTTTGAGGTACCCCATCCCATCCTCCAGTCCACAGTATCTCAAATCTCAGCATTTTCGGCTACTTTCCCAGCCATCTTCTAACGGACAAAGTCAATGGGCAATAGCTGGATTTGTTTAATAACCACATGATTCTCTTAGAGCAAGAGCTTGTAAAATTGGGCATGACTCCCTTAACAGCCGCCTTGCTTAGTGACAGATACTCCTTTCCCAATTGTGGTTGTAGGTTAAGGGCTACCTGTAATGTTAGGAATACTTTGTTACCAGTGGTGAAATCCAATTTTTTTTTCATTAACAGTTCTGTGGGCGTGGCTTGGTGGGCGTGGTGTGGCTTGGTGGGCGTGACAAGGGAAAGGATACTGCAAAAGCCCCATTCCCTCCCCACTCCTGGGGGAAGGATATTGCAAAATCTCCATTCCCACCCCACTCCAGGGGAAGGATATTGCAAAATCCCCATTCCCTCCCCACTAGGATGTTGCAAAATCCCCATTCCCTCCCTGCTCCTGGGGAAGGGATATTGCAAAATCCCCATTCCCTCCCCACTCCAGGGGAAGGATACTGCAAAATCCCCATTCCCCCCAACTTCTGGGGGAAGGATACTGCAAAATCCCCATTCCCTCCCCACGCCAGGGGAAGGATACTGCAAAATCTCCATTCCCTCTCCACTCCAGAACCTTCTGGATTTCACCCCTGCTTTGTACCCGGAAAAGCAAAACAGGGCAAAACTCTGTGGCAAAAATGATGTGGAAGTGTAAGAAACTGCTGGATGTGAACAGGTAGTCCTCGACTTACAACAGTTCGTTTAGTGACCTTTCAAAGATACAACGGCACTGAAAATAAGTGACTTAGGACCGGTTTTCACATTTATGACCATTGCAGCGTCCCCATGGTCATGTGAATTACATTCAGATGCTTGGCAATTGGTTCACAGTTGTGACGGTTGCAGTGTCCCCGGATAATGTGAACCCCTTTTGTGACCGTCTGACAAGCAAATCAGTGGGGAAGCCAGATTCACTTAACAACCGTGTGACTAACTTAACAACTGCAGTGATTCACTTAAAAAATGTGGCAAGAAAGGTTGTAAAATGAGGGCCAAACGTACCTTAACAAAATTTCTCACTTAGCAACGTAAATTCTGGGCTCAATTGTGGTCATAAGTTGACAACTACTTATATGGATTTAACCAAATCTACTAAAGAGAACCAGAATGGGATAACTTGTGACCGCCAACTCACTGTGTGGGACAACTCACTGCAGGACTAGTTAACAATTCAATTTCATTATTCAAAATAAATAATTTATGCCATTCACATTTCATTTTGTTCCTCCTTTTGCATCCTTTCATGATTCTATTCCACCATTTCTTTGATTTTAGTGTAACTGTTGTCCCACAGTGAATTGTCCCACGACAAGTTGGCCAAGGTGAGTTATCCATGACAAGTTGGCCACGATGAGTTGGCCATGACAAGTTGGCCATGGTGACTTGGCCGTGGCGAGTTGGTACCATGGCAAGTTGGCCATGATGAGTTGGTCCTGGTGAGTTGGCCGTGGCAAGTTGGCCATGACAGGTTGGCCATGGTGAGTTGGTACCATGGCAAGTTGGCCATGGTGAGTTAGCCATGACAAGTTGGCCACGATGAGTTGGCCACGGTGAGTTGGCCGTGACAAGTTGGCCATGGTGAGTTGGCTGTGGCAAGTTGGCCCTGGTGAGTTGGCTATGGCAAGTTGGCCCTGGTGAGTTCGTACCATGACAAGTTGGCCCTGGTGAGTTGGCTATGAGTTGGTGCTGGCCCTGGTGAATTGCCCGTGGTGAGTTGGCCATGGCAAATTGTCATAGACCCAAAGAGAACATTCTGCAGTCTAAGCTAATGATGAACTCTGTTTTGCCAGTTGGAGCAGAGAACTCAAGGAATATGTTTTTCCTTTCTAAATTGAATATGTCTGTCATTACCTTTTCCGTGTGAGGGAAAGCTCAATTCCCGTAACATTAACCCTGTTGGGGCAACTCTTTTAACGAGACCAAGACAAAGTGACATTCCTCAAACGGCTGAGGGAAAAACATAGGGCCATCTCTGATCCAAGCCACCATTTAATCCTCTTCTAACAGCATCCGGAGAGACTGTTAGCTTGGAACTCAACTGGGCTTTTTATGAGTAGTCTTCGCTTCATGTCCACTCGTACGGTGACTAAAGTTATGAGACAGCTCTTGAACGAGGGGGACTTACAATGGTCCTCGGCACTTCATCTCAGCAATAACGTGATTGTGATTTTGGGTACTTGGCAACCGGTTTGCAATTATGACATCGCATCTCGTGGTCACATGATCGCCATTTAGGACCTTCCCTGCAGGCTTCTGATAAGTGAAGTCACTGGGGAAGGCAGCAGGAAAAAAAAATGGGATTGTGGGATTTCAGGATTCTGTAGGATTTGCTGAACAATGGCAATTGGGACATCGGCGTTCTGATGAGTGAAGTCACTGGGGAAGGCAGCAGGAAGTCAAAAATGGGATTTTGGGATTGCAGGATTCTGTAGGATTTGCTGAACAATGGCAATTGGGACATAGATGTTCTGATGAGTGAAGTCACCAGAAGAGGCATTAGGAAGTCAATAATGGGATCGTGGCACTGCAGGATCGTGCAGGATTTGCTGAACAATGGTAATTGGGACATGGAGGTTACGGCTTTATGACCGTACCATTTAAGGATGGAGTTCCCGGTCCTGATGATCGTTGGTAAACGGGGACTTACCTGTGGAGAATGTAGAACTCTCTTGGGAAAGCAGGTTTTTATTTTTCCCTTTGAAAATAAAGGGAAGATTGCATACAGGTAGTCCTTGACTTACAACAGTTTGTTTAGTGACTGTTTGGAGTTACAACAACACTGAAAACAGTGACTTATGACCATGTTTCACACTACTGTTGCAGCATCCCGGTGGTCACGTGAACAAAATTCAGATGCTTGGCAACTGACTTGTATTTATGACAGTTGCAGTGTATTTAGTTCACAATCCCGTGGTTTGCTTAATGACCACATGATATGCTCAATGACTGTGGTGATTCGCTTTATCCTTTTTGTAACCAATCATAAAATTTAATCCAGTCACGCAGGGTCCCTCTTAACAACCACAATGATTTACAGGCAGTCCTCGACTTACGGCAACTATTGAGCCCAACATTCCGTTAAGAGAAAATTTGTTAAGTGAGTTTTACCCCATTTTACAATTTTTCTTGCCACAGTTGTTGAGTGAATCATAGCAGTTATTTAGTAACCCGGTGATTAAGTGGAATTTGGCTTCTCCGTTGACTTTGCTTGTCAGAAGGTCACAAAAGGGGATCCCATAATCCTGGGACACGGCAACGGTCGCAAGTATGAACCAGTTGCCAAGAATCTGAATTTTGAGCACATGAACACGGGCATGCTGCAAAAGCGGTAATTGAAAAAACGGTCATGAGTCACTTTTTCTTTTGTGCCGTCATAACTTTGAAAGGTCACTAAATGAACTGTTGCACGTCGAGGACCACCTGCTCTGCCAAAATTCCAGGCTAAATTGCGGTTGTTAACTTCCAACTTGTACTTTGAAAGCAGAAAACCAGAGCGAAAAAGGTAATCTTTGACATAGGGGGAGAATGTTTTTGAATAAGCGCATTTGAAGAAAGGAAATCAGATTTCGGCACATGGATGGTGAAAGTTTTTTCTTTTTCTTTTAATGCTCTAATCCCAAAACTGCTACATAGGTTGCAGTACAGATTAAAAGCCAAGCTCAGGAATTGCTACAGAGAAGCAGAGTACAAAATCTACATTCCCGTTTCTAAAAAAAAAAGACATTTCCCCCCCCCCTCCCAGATTTTAAGGGCACATTCGTCCTATATTCGGAGGCTCTGCTTCCCCGCAATCTTCTTACCTTTACAAAAACATGTCACCTTTAAAAAAAAAAAAAGTAAACTAAATTCTGTTTTCTCCAGCCGACAGCCGGTGCACCGAATGCCCTTTTAAACGACAAGAGATCAAGTAACCGAAGGACGTTTGCCAAAGCAGATATTTTCAACACTGGGGCCAAAGTTTTCTAGGACGGCGTTCCTATTTAAGCAACTGTAATCTTCGGCAATACGAAGGGCAGAGGTATTTCTAGACTGGCCACAAAGAGTGCTAATTTAAAAAAAAAAAAATGCTGAAAAAGTTTGATCTGGGATGGATTGCCAGCCACCTTGGCAAGATCTATTCACATTATGCGGCAGGCCAAACCTGAACTCTAATCTGTCAATTATATATATATATATATCTATTCGGATTTGTCAACAAGGAAGAAAACAACGACAAAACAAAACAAAACAAAAAATAATCTCTTGCACTAATATTCAGATTTCCCTGTTATTAAACCTCTTTTCCATCCCGGCTCACGACGACAGAATTTGTTTTTAAAACACTTGACTGACATATAAGAGGTATGAGGGCGGAGGCTATTATGGCCTTGTAGAATAAATTAGCCAAACAACCCTGATCCTACAGATGGAAGTAATCGCAAAACTATTGCCACGTTTGAGATCAAGCTATCTCAATCTTGGCCATTTGAAGATGGCTGGACTTCAACTCCCAGAATCCCTCAGTCAGCAGCTCAGAATTCTGGGAGTTGAAGTCCACCCATCTTCAAGTGGCCAAATTGAGAGACTGCCATTTTAGATTTTGAGATTAGAACTCTAACGGAAGGCAGTCTGGTCTTTGCAACTTTTAAGACCGGTGGACTTCAACTCCCAGAATTCCTCAGTCGGCATCCTGGAATTTTGGGAGTTGAAGTCCACCCATTTTCAAGTGGCCAAGTTGAGAGATTGCCATTCTAGATTTGAGATTAGAACAAGCACATAGATGTAGGAAGTCTCTAATGGAAGCGGTCTGGTCTTCGCAACTTTTAAGACAGGTGGACTTCAACTCCCAGAATTCCTCAGTCAGCACCTCGGAATTCTGGGAGTTGAAGTCCATCAGTCTTAAAGTGGCCACGACTGGAACACCCCTGGTCTAATAATGTATTAGTGCTTGGGAGATCCTGCCCTAACTCGCTAGGCACACCTACAAATTCAACAACGACACAACAACAATAGTTGTTCTCCACAGGAAGCCGCCTCTGATATATCCAAGAAGGAGTTTACTGGCCACGGGCCCCCTATTTAGAGTGGTTGTCTCAGGTGCTGTCACTCATCCGCGTTCAACTCATGGAGAAGTTCAGGGGGGTCATCGCACATTCGGTGGACCAAGAGGTAGCGTCTTCCGTCTGTGCCCCCCACCCAATTTTTCACGCAGCCTCGCCAAGGGACACAGGTCTCTAAGGTGAGGAGATGACCACTCAAACCAAGCTATTTACAAAGGAGGAGAGAGAGTCAACCCCGCCATTGAGGGCCGTCGATGAATACGGCTGGGTGGCGTGGCATGGCGTGACTTTTTAAGAACGAGGTCATCGAAACCAAGTTGTCGGGTTGTATGGTGTGACGGCGGCTGGACGTTTGCTGAAAAAAACTCAAATGGAAGAGTGGATCCTCTCCTTGGTTTCGGTTGGGTCTCTTCCAATCTCTACTCCGAAAAAGCGATGACGGCGGCGGCATCTCTGCCTGGCTTCATGCCGGATAGTTGTGGAGGAATTCCTTCAACTTGGTGGGGTAGTCGGTCATCACGCCAGTGGCCCCCAGGTCGAAGGCTCGCTTGTATTCCTGGTCTTCGTTCAGCACCCAGATGTAGACCTGAAGGAAACAGCTAGGCATCATCATCTCACTTTCCTCTGAAATCCCCCCAAAATGATTTTTCAACCTCGCTGCCTTCCCAGAGGAAATACCGCTGCTCGTGGGAACAACTGCAGACTATTTATTGATTTATTATACAGGTTAGTCCTCGATTTACGGCAACAACTGAGCCCAAAGGAAGGTGGATAAAAATCGATGATGTAAAAAAATAATAATTTTTTAAAAAATTTTAAATCGGATTTTTCAAAAATCAAATTTATTTTAATAAAATGCTTTTGGAGTAAAAATCTATCTAAAGATAGTTTTCTATTTGAGATGCATTAATGATTTAGTTTATTCAGCATGAAGTGGACCTTATTTATTTATTTATTTATTATTTATTTATTTATTTATTAATTAAACTTATATACCGCCCTTCTCCTTGCGGACTCAGGGCGGTGAACAGCCGAATAAAAAACCAGTACATAAAAGTTAAGATAATACTAAAAACAAATATAAATTAGGCTGAAAAATTTAAAACAGATAGGTATTAAAATAGATCAAATCTAAAAAACTCTAAAAGATTTTAAAATTAGCTATGTAGCATGAGGCTGTATATTCTGCAATTTTTACATTTTTGGTAAATATAAACATTGCATGAGTTTACCAAAATGTACATTTTGGTAAACTCATTCAGTGAATCCGGACTCTGCAAAGGTGAGATAACGTGCACTGCATGGATGCATTCACACAATTTCACAGTAACCATGAGAGAAATCATAAAACAAAGTTCGGGGATATTCCTTTATCCTATTGTTTCGCAAATCTATGCACACTACAAACTGTATGATTGTTTGAAGAGAAATCAAGGTGGGTTTCAAACATTTTAGCAAGGGGTTCTCTGCCAGGGTGCTGGATGGGCGTAGCCATGTGGATGTGGCCTAGTCAGCCTCCTGCTCCACGGTGGCGGGGGAGGGGGGAAGATTTTTGCCCTCCCCAGACTCCGGAGGCTTTCTTCGAGCCTCCGGGAGGGCGAAAACGGCCTCCCCAGGCGCCGAAGGCCCTCTGGAGGCAGGAAACGAGTAGGCCCATTTTTCAGCCTCCTCGAGCCACCACAGACGCTCTGCATCCAAAACGGGCTGCATTGAGACTCTTGGGAGAGGCGGTTGCAGGTGGGTAGGGCCAGCCAGGAGTGAGATTTGGGGGTTCTCCGAACGACACAGAATCTTAACTAGAGGTTCTCCCGAATGCCTGCGAACCCCCAGCAGCTCCACCCCTGAGAGAAATGCAGTTGTACCACCAGACTCTTAAGTGTGAGGAGGAAGGGCAAGCATTAAAAATGAAAGTGAAACCTTCTAAGCAGCTTATAAATGTAATACTAAAGAATGCTTGTCATTTCAGATCCATCAAGGCAGCGCCTGTTAGCGGGCAGCCACTCACCTGCTGCCCGCCACGTCCTTCACCTTGTTGTGTCCTTGCCACGTCACCAGCTGTCCCATTAAAGCGAATGGGACTGTCAGTGAGTCAACAGCGGGTCAGAGGAGGAGCTGCTGCGGGACAGAGATGACGGTTGCGGTCTTTAAAAATGATGATTTAAATCGAGTCGATGTAAATCAAGCCTTTTTACTAGTGATTTAAATCGTGATTTTAAATTGACTTGATTTAAATCAAATCCACCCTGGCCCAAAATGTCTGTTGTTAAGTGAGACGTTTCTTAAGTGAGGCTTTTGGCCCCATTTTACCACCTTCCTCGCCACAGTTCTTAAGCGAATCGCTGCGGTAGACAAAACCCGGTTGTTAAGCGAATCAGGCTTCCCCGTTGATTTTGCTGGTCGGAGAGTTGCACAAAGGGTGTGTGTGTGTGTGTGTGTGTGTGTCACGTGACCTTGGGACACAGCAGTGGTCATATGGTTGACCCAGTTGCCGGGCGGCTGAATTTCGATCCCGTGCACTGCTGCAAAGGTCGTTAAGTGTGAAAAAGGGCCGTAAGTCACTTTTTTTTAGTGCCTTTGTAAATTTGAACGTCACTAAATGAATGGTTGTAAGTCGAGGACTACGTGCACTTGGTTCAGGCAGTCCTTGACTTACAACCTTTTATTTAGTGACCTTTCAAAGTCACAACAAACTTGAAAAAAGTGATTTATGACCGTTTTTCAGACTTATGATCCAGGCAGCAGCCCTATGGCCATGGGAACAGATTTCGACAAGGACTAGGGGGAGACATGATAGCAGTGTTCCGATATCTCAGGGGCTGCCCCAAAGAAGAGGGAGTCAAGCTATTCTCCAAAGCACCAGAGGGCAGGACAAGAAGCAAAAGATGGAAACTGATCAAAGAGAGAAGCAATTTAGAACTAAGGAGGAATTTCCAGACAGGGAGAACAATTAACCAGTGGGACAGCTTGCCACCAGAAGTTATAGGCACTCCATTACTGAAGGTTTTCAAGGAGAGATTGGACAACCATTTGCCTGAAATGATATAGGGATTTCCTACCCACGCACGGGGTTGGACTAGAAGACCTCCAAGGTCCCTTCCAACTCTTATTGATTTTATTGGTTCAATTTATATGCTGCCCTTCTCCGGAGACTCAGGGCGGCTTACAATGCGTTAAGCAATAGCCTTCATACTTTTGTGTATACCTGCTTAGTAGGGCTTTTGGCCTCCCCCTAAGCGGTGTTCTTTTTTATAAAAAGTCATTTTATTTCCCCCACAATGCGAGTCCTCATTTTACCTACCTCGGAAGGATGGAAGGCTGAGTCAACCTTGAGCCTGGTGAGATTCAAACTTGCAGTAACTGCAGGCAGCTGGAAGCTAAGTGCTACTTTAACAGCACTTTAGTCCGCTGCACCACCAAGGTTGCAAGTGTCCTGGGGTCATGTGATCGCCTTTTGGGACCTTCTGACGATCAACGTCAATGGGGAACCCAAAGTCACTTAACAACCATCTTATTCAACTAACTTAACAATCACAGTCGTTCGGTTCGCAACTGTGGCAAGAATGGTGGTAAAACAGGACAAAACTCACTTAGCCAGTGTCTTGTTTAAACTTCGGGCTCCTTTGCGGTCGTAAATCGAGGACTCCCTGTAATTTCTTTGAATGCAGATTGCAATTCCCCCCCCCTTCTTTTTCCCTACTTAAGAGTGCTTTAATTCCCTTGAAAGGCCAAATCTGGATAGTAACTGACATTTTGGGAAGAGAATCCAAGTTTTTGGTCCACTACGAAGAGGCTAAGTCGAGAACCACTTGTATAAGTCAAGTCGAGTACAGAGTTGAGATATTTACAGATGTTTTGTAAATAAAAATAAATAAATAATACCGAATACCTGAATTCCTCGAGCAGTGAGGTGATCAAATAAGGCCTTCCTCATTAATAATCTGCAAACATGGCAAGGAGAAGATTGTCAATCCATGTTCAACTGCCAATTGTCCTTTCCCACCAAAATACAGATTGATATAAAAAAACGGTGAGCGAAATTTTCTCTTAAAATAGCACTTTACATTAACATAATACATTGGGATCCTTTTTTGCTGGCACCATAATTGCAGCTGCCTGCATTATTGTTGCTGGTGGAAAAACGGGATATAAATGAAAACAGAAAAGGAATTGATTGTAAATTTCATAATGGCAGCTAGATTAGTGATGGCTAAATATTGGGGTTGAAATTGGGATAGTCAAAGAAATGAGTGGTACAATGAAATCTGGAGCATGGCAACAAATGATAACAACAGAAATTAAATTTAAAAAGGGGATGATCAAAGCAAACAATAATGAAATAGGGGGGGATTTTATAAAAACAATGCTGGTGGAAGGCAAAGGGAATAAACCTACTTAAGCATATATATTGTTTTGGAGGGGATAAGGGCACAATTGGAATATATTGTATATCCTTTAATTGTTATAGACAAAGAAATATAAGGGGGGGGAATGGTCTCCAGGGGGGTGGGGGTGCACTGTAATATTTGTGTTTTTTTCTTTTTCCTTCCTTTTTTTTTTGGTATTTAGATGTTTATGTACTATGTTTGAATTATTTGTATTTAAAAAAAATAAAATAACTGCAACTACCATTTTGACTTTTTTGACCTCCACAGACGCGTCCGCCCATCGAAATAACTGTTATCAGTAGCATGGTGTCCGCAGATTAATGCGAGACGACAAAGAACAGACTTTTTAAAAAAAATGTAAGAGGAATTTTATCGAGTCAGATGTTACTCGGTTTTGGGAAGAACGCCTTGCCCATCCGTTGTTAACAGACCCTAGAGAAACTCAGTTTCCACGTGGCCTATCTTTCGTCATGAACGTGGTTTGTGAGCAGGAATGGAGTCTCTGAGCATATCACAAATTGAGTTAATCTCTGATAGGGCTGCAGCCCAGCTGAAGCAGTGTGACAGTTTCAAAACATGGGCAGAAAGGAGAGGCAGTTTGGTTTAGTGGTTAAAGCACCAGGCTAGAAAGCAGGAGAGGGTGAATTCTAGTCCTGTTTTAGGCATGAAAGCCAGCTGGGTGACTTTGGGCCAATCACCAGGAGAGGGTGAATTCTAGTCCTGTTTTAGGCATGAAAGCTGGCTGGGTGACTTTGGGCCAATCACCAGGAAACAGTGAATTCTAGTCCCTCCCTAAACATGAAAGCCACTAGAGGACTTTGGGCCAATCATTGTGTGATTGTGAGTTCTAGTCCCAATTTAGGAATGAAGGAGCAACTGGGTGACTTTGGATCAATCCCCAGGAGGTAGCGAGTTCTAGTCCCTCCCTAGGCATGAAAGCCACTAGGTGACTTTGGGCCAATCACCAGAAGACTGTGAGTTCTAGTCAAACCTTAGAATGAAAGCCGGCTGGGTGACTTTGGGCCTGTCTCTCACTGAGCCCAATCCACCTCATACAGTTGTTATGGTGGAGAAAACAGGAGGAGGAATATGTGTTTGAATACGTTCTCCGCCCCGAGGCCTTTGTAAAAATAATAAAAGGCAAAGCTGGCTGAGGAGCTCTGGGAGTTGAAGTCCACAAGTCTTAAAGTTGCCAAGGTTGGAGACCCCCTGCTCTAATACAGACCCCATTGCTTAGAAAACAGATGATTGCTCTGGGGATGGAGTGGGGAGGGGAAGGCTTAATGGGAGGTAGGGGGAGATGATGGAGGAGGGAGAGAAGAAAGATAGCAAGAATGAAACAGAGCGCTCAAGAAAGAAAGGAACCTTACACGTCAATAAGCCATATGGTGAATCGCTGGCCCTTTGAAATCTTCTCCGATTCTTTCAGCCTGAAAATTGAAAGAAAAGAAGTGATTCTTGCGAGTAGCCCTTGATTTATAACCATTCAAATATTTGCAAGCGGTATGTTGAGGAATATTGGAATGCCAGTTAGCAATAGCATGTAAGACTTATATACCGCTTTACAGCCCTCTCTAAGCGGTTTAGAGAGTCAGCCTATTGCTGCCCCAACAATTTGGGTCCTCATTTTACCCACCTCGGAAGGATGGAAGGCTGAGTCAACCTTGAGCCAATCAGGATCAAACTGCTGGCAGTGAGCAGAGTTAATCTGCAATAGCAATAGCACTTAGATTTATATATCGCTTCGCAGTGCTTTACGGCCCTCTTTAAGCAGTTTTTATCTTGCCCCCAACAATCTGGGTCCTCATTTTACCCACCTCGGAAGGACGGAAGGCTGAGTCAACCTTGAGCCTGATGAGATTTGAACTGCCAAATTGCAGGCAGCCGGTAGCAGAAATAGCCTGCAGTACCACATTCTAATCACTGCGCCACCGAGGCTCATAACGCCACGTATATAAACAAAGGAGCTGATGAATATATTAAAATGGATTGTTAAGGACAGGTTAGTCCTCAATTTACAACCATTCAATTTGTGACTGTTCAAAGTTACAAGGGCACTGGGAAAAAAAAGTCACTTGTGACCGTTTTTCACACTTATGATGGTTGCAGCATTCCCATTGTCCCGTAGCTGCTTAGCAATTGTCATGTATTTAGCACGGACCCATAAAGCTTAGGGTGATTTTTGATCAGTAAAATAATCGATACAGGTAAGTCCTCGACTTACGACCATGATCATGCCCAACATTTCTGTTGCTAAGCGAGACATTTGTTGAGTGAATTTTGCCCCATTTCACTTTCGACTTCCTTGCCACTGTTGTTAAGTGAATCACTGCAGGTGTTAGAATTAGTAACATGACTATGAAGTGAACTTGGCTCTCCAATTGGTTTTGCTCGTCAGAAGGCTGCTATCAAGGGGAATCACATGACCCCTGGACATACAACCGTCGTAAGTACACGCCAGTTGCCAAGCCTCTGAATTTTGATCACGTGACCACGGGGATGCTGTAAGGGTCAGTGTGTGAAAAACGGTCAAAAGTCACTTTTTCAGTGCCGTTGGAACTTCGAAATAGTCACAAAATGAATGGTTGTAATTTGGAGCAAGAGTCTCCAACCTTGGACACTTTAAGACTTGTGGACTGGCTGAGGAATTCTGGGAGTTGAAGTCCACAAGTCTTAAAGCTTTCCTGGCTGAGGAATTCTGGGAGTTGAAGTCCACAAGTCTTAAAGCTTTGCAGGCTGAGGAATTCTGGGAGTTGAAGTCCACAAGTCTTAAAAGTTGTCAAGGTTGGAGACCCCTGATTTGAGGGTTAGCACTGTATTAATGATCCATTTTAATGCATTTATCAGCTCCTTTTTCTAACTATTTGGTATTAACTCACATTCTAATATTCCCCAACAAACCGATTGCAAATATTCAAGTTTAAAATCTCTTGCTTTACTTCCCGGTGATAAATTCCTTTTTTTTTCTCTCAGCGTCGCTGTAACTTGGGACAGCCAACAAGTCAACTGGTTGTTAAGTCAAGAACTACGTCCTTGGACTGTACGTCCAAGAGCCAAAGCCGAGGAAGCAGCAGAAGGTCGCTCAAACAGCTACCGTATTTTCTGGAGTATAAGATGCACTTTTCCCCCCCCCCTAAAAGGGGGTGAAAATTTAAGTGCGTCTTAT
The DNA here is from genome assembly GCA_030761175.1 of Masticophis lateralis. Classification (NCBI taxonomy): domain Eukaryota; kingdom Metazoa; phylum Chordata; class Lepidosauria; order Squamata; family Colubridae; genus Masticophis; species Masticophis lateralis. The sequence continues at coordinate 5,104,142 of JAUDYJ010000001.1, read as the reverse complement.
ACACCGAATGTAGCCCCGCCCACCCACTGGCCCCCACCCTTTGGCCTCTGCCTCCCAGCAATTTACCTCCTTGCAGCAAGCAGCAAGAAGAAACAGCTCCTTTCAGCTTCAGCACAGCCTAATTAGCACAAGTTGATTGGATCGACCTCCCGACTCTCAGCTGTTTTGTTCTCAGCTGTTTTGTGCAGGCCTCTGCTGCTTGCTGCAAAGAGGTAAATCGCTGAGAGCAGATTTTTTTTTCTCTTGTGCTAATCAAGCTATGCTGAAAACGAAACTGAAAGTAAAGCAGTTGCTGTTTGCTGCACCGCGGCAATATTGCTCAGAGGCAGAGGCAGATTTCTTTTTCTTGTTTTCCTCACCAAAAAAGGTGGGTGCGTTTTATACTCCAAAAAATACGGTACTTACTTGAGAATGATGGAAGGCATGGGGATCTCCAGGAAGTCCTCCAGGATCGGAAAGAAAGGAAGAAGGCCGGTGTAGAAGAGGCCGAGGAGAAGGAGGACACGGCGCAAGCAGAAAAGGATGGGGATGTGGCAGTTCTGAAGGGAGAAAAATCCAGGGACATCACAGGAAGGTTAATCCAGGATGGGCTTCAACCCTCTTATTGCACAGACTTCTCATTTTAGGGAACGTCGCTCAAAAATTCATAATTGCGTAACAGAGCTGGAAGGGACCTTGGAGGCCTTCTAGTCTGACCCTTTGCTCACTCAGGCAGGAAACCTATATCATTCCAGACAAATCTCTGGCCAATCTCTTCTTAAAAATTTCCAGTGTTGGAGCATTCACAACTTCTGGAAGTAAGCAGTTCCACTGGTTAATTGTTCTCAACTGTCAGGAAATTCCTCCTTAATTCTAGGTTGCTTCTCTCCTCCTTAGTTTCCACCCGTTGCTTCTTCTCCTGCTTCTTCAGGTGCTTTGGAGAATAGCTTGACTCCCTCTTCTTTGGGGCAGCCCCTCAAATATTGGAAGACTGCTATCATGTCACCCCTGGTCCTTCTCTTCTTTAGGCTAGTGTACCCAATTCCAGCAATCTTCAGAGATGACTAAATAAATAAATGGAGCTGTTCTAATCTAGGCTTCCTTAAAAAGCAGGAAGCAGAACCTGGCAAAAACCCTTTTATTTACAGGACTGTGAATTCCTTTCATTCAGTCAGCAAAGCTCGGCAAACAGTCTTTCAGAAGAATACTTATCAACACAAACCTTATCTCACTTGGAAAGCTGCCAGATAACTAGTTTCGAAACGCAGTGTAAGGCAAAACTTGGCCCGGAGTCTTTTAGTCACAAACACAGAACTTTCCACTCTTGAAACGACCGAACGAATTGTTTCCTGCAAAAGCCCCCTCCCCATTCGCTCCTCTTTTGTTTCTTATGGGTGGGGCCGATCACCACCAGGGTGTGGCTTTACTCCCAAGTCGACTCTGCTTTCTTAAGTTGTTCTTGTCTTCTGCCAGCTCTGCACACATGCACACTGGGAACAGGCTCCAGCTGTTCCTCTGCCTCGCTGCTGTCTACCTCCCCCTCTGGCTCCGACACAGAGCCCCCAGGACCGGCCCATGTTCCTCCCCAACCTCCTCACTGTCCGACTCTGCTACCAGCTCCGCTGGCTACTGGTGGGCCACGACGGGAGCACCCACAACTTCTGAACGCAAATCGTTCCCCTGGTTCATTGTTCCCACTGACGAGAAGTTTCTCCTTACTTCTAGGTTGCTTCTCTTCCTGGATTCATTTGCATTCGTCGTATCTTGTCCTGCCATGTCTAGACGCGGAAATCTTTCAGGACTTGAGGAGCTCAACTTATTCTCCAAAGCAGAATAACAGAATACATGGAAGGGACCTTGGAGGTCTTCTAGTCCAACCCCCTGCTGAAGCAGGAGACCCCATACCAGGGATGGCTAGCCTTTTTCTCGTGTGCCAAAAGCTCGCATGTGTGCAAACAGCGCACGCGCGTGCCAGCACCCATAACGCAATGTGCCTTCCCTTGGCGCATGCACTCACGACCCCCATTTGTTCCCCGTGCATGCACATGCGATCCCCCCGTCCTGCATTTTTAACCTAGCAGGCTTCCCTGCAGCCTCTTGGACCCAAAAATGGACCATGGGGGGGTGGGGGTGGGGCTCGTTGCGAACTCCTTCCCATGCTTCCCCCCGCCTCCCGCGCATGCGCATGTGACCCACCCTGCACATGCACACGTGTCTCCCGATTGCGCCCCACCCCCGGGACATCACAAAAATCAGCTGCCATTAATTTATTTAATTTATTTAATGTATTTAATTTAATCTATCTATCTATCTATCTATCTATCTATCTATCACCTATCTATCTATCTATATCTATCTATCTTATCATCTATCTCTGTCTGTCTGTCTGTCTATCTATCTATCATCTATCTATCTATCTATCTATCTATCTATCTATCTATCTATCTATCTATCTATCATCTATCTATCTTATCATCTATCTCTATCTATCTATCTATCTATCTATCTATCTATCTATCTATCTATCTATCTTATCATCTATCTATCTATCTATCTATCTTCTTTTCTATCTATCTATCTATCATCTATCTTTCTATCTATCTATCTATCTCTATCTATCTATCATCTATCTATCTTATCATCTATCTCTGTCTATCTATCTATCTTATCATCTATCTATCTATCTATCTATCTATCTATCTTCTTTTCTATCTATCTATCTATCTATCTATCTATCTATCTTATCATCTATCTATCTATCTATCTATCTATCTTCTTTTCTTTCTATCTATCTATCTATCTATCTATCTATCTATCTATCTATCTATCTATCTATCATGTTTCCCCAAAAATAAGACCCTATCTTATATCTATCTATCTATCTTCTATCCATATCTATCTATCATCTATCTATCTATCATCTATCTATCTATCTATCTATCTATCTATCTATCTATCTATCTATCTATCTATCTATATCTATCTATCTATCTATCTATCTATCATCTATCTCTATCTATCTATCTATCTATCTATCTATCTATCTATCTATCTATCTATCTATCTATCTTCTTTTCTATCTATATCTATCTATCTATCTATCTATCTATCTATCTATCTATCTATCTATCTATCTATCTATCTATCTTCTTATCTATCTATCTTCTTTTCTATCTATCTATCTATCTATCTATCTATCTATCTATCTATCTATCTATCTATCTATCTATCATGTTTCCCCAAAAATAAGACCCTATCTTATATCTATCTATCTATCTTCTATCCATATCTATCTATCTATCATCTATCTATCTATCTATCTATCTATCTATCTATCTATCTATCTATCTATCTATCTATCTATCTATCTATCTATCTATTTATGACGGCCCTATACCATGTCAGTGTTGGAGCAGCCACAACTTCTGGAGGCAAGTTCTCCACTGATTAATTGTTCTAACTGTCAGGAGCCACCCCCCTCTTCTTTGGGGCAGCCCCTCAAATATTGGAACACTGCTGTCGTATCATCCCCCCCCCCCGTCCTTCTTTTCATTAAACTAATTAGAATACAAACCACCCATACAAATTTTCGTACACGCACATGAAAATTTAATCTGAGGCCTCCACAGGAAGCATCCATAAAAATGTACATAGATATATACACAGATAGACTTCGACTTGTGACCTTTCGAAGGTATGACCTATGTTTTTTTTTTAAAAAAAGGGTTTTTTTTTTTAAAAACCAACAGGGTATAAATTCTGTGTTTACCTCTTTGTGACATTTTTCCACAACCTCATGGCTGACGCTGCCCCAAACTGTCAAATGTTCCCGTTTGTAAGACCTCACCAACTCAGAAACCTAAAATCAATAGAGAAAGGAAAAAGATTATTTTAAAAAATTCTGCTCTTAAAGAGTTTGAGTTGAGTTCCTACAGTGCTTGGGGAACTATTAATCTAGAGTTCAAGGATGAAAAATGGTAATTAGAGGTGTATCCAAGAGATGGATGAGAAGGACGACACTGTTACGAAAAATAAATCGAATACAGGTAATCCTCAACATATGACCACAATGGAGCCCAAAATTTCTGTTGTTAAGTGAGACAATTGTTAAGTGAGTTTTGTCCCATCTTAAGACCTTTCTTGCCACAGTTTTTAAGTGAATCGGGAGACACGTGCACATGCACGGGAGGCAGGGGGGAGCTGGGGGGGGTGCTCGCAACGCGTCCCCCATGGTCTGTTTTTGGGCCCAGGGGGCTTCAGGGAAGCCTGCTAGGCCAAAAATGGGGGATGGGAAAGATGGAATGAAATGCTGAGATTTTGCGCACGGATCGGGAAAGCCTGGAAACCATCAAGGTCATCACTGCATGTGCTTGAGAAGGAGGTGGACTGTTCCCATAACAAAAGGACATCTCATAGTTGAACAATGTGAACTTCCCAGAGGCAGGGAGAAAGTGCGAAAGTTATTGTTTTAACTAAGCAAGCATTTGCGTGGGAAAATTCAGAGCTGGTTTTGATCCTTCAGTACCAAACTGGTGTATCCAATAAAGTTTTACTTTTGGGAATTCAACGCTCCCGAATGTTTTTCCTTATTGTGGGGTTGCTAGCCACACAGTTGACACCATCAACTGTGGCTTTTAGACCAGTGTGCCCTAACCTTGAAAACTTTAAGATGTATGGACTTCAACTCCCAGTATGGTTAGTTGGGGGATTCTGGGAAACACTGGTTTAACTATGAGGTTGTGGAATCCATACTTCTCCTGCCTGGCCACCACTCAGGAACCTGGCCACTGTTGTCCTCACTTGAAAGGCACCATTGGCCCAATCAGAAGCAAGGAGGACCTAACACAAAACCTTTGCCAGACCAATTCTTGAATACAGCTTATCCGCCTGGAACCCACGCTGTATATCAGACATTAACACGATTGAGCGGGTCCAGAGATTATTTCACAAGAAGAGTCCTCCACTCCTCTACTCACAATAGAATCCCTTATGCCACCAGGATTGAAATGTTGGGCCTGGACAATCTGGAATTGCGCCACCTGCGGTCTGACCTAAGCATAGTACACAAAATTGTCTGCTACAACATCTTGCCTCTCATTTTGCCATGATTGATCTTATATATACATATTTTTTCTATCAAAACCATAAAAATAAGACATTTTAGTTACATTTGGGGTTGTTCTTCTACCCTCTCTTTTCCTTCTTTTCACAACAAACCTTCTTCTCCTTCTTTCTTTTCTCTCCCTCCCTCTCCTCTTCTACTTTCTTCCTCTTCCTCTCCTCCCCTACTTCCCCTTCCTCTCCCCCACTCCTTCCCTCTTTCTCACCTTCTCTCCTGCTCTTGTCCCCTATCCTTTCTTCCTCTCCTTCCCCTTTCTTCCATTCCTCTCTCCCTCTCCTCCTCTCCTTTCTTTCGCCTTTGTCAACGACTTCTTCAGTTTCAACCTCAATAATACATGGGCAAACAAATCGGTACAAACTCAAGGTAAACCGCTCTAAACTCGACTGCAGAAAATACAACTTCAGCAACAGAGTGGCCAATGCTCTAGTCGACTCGGCTGTTACATCCTCGAACCCTCACAGCTTCAATCTCAAATCGTCCACCGTGAACCTCGCTCCATTCCTAAGAGGTCCGTAAAAGGGGCGTCCATAAGCGCACCAGTGTGCCTACCATCCCTGTCCTACTGTCCCCATTTATTTGTATTCATTTCCTTCGTTCATGTCCAGTTCATATTCATACCTGCTATCCTGTACATGTTTGATAAACAAAATAAATAAATAAATAAAAGGGAAGGAGGTGGAATGAGAAGAGAGGACTCGCCTTTTTTATCAGCAGGTCGTTGTTCACTTTGATGTCGACGTTAACTGGCGTGTGGGGAAAAGCTTCAAACACCTCTTGAAGGAGAGGGATGCGTCTGTCTTCACCTTCGCACTGGCATTCTGATGTACACAAGCAAAATTTGGTTGCTGCTGAGGACATGGGGAAGTCATTGGCAGCTGCCGCGGGATGGGTGGCACCCAGCCTCCTCCCCCATAGAAATAACCCTGGATTTCTCACTCCCAAAAGACAGGTGAAGGTGGAACCCTTGGACCAGGCTCCAAGGGCTGGTCCCACTTCAATGGGTGGGAGGAGCCTCCTTTGGTTTGCCCGAACCGGACAGAACTGGCTGAATACCACCACTGGTCCAGATCCACTCATGTGAACGTCGCAGGTGCTTGTGCTCCCACTCGTTTTGAGTGTCATCGCACACATCGTGCGAGCTCACGTACACCTGCCCCCAGTGGTGGGTTTCAAATTTTTTTACTACCGGTTCTGTGGGTGTGGCTTGGTGGGCGTGGCATGGCTTGGTGGGTGTGGCAGGGGAAGGATACTGTAAAATCTCCATTCCCACCCCACTCCAAGGGAAAGATACTGTAAAATCCCCATTTCCTCCCGATCAGCTGGGACTTGGGGGTGGGGCCAGTCAGAATTTTTACTACCGGTTCTCCGAACTACTCAAACTTTCTGCTACCGGTTCTCCAGAACTGGTCCGAACCAGTTTCTTTAAATTAATGTCGGCCGCTGGCCCCGCCAACAGCTGAATCAGATAAGGAGAGAGAGAGAGAGAGAGAGAGAGAGAGAGAGAGAGAGAGAGAGAGAGAGAGAGAGAGAAACTGAGCGAGGGAAAGTGAGAGAGAGAGGGAGAGAGACAGAGAGACAGACAGAGAGAGACAGAGCCTGGGCCATCCGTCAGCCCTCAGATGGAGAGTCAACAGCCCCCAGGTCTGGAGGAGGCTGATGAGGAAAAGGAGGAATAGCTGGGTCCAGTGCCTGACGTGCAGATGCACAGAAGGCAGAGGAGAGGAGAGCAGTGGAAATCTATGGGCCAGTCCTTGGGACGGAAGAGCCACCGCTGCTAGCGAAGCCGCACTCTAGCTCTGGGGATTAAAGGCAGGGGGCAGAGATGAATAGATGTGGCAGACAAACCTGTTAGCCTGCTCTGTGTGTGTGTGTGTGTGTGTGTGTGTGTGTGTGTGTGTGTGAGAGAGAGAGAGAGAGAGAGAGAGAGAGACTTTTTGCTGGGGCTGCTGGCGCTCCTAATAAAGGGAATATTTATTTAACTACGGAGGGTTTGCCGTGTTTGGGAGCCGGGTCAGAACAGCAAGGTAGAACTATTTTGGTCTTAGCTACTTTGTAAATGTGAAGTTATGGACAGCGGCAAAACCCTGGAATGAGACCCTGGTGAGGAATGCTGTCAGACCAGGTTGAAATGGAGCAATACGAAGAGAGCATTCTGCGAAGATTCAGATCTTCAAATGATTACCTTTCTGGAAAGTGACCTCCAACTTGCAGAGATACGGAGGGAGTTCCTTTTGAAAAGAAGAAAACGTGAGCTTAAATACAGAGAGGTTCAGAGACCGAAAATCAGAATAATCTTTATCCAAGAACTCTTTGGCTTCTATCCCCCAGGGTTCACAAGAAATCTCTCTAGTGCAGCATGGGAATAGCTAGAATGTTGTTTTTTAACAAAAGTTTTATTATTGTTGTTGTTGTTGTTGTTATTATTTATTCAAACATCCAAACAATACAAAATCAATTATTATACATCATTTTATCCCTACCCAACCCCCCACCTTCCCAATCCCCCCCAACTTCCCAGAGCAAAAACAGGATATAAGATTTAACAAACATAAGCTAAAATAAGCTAACTACTACAGAATTCAAAACTCTCTTACGCTCGTTAACTCCCCTTTTTAAAAATTATACTTCAACCTTCCTTTAATAGATTCTCTTATAGCATTTCACATTTGTAAAAGGAAAAAAAAACTATAATTTTAATTTAAACATTTTAAAATCTCTTAATACATTAACAAAACATTCTTTCAAAACTTTCAAAAAATTATCCATTAAATTTTAAGTTAACCACCTTTAAACTTCAATACTTTAATAGCCAGAATGTTCAAGAACAAATCTGAAAAGTGTTGGAAATGTCATCAGATACCGGGCTCATATTACCGTATGTGGTGGACATGTGTAGAAACTAAAAGATACTGGACTAAAATCTACACATGGTTGGAAAAAATGATAAAAAAACACATAGACTTTAAACCAGAGATTTTTTAAATTAGGAATTATACTAGAAACACACAATAGAGAATTGAGATATTTGACTGTGAATGTATTGACTGCAGCTAGAATTGTGTTTGCTAAAAACTGGAAAAATGAGAAAATGCCAAATGCAAGAAGAAGTTATTAGAAAAATCATGGAATGTGCTGAAATGAGTAAATTGACATTTGAAATTAGAGAACAAGAAGATAAACGATATTATAAAATATGGGACTTATTTTACCAATGGCTAGATAATAAAACATGGAAATGAAATATGAAATATAAAATGAATGTTAGAATATAATATGTGAAAATTAATTTTTTTGGGAATGATAATGCCATTGTTAAATAAATGACAAATGAGAATAATGATATAAAGATATATATCAGGTTGATAATATGAGAAATTAGATAATTAGTAAAATATGATTATGGGGAAGAAGCACAAGGGATTTGTAACCGATCAACACACTGCTTGAAATTGTAATGGATGAAGGATGTTTTATGTTTTGTGTGTTTAAAAAGAAAAAAAAGGAAAAAAAAGAAATCTTCTCTAGGGCAGGGATGTCAACCCCGAGGCCCATGGGCTGGATCCGATGCACGGAGTGTTTAGATCTGACCGGCAGGGCCGCGCTGGAAAGAGCAAAGAACCAGCCCACAGTGCCTCTGCCAGTGAAAACGGAGCTTGGGAGGGCCTCCCAGTCCTCTGTTTTCATTGCCAGAGGGCTGCAGGAGGCCGTCCCAGCAGAAAACGGAGCCCATGTGCCCCCACACCACAGGTGAAGTTGAGCTGGCCACACCCACCCCGGCCTCCCGAGGTCAAACACAACCCTGATGCGGCCCTCAATGAAATCAAGTTTCGACACCCCTGCTCTAGGGCTTACACAGGTAGTCTTTGACATATGACCGCAACTGGGATATAAACTTCCGTTGCTAAGTGAGAAGGTTGTTAAGGGAGTCATACCAATTTTATGGCTTTTCCTGCGGTTGTTAAGTAAATCAGGTGTTTGTTAAGCGAGTCTTCCCCCCATCGGCATTGTTTGTTGGAGGTTGCAAAAATGTGTAGCCACGCATCCAAATTTTAATCATGTGACCATGAGGACGCTGGCTGGGGTTTTTTTGCCACATACTTTTTTTTTTAACCAGTTGTTTTTTAACCAGTTGTTAAAAGTGAATCACTGCAATTGGTAAATTAGGAACATAGCCGTTCCGTGAATCTGGCTTGTTAAAAGGTCACAAAAGGGGATCACATGACCCCCGGACACCGCAACCGTCATAACTATGAGCCAGTTGCCAAGTATCCGAATTGTGATCACGTGACAATGGGGAAGCTGGAATGGTTGTAAGTGTGAAAAGTAGTCAAAAGAATCACTTTTTTCAGTGCCGTTGTAACTTCAAATGGCCACCAAACAAATGGTTGTAAGTCAAGGACTAACTGTATTCCAAAATTCTGTTCAAATGCATTACCTATTAATTGTAATCCTGAATGATTTCATTATGCTTAGGAATAGAATAGAATAGAATAGAATAGAATAGAATAGAATGGAATGGAATGGAATGGAATGGAACGGAACGGAACGGAACGGAACGGAACGGAACGGAACGGAACGGAACGGAACGGAAGGGAAGGGAAGGGAAGGGAAGGGAAGGGAAGGGAAGGGAAGGGAAGGGAAGGGAAGGGAAGGGAAGGGAAGGGAAGGGAAGGGAAGAGAAGAGAAGAGAAGAGAAGAGGAAAGAGAATGGAATGAAATGGAATGGAATGGAATGGAACGGAACGGAACGGAAAAGAACAGAATAGAATAATGGAGTGGAGTGGAGTGGAGTGGAGTGGAGTGGAGTGGAGTGGAGTGGAGTGGAGTGGAGTGGAATAGAATAGAATAGAATAGAATAGAATAGAATAGAATAGAATAGAATAGAATAGAATAGAATAGAATAGAATAGAATAGAATAGCAATAAGAATTAGAAAAGAACTAGCTGGACGCCCGTGCTTCGCTATGAAACTATGTGCTTGGGCTTGATAAATTGACACAGCCTGAAATTTAATGTAGAATGGCTTAGCTCAACTGTTCTGTAGTAAAGCTGCTTGCTGCTGTGAAAGAAAAACTGAAAGTGAAACTGCTCTCCTCTGCTTGTGTTTTGCATTTGGAAAGGATTTCTTTTCAGGTGGGGAGGGGGAATAGAACTCCTTACATCAGAGCGTGTTAATAATAATATAGGAAATACTAATGCTCTGATGGTCATTTCGAAAAATCCTTTCTTAGTGAGCACCTAGAAGCCAAGAGGAGCATTCGTGGCAAATTTCAGCTCTCAAAGGGTCGCCACCTCCAATAAACACCACATTATGTAACAGAATACATAAATAAATACAGAATTTTGCATTTGACATTTAAAGCCAGGATTTGGGGCCCTGAGAGTTTTTGCAAGGCCCTGGCTACCATCTCTCAACCGGCTGATCGGTTTTGGCAGAAAAAGGAAGAGAACGGTGCTTACATGAACTTACTGAGTATTTGAGGTCTGATATGTTGACGTCCACCCCGGTCGACCGTTTCAGATTCTCGTCGTGGGAAACCACCACTTGTTCATCCTTGGTCAAATGGCAGTCAAGTTCCAACATATCGGTCCCCACGTTGACTGCGCTGAAAGAGAGAACAGTCTGGAGTTTTCCCTTCTCAAGTTCAGACCGAGCACACACGTACATACAGAGGAATTCAGAAAATAGCCGATTTAACAGGGTCGGAAGGGACCTTGGAGGTCCTCTAGTCCAACCCCCTCCTCAACAGGAGGCCGTATACCATGGATCCCCAAACCTGGCAGCTTTAAGACTTGTGGACTTCAACTCCCAGAATTCTCCAGCCAGCTAGGATGAGAATGTGATCAGGAAAATATTAGAATGTGCAGAAATGAATAGATTAACAATTGCAATCGAAGAGAAGGAAAAAACTGGATATTATAGGATATGGGATTTCTTTTATCGATGGTTAGAGAATAAACGTGAAAGCTAAAAATAAAAGAAGATCAGTAAAATATAAGTTAAGATATAATTAAATACGTTAAGATGGTGATCGACTAGCTATATTAAGTATATTAGTATTAAGATAAGAATAGAGAATTAATACCAATGCAATGAATATGATTGTAATTTTTAATTGCTATTGCACTAGATATCTGTAGACAAGCGACACTCTGTTTAATGGAAGATGAACTGTTTGTATTAAAAATAAAACAAAAAAACTTATTAAAAAAAAGAATTCCCCAGCTAGCATGCTTTAAGAGGGGTGGACTTCCACAGTCAGCTGAAGTCCACACATCTTACAAATTGCCAATATCGATAAACATTATTTTAAAAAACAAATAGGTTCTATATGGGAAGTACAGGTAGGGCTCGACTTACGACCAGTCACTTAGCGACCGTTCATAGTCACAACCAGCCAAAAAAGGAGGACTTACCACACAGATTCGAAGATCTAACAGCAGTGGTAATGTCATCGAACATCACACGTTAATGGTCGTTTGCACATCCCACGGTCACACAACCACATTTTATCCTGGTTTTGCTGAAAACCAATACTTACTTCTGGAGTGTTTTGTTTTTTTGGGCAAAAGTGCACCTAGAGTGAACCATGGATTCACTTAACGACCTGTGAAGCTTGTATGTTGAGGCCTATGTGTAGTTCGGTTGCTGTCGTTCTTATAACCTATATTGCTTCCACCTCAAGAGGTTTGTACGATTTTTATGCCTTGGAAACGGGCTATTTTTGATCGGAGGATCGCCCGAGAGGCTGCTAACTGCCCCTTGAGCCATCACCTTCTTCCAGGTAAGAGCTGAAGCTCCCAAATTGGGAACTGGTCAGGCTCCTCAGCGCAAAGAGGTTTGCTCGGTAAACAATGCTGAAGGCTGAGAGAATAACCCAAAGTCCAGCGGCTCAAGACAGGAAGAAAAGTTTGATCCGAGTTATCTTCTCCAGACCTGATAACCATTCGGGCGGATTACAGGTAATCCTCGATTTACAACCACAGATTAACAGAGGAGTTGGAAGGGACCTTGTAGGTCAGGGGTTTCAAACTCAAGGCCTGGGGGCCGGATCCAGCCTTTGGGGGGGTGGGGCTTAGATCTGGCCCACGGTGCCGCCATGGAAAGAGCGAAGGACTGGCACGCGGTGCCTCTGCCGGCGGAAACGGTGCGTGAGAGGGCCGCATGTGACCCTCCTGAGCTCTGTTTTCGCTGGCAGAGGGTTGCAGGCAGTGGTGAAATGTAAAATTTGTTACTACCATTCTGTGGGTGTGGCCAACTTCTTTTCTTTTTTAACTTTTAAAAGCATTTTTTTCTACAACCTCTTTGGCCAGAGGTTGCAGAAAAAGAATGTTCTTAAAAGCCTCTGACGATCAGGCAACTCAGCTGGGATCCTCAGAGGCTTTTAAAAGCATTTTTTCCCCCTACAACCACTTCAGCCAAAGAGGTTGTAGAAAAAACGCTTTTAAAAGCCTCTGACGATCCCAGCTGAGCCGCGCGATCATCAGAGGCTTTTTTAAAAAAACTTTTAAAAGCATTTTTTCGGCTGAAGAGGTTGTAGAAAAAATGCTGTTAAAAGTAAAAAAAAAAAAAAAAAGCCTCTGATGATTGCGCAGCTCACCTGGGCATGGAAGTGGGGGAGCACAGAGATTTTTGTTACAAACCACCCGCCGGCATCACTACCGGATCGGGCGATCCGGTCCGAACCGGGAGCATTTCACCCCTGGTTGCAGGAGGCCGTCTCAGCCGAAAACGGAGCTCGGGAGCCTGTTTTCGCTGGCAGAGCGCTCAAGCCAACACAGGCGCCCCTGACATGGGTGACATTGAGCTGGCCACGCCCACCCTGGCCACACCCCCCCGAGAACAAACACAACCCTGATGCAGCCCTCAATGAAATCGAGTTTGACACCCCTGTTGTAGGTCACCTAGTCCAACCCTCCTCCATTGACCAAGAAGGAGACCCTACCCCAGGGGTGCCAAACTCAAGGCCCACGGGCTGGATCTGGCCTGTGGGGTGCTTAGATCTGGCCCGCGGGGCTGGCTTGGAAAGAGCGAAGGACCGGCCCGCGGTGCCTGTGCTAGCAAAAACGGAACTCATGGAGCTCAACCCCCACCCCCCCCACCTGCCAAGCTTCGTTTTCACTGGCAGAGGGCTATCAAAACAAACTAAAAAACAAAAGAAAAGGAGAAATGTTTCCCCTTTTGCATTTGAGCATGCAAGAAAGGACAGGAAAGGAGAAAGGGAAAGAGGAAAGATGAAGAAAAAGAAGGAAGGATGGGAAGAGAGCAAGGAAGGAAAAAGAAGGAAAGAGGGGGAGGAAGAAGAAAGGAGAAGGAAGAGGGAAGGAAAAAGGAGAAAAAGAAAAGGGAGGGAGGGAAGGAAGGAAGGAAAGGAGGATAGATGGAGAGAAAGAAAGAAGGTGGATAGAGGGAAGGAAGGAAGGAAGGAAGGAAGGAAGGAAGGAAGGAAGGAAGGAAGGAAGGAAGATTATAATAAGAGTGAGGGATTGTCTCAGGGAATTCCTGCCTTAGACTTGCCTGGTTACAGCCTCCATGCTCTCCCCAGCCGTCTGAGGTAAAACACAACCCTGATATGGCCCTCAGTGATATCAAGTTTGATACCCCTAGTAGAGTCTCCTGCTTGAACAGGGGTTGGACTAGAATCACAGAGTGGGAAGGGACCTTCTAGGTCATCTAGTCCAACCCCCTACCTAAAGAGGAGACCCTACACCATTTTTGACAGATGGCAGCCCGGTCTCTTCTTGAAAGCCTCCAGTGACGAAGCTCCCACAACTTCCAAAGGCAACCTTTGTTCCATGGGTGGACTGAGCCCCCAATGTCTGTTGTTAAGTGAGTCACTGCTTTGGTGACTTTTCTCTCCCATTTTACGAGTGTTTGTCGCCGCCGTTGTTAAGTGAATCACCGCAGCTGTTAACGGTGGTGACGCGGTTGTTAAGTGGCTCTGGCTTTTCCCATCAATTTTGCTTGTCGGAAGGATAAATAGGGAGTCCATTGCCAAGAGCCTGAATTTCGATCACGTAACCACGGGGAACGCTGCAACGGTCGTTAAGTGTGAAACATGTCGTTTCACGTTAGGTCGTTAAGTGTGAAACACATCCTAAGTCACTTTTTTCAGTTGCCATTGTAACTTTGAATGGTCGCTAAATAAACTCTTCTAAATCGAGGACTGCATGTATTACGTATAGACAAAGGCTCCCTGTGAATCCACGGTAACAAATTAACAGAATTGTTGGGTTGGAAGGGACCTTGGAGGTCTTCTAGTCCAACCCCGTTTAAACAGGAAGCCCTGTACCATTTCAGAGAAATGGTTATCTAATATTTTCTTAAAAACTTCCAGTGTTGGAGCATTCACAACTTCTGGAGGCAAGTCATTCCACTGGTTAATTACTGTCAGGAAATTTCTCCTTAGTTCTAGGTTGCTTCTCTCCTTCATTAGTTTTCCACCCGTTGCTTCTTGTCCTGCCTTCAGGTGCTTTGGAGAATAGCTTGACTCCCTCTTCTTTGGGGCAGCCCCTGAGATACTGGAACACGGCTATCATCTCACTGCTAGTCCTTTTCTTCATTAAATTAGATATACCCAGTTTCAACACTGAGAACAGCCTGTTTGCCAGCTCATAGGAAAACTGCTAAAAAAAAACAAAAATCAGGATTCCTTCTTCACATACTGGTATGGATTTTATAGAACTGGACATATCGGTAGCCCTCGACTTACATCGGTTTATTTAGTGACCATTCCAAGTTACGACGGCACTGAAAAAAGCGACGTAGGACCATTCACATTTACAGCCATTGCAACATCCCCACGGTCGCATTATGAAAATTCAGACGCTTGGCAACGGACTCGTATTTATGACAGTTGCAGTGTCCCGGGGTTACGGAATCCCTTTTTGCGACCTTCTGACCAGCCAAATTAATGGGGAAAGCACCCCCCATTAATTTGGGGGTTGCTTAACAACCGTTTTACTAGAAGAGCCAGGGTGAGGCGGTGGTTAGAATGCAGCACTGCAGGCTACTTCTGCTGACTGCTGGCTGCCTGCAATTTGGCAGTTCAAATCTCACCAGGCTCAAGGTTGACTCAGCCTTCCGTCCTTCCGAGGTGGGTAAAATAAGGATCCAAATTGTTGGGGGTGGGTGGGGGGGCAATAGGATGACTCTGTAAACCGTGTAGAGAGGGCTGTAAAAGCACTGTAAAGCGGTATATAAATCTTAAGTGTGATTGCTTGCGAAGGGAGGGAAGAAGAAAGGAAAGGAAAGGAAAGGAAAGGAAAGGGAAGGGAAGGGAAGGGAAGGGAAGGGAAGGGGGGAAGAGAAGGGTAGTGGCACAGTTGTTATAATGCAGTATTGCAGGCTAACTCTGCCCACATCCAGGAAGTTCGATCCTGACTGGCTCAAGGTCGACTCCGCCTTCCATCCTTCCGAGGTCGGTAAAATGAGGACCCAGATTCTTGGGGGCAAGAGGCTGACTCTGTAAACCGCTTAGAGAGGGCTGTAAAGCAATGTGAAGCGGTATATAGGTCTAAGCGCATTGCTACTAACTTAACAATTGCATCAAGTCGCTTAAGGATAGGGGCCAAGAGAGGTCATAAAACGGGTCAAAATTCTCTTAGCTGAATTTTTTTAAGCAAAAATGTTTTTGCTTCATTTCTTTTTGTTAAGCTTAGCAAGATAAATTGTGCTCAACCATGCTTGTCAGTCGAGGGCGATCTGTTTATCACCTCCCTTCCTCCAGTGGTATTTTTAAGGAGATCTACACCACAAACGTGGCTACTTTCCTAGAAATGATCTTTTAGCGGCCTTAGAAGGCATGTATTTGAGCCTACATTTTGCTGCCATGGTGATGCAAAGCTTTCAATAGCCCTATTCAGACCGAAAAGGATTGGCAATGCCAGGAGCCTGAAAAATAAGATCGTACTTTCTGCGGTTAATACCGAGTACAAAAGAAAGAATTAAAGGAAAAGTAAAGAAAAAAAATATCAATCCCTTGATATAATCTCAGCTCCCTTACAAAGAAACTGGAGGTGGGGTTTTTTTTCCACCTAATTTACCACAGAAAATACTCTGTTATTTGGATTAACTGTTCGATCGGAAAAGAGGTGTTTTAACAGTGATATTGAGCCTGAAATCTGGATCTTAATGTTGCAATCTACAGCTGGTTCACTTTCACCGAACTTGCAGTAATTTGAAATGAAGTTACCCACTGAGTGTATAGGTTGCAAACTGAATTATCACACAAAACAATTACTGTATTTTTCGGAGTATAAGACTAAAAGGGGATGAAAATCTAGGTGCGTCTGATACACCGAATGTAGCCCCCGCCCACCCACTGGCCCCCACCCTTTGGCCTCTGCCTCACAGCAGTTACCTCCTTGCAAGCAAACAGCAAGAAAAAACAGCTCCTTTCAGCTTCAGCACAGCCTAATTAGCACAAGTTGATTGGATCGGCCTCCTGACTCTCTGCTGATTTGCTCTCAGATGTTTGGCGCAGGGCTCTGCTGCTTGCTGCAAAGAGGTAAATTGCTGGAGCAGATTTTTGTTTTCCTTGTGCTAATCAAGCTATGCTGAAAACGAAACTGAAAGTAAAGCAGGCTGTTGGCTGCAACGAGGCAAAATTGCTCAGAGGCACAGGTAGAGGGAGATTTCTTTTTCTTCTTTTCCTCACCAAAAAAGGTAGGTGCGTCTTATACTCTGAAAAATACGGTACCCGCCGAGGTCATTCTAAGCGAAGAAGCCAAATCCTGTTACACAAAGACCCTTTGTATAGATTTTGAGGGAGTGATTTTTTAATTTTTTTTTGCACTTGCACTCCCAGGCTGCATGAACAGAGGGACAGAATCAAGAACATGTGAAGTATTAAGTCCACTTTGTAACGCCTTGGTAAGGCCACACTTGGAATAATGGATCCAATTTTGGTCCCTATTTTATAAAAAAGATATTAAAGGTGTAAAATAGTCCCTACATTATTTTGAAAAAGAGTTTAGAAAGAGTGCAGAGAAGAGCAACAAAGAGGATTAGCGGACTGGAGGCTAAAATATATGAAGAACGGTTGCAGGAACTGGGAATGTCAAGTTGAATGAAAAGAAGGACTAAGGGAGACAGGATAGCAGCGTTCCAATATCTCAGGGGCTGCCCCAAAGAAGAGGCAGTCAAGCTACTCTCTAAAGCACCTGAAGGCAGAACAAGAAGCAACGGGTGGAAACTAATCAAGGAGAGAAGCAATTTAGAACTAAGGAGAAATTTAGAACAATTTTCTTTTCCAAAAAAGTTTTTTATTTTTATTTCTCATAAACACATTTACATGTACAGTCATTTATTCATCATTTTTCATTCATCTTATCTTTTAACTTTCATTTTTCATTTTTACTTTTTCGGAGCTGCTCTTTTACCATTCGCCCTTACCACAACCTTTCTTCTTCTCCTCCCCTTCTCTTCCTTCCTTTTTCTCCTACTTCCTTCGCTCTTCCTTTCCTTCTCTTTCCTACTTCCCTTCCCCCACTCCTCTCTTCTTCCCCCCTTCTAGCCTTCTCTTCTACTCCGCTTTCCCCTCCCTTTTCTTCCTCTCGTTTTCCCTTTCTTCTTTCTCTCCCTCTTCTCTCCTCTCTTCTCCCTTCCTCCCTCTCTCTCGTTGTTTCCCTTTTCAATTCAATCTAGAATGGTATTTGAGCAGCCCCGATTTTCTCTTTCTCTTTCTTCTCATTTCAATTTCTTATTTGATTAATATTTACTTTTATTTCATCATTTGCGTACATTTTTATAATCATCTCACTTATTATAAAAATGAAATTTAGAACAATTAATCCGTGGAACAACTTGCCTCCAGAAGTTGTGAATACTCCATTACTAGAGGTTTTGAAGAAGAGATTGGACAACAATTTGTCTGAAATTGTATAGGGCAGTGAAGGTTAACTTTTTGGCTGTTGCGTGCCAAAAGTGCCCTGCCCTGTGCTTTCATGTGTGAAACACCCCCGCCCCCGCGCGACCCCTCTTTTTGGCATGCGATGGCACAGTGAGCCCAGTAGGCCCGTTTTTTACCTTCCCCAGGCTCCTTAGGCTTTCTTGGAGCCTGGGGAGGATTAAAAATGCTGTCCTTGGATGATCATATGACAGCCTGATCTCCCAGTTGCGGCCCTTTCTGGATCGGGATGCTTGCGCACGGTCACTCACGCCCTCGTCACTTCCCGTCTGAACTATTGTAACACTCTGTACATGGGGCTCCCCTTGAGGAGCACCCGGAGGCTCCTACTGGTCCAGAATGCGGCCATGCGAGTGATAATGGGGGCGACTCGTTGCTCCCATGTAACACCCCTCTTACACGAGCTGCACTGCCTCCCGGTGATCTTCCCGGTGCGTTTCAAGTTGCTGGTCACCACCTTCAAAGCGCTCCATGGCTTAGGACCTGGATATCTACAGGACCGCCTTCTGCCACCGATTGCCTCCCACCGACTGATATGTTCCCACAGAGAGGGCCTCCTCAGGGTGCCGTCGGCCAAACAATGTCGATTGGCGAGCCCCCTTCTCTGTGGGGGCTCCTGCTCTATGGAACAATTTGCCCCCAGATATACGAAGGATCCCCGACCTCCGCGCCTTCCGTCGTGCTCTGAAGACCCTGTTATTTCGTAACAGGTTCTGCACGTGAGTAGAAGCGCCCCAAGCGAGCGAAGCGCACTCGTGTGAGCTCACAATTCTGAACTGGTAGCGAAGGTAAGTGGAACCCACCACTGGTTTACATAACTATGTAAGTTCATGAGGAGGCTTGTTTTGTCAGCAGCATCTTTGTACAAATCATCCACAGATAAACTATAAGGAGAACATAAGCAGGCTGGTTCGCTCCCACAGAGAGGGCCTCCTCAGGGAGCCGTCAGCCAGACAATGCCGGCTGACGATCCCCAGGGGGAGAGCCTTCTCTGTGGTAGCTCCCACCCTCTGGAACGACCTTCCTCCAGAGTTGAGAACGATCTCTGACCTCTGGACTTTTCGCCGGGCCTTAAAAATTTACTTTTTCCAGTTAGCCGGACTGGCCTGATCCCATGGTAAAATTTTGAGAGTTTTGATATCAATTATTAATTGAACTGTTTTTAATTATGGGCCAAATTTATATTAGTTGTTTTTAAAATTCTTTTAACTTTTGTAAAATCTGCTTTTTATTTCTGGCTGTTCACCGCCCTGAGTCCGCAAGGAGAAGGGGCGGTATATAAATCTAATAATAAAATAAAATAAATCAAGCCGGTCTGATGGGACAATGATTTTAATTGGGTTTTTAAATGGTTTTAAAACGGTTTTTAGCTGGGAGTTTGAAATTCAGCCAAAAATGATTGAATTATTTTAAACGATTTTTAAATTTCGCCTGGTTATTGTTTTAATGTGGCAGTACACCGCCCTGAGTCCTTCGGGAGAAGAGCGGTATAAAAATATAAATAAATAAATAAATAAATATAAAATAAAATAAAATAAAATAAAATAAAATAATAAAATAATAAAATAAAATAAAAAAATAATAAAATAAAAATAAAATAAAATAAAATAAAATATAATATAATAAAATATAATAAAATAAAATAAAATAATAAAATAAAATAAAATAAAATAAAATAAAATAATAAAATAAAATAAAAT
The DNA here is from genome assembly GCA_030761175.1 of Masticophis lateralis. Lineage (NCBI taxonomy): Eukaryota > Metazoa > Chordata > Lepidosauria > Squamata > Colubridae > Masticophis > Masticophis lateralis. The sequence goes on along the minus strand of JAUDYJ010000001.1, from coordinate 5,084,431 downwards.
ATATAATATAATATAATATAATATAATATAATATAATATAATATAATATAATATAATAATATAATATAATATAATATAATATAATATAATATAATATAATATAATATAATATATAATATAATATAATATAATATAATATAATATAATATAATATAATATAATATAATATAATATAATATAATATAATATAATATAATATAAATCGGCCTTCCCTATCCCCGAGTGGAAACAGCCCGTTTCCTGGTGGGCCTGGAAGGCCCGAAAATCAGCTGACTGGTGTGCCCATGCACACCGCAGCCGAGTTAGGGCAATGCTCACGTGCCCGCAGATATGGCTCCACATGTCACCTGTGGCCCGTGTGCCATAGGTTCGCCATCATGGGTATAGGGTCTCCTGCTGGAATAGGGGTTGGACTAGAAGACCTCCAATGTCCCTTCCAGCTCTATTCTGATTGATTGATTGATTGACTAACTGTTGAGAATCTGAAGAGAAAGACTCTGGTTTGCAGAAGATGAAGGCAGTGTCTCTCTTGAGTTCCATTGCCAATAGATATATTTTACCAGGCCGTGTTGAAAGAAAAAAAAGACAGAATTATTAGACTAGAAGTTATGATTCTAAGATCTCTTCCAACTCTGGTATTCTGTTAATGGCAACAGGTCGGTCTGGTGAGTCAAAGTTAGAACTGGAGGAACAAGCTTTGCCAACTTCTGATCTGGATTCTTAGAATCCTAGAGCCCAGTGATGGCTAACCTTTTTGCCATCGCGTGGCAAAAGCGGTGGGAGCGCGGTGGGGTCACACGCACGCGTGCCCACATCCATAATTCTATGCATTCCAACCCCCCATGCTCCTCCCGTTTTTGGCATGCAATGGCATGGTAGGCCAGTTTTTCGCTCTCTCCAGGCTCCAGAGCCTTTCTAGGAGCCTGGGGAGGGCAAAAACGGCCTTCCTCACCCGCCCAGAGGCCCTCCGGAAGCTGGAAACAGTGTATTTCCTGACTTCTGCTGGGCCCAGAAGGCCCGAAAATCAGCTGGCCAACTCACACATGCATGCCGGAGCTGAGCTCGCGTGCCCACCGATATGGCTCCACGTGCCACCTGTGGCACCCGTGCCATAGGTTTGCCATCACAGCTATAGCCCTACTAAGCAGGCATATACAAAAGCATGAAGGCTATTGCTTAACGCATTGTAAGCCGCCCTGAGTCTCCAGAGAAGGGCGGCATATAAATCTAACTAATCAATCAATCAATCAATCAATCAATCCAACGGATTTCTCAGGTATTATACAAATAGTTCTCAACTTACAACAATTTATTCTCCAAAGCCCCTGAAAGCAGGACAAGAAACAATGGATGGAAACGAGTCAAGGAGAGAAGCAACCTGGAATTAAGGAGAAACTTCCTGACACGTGAGGAAGATTAACCAGTGGAACAGCTTGCCACAAGAAGTTGTGGGTGCCTCATCACTGGAGTTTTTAAGAGGAGATTGGACAGCCATTTGTCTCAAATGGTATATAGCAGTGATGGCTAGCTTTTTTGCTGTTACGTGCCAAAAGCAGGGGGGGAGCGTGGGGAGGCTGCTTACGTGCATGCCCACACCCATAATTCAATGTGCCCCACGCATGTGCGCACACCTCCCCCCCGCTTTTAACACGCAATGGCACGGTGGGCCTGGTAGGCCCGTTTTTCACCCTCCCCAGGCTCCAGAGGCTTTCTAGAAGCCTGGGGAGGGCAAAAACGGCCTTTCCCACCCACCCCGGAGGCCCTCTGGAGGCGGGAAACAGCTCATTTCCCTTCCGGCGGGACCGGAAGGCTCAAAAATCTGCTGGCCAGCACACACCCGCGCACTGGAGCTGAGCTACGGCAATGCTCGCGTGCCCACTGATATGGCTCCATGTGCCACTTGTGGCACGCATTTCCATAGGTTCACCATCACGGGTATATAGGGTCTCCTACTTGAGTAGGGGGTTGGATTAGAAGACCTCCAAGGTCCCTTACAACTCTATTCTGATTGATTTGATAATCCTCGACTCACAACAGTTGGTTCAATAACTGCTCAAAGTTACAATGGCGCCGAAAAACGTGACTTACGACTATTTTTCACACTTACAACCATTAGAGCACCCCTGTGGTTATGTGATCAAAATTTGGATGCTCGTTTTCAGGACGGCTGTTGTGTCCTTGGGGTCATGTGATCCCCTTTTTGTGACCTTCTGACAAGCAAAGCCAATGGGGAAGGCAGACTCACTTAACAACCGTGTTAACTAACTGAACAACCGCAGCGGTGGTGGGGGTTTTAATTTTTTTTTTTTTACTACCCGTTCTGTGGGTGTGGCTTGGTGGGCATGGCATGGTTTGGTGGGCTGGGCAGGGGAAGGATACTGTAAAAGCTCCATTTCCTCTCCACTCCAAGGGAAGGTTACTACAAAATCCCCATTCCCACCCCACTCCAGGGGAAGGTTACTACAAAATCCCCATTCCCACCCCACTCCAGGGGAAGGTTACTGCAAAATCCCCATTCCCACCCCACTCCAGGGGAAGGTTACTGCAAAATACCCATTTCCTCTCCACTTCAGGGGAAGGTTACTGCAAAATCCCCATTCCCACCCCACTCCAGGGGAAGGTTACTACAAAATCCCCATTCCTACCTTACTCCAGGAGGTTACTGCAAAATCCCCATTCCCACCTCACTCCAGAGGAAGGTTACTGCAAAATCCCCATTCTCACCCCACTCCAGGGGAAGGTTACTGCAAAGTCCCCATTCCCACCCCACTCCAGGGGAAGGTTACTGCAAAATCCCCATTTTCTCCCCACTCCAGGGGAAAGTTACTGCAGAATCCCCATTTCTTCCCGATCAGCTGTGACTCCGGAGAATAGATGAGGGTGGGGCCAGCCAGAGGTGGTATTTGCCAGTTCTCTGAACTGAACTCAAAATTTCCACTACCGGTTCACCAGAACCGGCCAGAATCTGCTGAAACCCACCTCTGAACTGCAGCAATTCACTTAACAGCAGTGGCAGGAAAGGTCGCAAAATGGGACAAAATTCCCCTAACCAACGTCTCGCTTAGCAAGAAAAATGTTGGGCTCAACTGTATTCAAGGACTGTTTCCATCTGTATTGAATCTCTCCTGAGGTCTATGAGCCACACAGTCTGGCACATTCTCTTGCTTGTTTATCCTATTTTTGAAAGAACCATTCCCTTCACAGATGGATTCTGGGCGTTGCACCATAAAATATTCAAACATGATATGAAAGTTAAAATTTAAAAAGAGGTGGAACACTTTAAGTGGAGCAAAGTGCCACCAGGGACAAAGTCTGCCTGGATGCTTCTCCTCGGAAGGTCCTTGGAACAGCCTGCTGGCCTTCTATTTGCATTGGCTCCCGGTGGTCTTCCGGGTGCGCTTCAAGGTGTTGGTGACCACCTTTAAAGCGCTCCATGGCTTAGGGTCTGGGTATTTGCGAGACCGCCTTCTGCCGCCAATAGCCTCCCACCGGCCAGTACGCTTGCACAGAGAGGGCCTCCTCCGGGTGCCGTCAGCCAGACAATGTCGGCTGGCGACCCCCAGGGGGAGGGCCTTCTCTGTGGCGGCACCCGCCCTCTGGAATGACCTACCCCCGGAGATACCCAGGATATCAGACCTCCGGACTTTTCGTCGGGCCCTGAAAACCCACTTGTTCCATCTAGCTGGACTGACTTGATCCCATACTCTGTTTTAAATTGGAACTGATTTTAAATTGGACTGTTTTAATTGTCGGCCTAAAATATTTAATATTTTTAAAAATTGTTTTAATTTTTGTAGATATGATGTTTTACTTTGGCTGTTCACCGCCCTGAGTCCGCAAGAAGGGCAGTTTATAAATTGAAACAAACAAATAAATAAATAAACAAACAAACAAGTAAAATGGGCCTGGGTGGCTCAGCAGCTTAAGTAGTGCTAAAGTGACACCAGCTGCCTGCAATGACTGCAAGTTCGAATCTCACCAGGCTCAAGGTTGACTCAGCCTTCCATCCTTCCGAGGTAGGTAAAATGAGGACCCGGATTGTGGGGGGAATAAGCTGACTTTGTATAAAAAAAGAACACCACTTAGGGGGGCCCGAAAGCCCTACTAAGCAGGTCTATACAAAAGTATGAAGGCTATTGCTTAACGCATTGTAAGCTGCCCTGAGTCTCCGGAGAAGGGCAGCATATAAATTAAATATATATAAAAAAAAGTGTCACTCACGGGGCCTTCTCCTTGAATACCCTATTTTTTGGAGTATAAGACACATCTTTCTCCCCCCCCCCCAAAAGAGGGTGAAAATCTGGGTGCGTCTTATACTCTGAATGCAGCCCCGCCCAGCTTCTCAAACGGAGGTTTTCAGAGGCTGAAAAAAGCATCAGAAACGAAGCTTCAGAAAAGAAGCCCCCAAACAGAGTTTCAGAGGCTTTTTTTCTTAAGCTCTGCTTTGGAGGCTTTCAGAGGCAGGAAAAAAAGTTTTTTCTGAAACAGTTTCAGAAGTTTCAGAGGCAGAAAAAAAAAAGCAAGGCACAGAGCTCACAACCAAGGAACCTGTTGCTAAAATTCACCTCTGGGAACAGCTGATTGGGGGGATTCCGGGAGGCCGATCCACCCGCCAATCAGCTTTTTTCTTATTTTCCTCCCCAAAAACTAAGGCGCGTCTTATACTTCGGTGCGACTTGTACTCTGAAAAATATGGTAATATGGCAAGGAACAAAAGAAGAATCAGTAAAGGTTAGGCTAACAAATCTGGAGAATGACACAATACCCAACAGATCTGGAAGAGATTAGTCTACATACCAATACCAAAGAAAGGAGATTGAACAGAGTACAGATAGTCCTTCAGGATAAGAGCCTCTGAAAGAAGCTTCAGAAAAAAAGCCTCTGAAAGAAGCTTTAAGAAAAAAAGCCTCCAAACAGCTTCAGAAAAAAAAAGCCTTTTTTTCCTGAAGCTCTATTTCGGAGGCTTTCAGAGGCAGGAAAAAAAAAAGCAAGGCACAGAGCTCACAACCAAGGAACCTGTTGCTAAAATTCACCTCTGGGAACAGCTGATTGGGGGTATTCTGGGAGGCGGATCCATCCACCAATCAGCTTTCTCCTTTTTTTTTTCTTCCCAAAAACTAAGGTGTGTCTTATACTCAGAAAAATACGGTAATTGCAGATGAGATTGAAAAACATAGCCAAGGCCTCTTTCCATGTTCCACCCACTATGCTCCTAATCTAGGCAATAGTTCTTGATCTTCATTCCGGAGATGAATTGTAGTGCCAGTCCTCGACTTACGACCACGAGTTCGGTTGCTAAGCGAGACAGCCGTTCAGTGAGTTTTGCCCCATTTTACATCCTTTCTTGCCACAGTTGTGAAATGAATTGCTGCAGTTGATAAGTTAGTCATGCTGTTGTTAAGCAAATTCGGCTTTCCCCATTGACTTTTGCTGGCTGGAAAGTCGCAAAAAGGGACCACGTGACTCTGGGACACCGCAACCGTCATAAATCTGAGTCAGTAGCACTCGAATTTCTATCACGTGACCACAGGGATGCTGCAAAGATTGTAACTGTGAGAAACGACACTTTTTTCAGTGTCATCGGAACTTTAAACGGTCACTAAACGAACTGTTGTAAGTCGAGGACTGCCTGTATTTACAACAACCACAGGGATCACCAATCGCGACCTTCCCAGCCATCTTCGCACAACCGAAGTCAACGGGAGAAGCAAAAGTTGCTTTAAAAAAAAAATCAATTCACTTAACCATTGGTCGCAAAATTAAACCTGACTTGCTTAACAACTGCTTTGCTTAGCGATGGAAATTCTGGTGCCAATTGCGGTCGTAAGTCGAGGACCTCTGGCCGGTACCAATAATAGATGAGCAAATTCTATCCGAGGCTTGTAAACCGAGAACCAAGGTGACTCCTGCTAGGGAAACCTGAACTGAATGCTAAGCACCAGGGGACATTTGTAAGGAGGTCGCAAAAAGGGGATCAGACGACCCCGGGACGCTGCAACCGTCGTAAGTATGAGTCAACTGCCAAGTATCTGAATGAATCTGGATTTCCCATGGAATTTGCGTGTCAAGATCAGAAAAGACGATCGCATGACCTTGGGACACAGCCAACGGTCATAAATATGCCAAGCCTCTGGATTTTGATCACGCGGCCACATGCAACGGTCGTTAAGTGTGGAAAACGGTCACAAGTCACTTTTTTCAGGGCCGCTGTAAATTTGGACGGTCGCTAAACAAATGGTTGTCAAGTCGAGGACTACCTGTACTCATAGCATTAATATTTATTTATCTGTTGATTCATTTCTTAAATGTATACGTCGCTCATCGCGCTGTCCAAATTCATAGACGATTCGGTTGCAGAGCCCAAGGATTTATTTGCTGTTTAAATCTGAGGATTATCCCCTGGGGCGCTCCTATTCTTGCAAAGTATTACAACCGCATAAAACCCACGGCAAGTTATGAGGGCTTCTGAACCGTAAAAACACAGCCAAGAGGTCAGATGCACCAAGAGGAAAAAAAAAAGCAATTTTGCCTTGGAAACAAAATCTGTCTTCTCTCCTAAGCTGCTCTACGGAGATGTTGATCCGAAATCAATGATGCTGGGCAAGTTGCAACTCGCACGCTGCATTTCTCTCTTTCCATAAACAGGAAAACACCTTTCCACGATAGGATAAAAATTGTATTCATCGCGTAAGGCATGGAAGTGGGGAATAGGAACAAAGGAAGGAAACACGGTACAAGGCAACTCTGGCCATGGGGGAGAAAATCTCTCTCTGGAGAGTAGAGTAGAGTAGAGTGTAGACAAGGATAGGATAGGATAGGATAGGATAGGATAGGATAGGATAGGATAGGATAGGATAGGGAATAGAATAGAATAGAATAGAATAGAATAGAATAGAATAGAATAGAATAGAATAGAATAGAACAGATTCTATTCTATTCTATTCTATTCTATTCTATTCTATTCTATTCTATTCTATTCTATTCTATTCTATTCTATTCTATTCTATTCTAATGATTGCTTATTTGTACCCTATGCCTATCATTAAGCATTGTACCTTATGATTCTTGATGAACGTATCTTGTCTGTTATGTACACTGAGACTTGGTTATGTACACCAAGACAAATTCCTTGGGTGTCCAATCACATCTGGCCAATAAAAAATTCTATTCTATTCTAAATTGTGATTGGAAATCAAGGATTACCTGTATGTAGTGGGCATGGGGAGATTTCAGAGCTGGCTTGAATTTACTGCAACCAACATCCTTAGTAAAAGGACCCTTTGCTTAACCAAACGGGAGTCGAGGGTTTTTCCTTTCTAAGGGATCGGATTGGGGCAGGTCTGAGAAACACTGGGCTAAGCGCATCGACTGTTTTGATTTATACTCACTGGCGAAATGCCGCCATGGTGTTCTCCAGATTCTCTCCCGCACCTGTAGAACGAAAAAAATTGGTGAAAGCAGGTAGCTATGACTTTGCTTTTACAGAGAGTAAACACGACTTACAACCATCTGTTTAGTGACCGTCCGAAGTTGCAACGGCACAGGGAAAAAAAAGTGACTTCTGATCGTTTTCCACACCATTGTTAACGTCTCCGTGGCCCTGCCATTTTCCTGCCTGACGCAGGACTAGAACTCACCGTCTCCTGGTGACTGGTTCAAAGCCACCCCATTGCTTTCATGCATAAGGCGGGACTAGAACTCACCACCTCCTGGTTTTTAGCCTGTTGTCATCCCCGCATGCAAACTTTTCGGTCCCTGTTTTACCCCAGATAGCAAAAGCAAAAGTAACAGTAACAGAGTTGAAATAGCAGCCTGGATAGCTCAGCAGACTAATGCATTGTGATTAACTCCAGCTGCCTGCAATTACTGTAAGTTTGAATCTCCCCAGGCTCAAGGTTGACTCAGCCTTCCATCCTTTTTGAGGTAGGTCAATTGAGGACCCAGTTTGTGGGGGCAATAAGCTGACTTTGTATAAAATATACAAAAGTATGAAAGCTATTGCTTAACGCATTGTAAGCCTCCCTCAGTCTCCGGAGAGGTCCCCCTTAAAAAAAGGGGGACCTTGGAGATCATCTAGTCCAACCCCGATCAATGCAGGAGAACAAAATTACGGATTCGAACTGCCGACCTTTCTGATCGACAGTGTCTTAGCCATCGAGTTGCTTAAAAAGTCCCTATCTGAAGACCAGGCTGCCTATCGAAGACTTATTAATTTCTAATTTGAGATAACTACCATCCCGTGTCCCAAAGCTGCTTTTTTTCAAGAGGCAACTGGACTTTCTGCTTTTTCTTTGAAGACATTTCCCTTCTCATGAAGGGAAGCCTCTTCACTTCCGACTGGATGGTGGGGAATGGAAGGATTTATACACCTTGCAGACAGCTGGTCATTTGCATCCTTTTTACAGGGTCGTTGAGGCCACTTGGAGGTTTGTCTGGGTCCCTCAGGGTCACCTGAGTGTGCAATTGGGTATGGAGCCTTCTTGGAACTGCTGAAAGGATTAGAGATTGGAGATGTCGTATCTCTCCCTCTCTGTTGAGAGAAGGCTGTTCAACTTGGACACAGATGGCCTCTTTTGACCCCTCTTTCGAACCAGAGATCCTCACTGTCTAAAATGTGGACTCAAAAGAGTGGCCTGTGTCTTTTAAATGCAGATGGGGTGCTGAATCGGGTCCCGATGGGTTTGTTCTGCTATGTTGCGCCATGCGTTTGTGAAGTGGTTGTTTTGTTTCCCCAATCTACAGATCTGCGCATGGCTCACTGCGTTGTACTGCACGTACCATGTTGCTCAATTTATGTCCGGGTGTTCTGTCAGAGCTGAAGAAGCTTCTTGGATGAGAAGCGAAACGTCTTCGGAGGAAAAAAAAATCAGAAAGTCCAGTTGCCTCTTGAAAAAGCACCTTTGGGACAACAGTGATCTGATTGACTGAGAATCTCCATACACATTGAGGATGGGAGCAGCGGTGGGTTTTACACATTTTTACCATCGATTCGCCCCATGTGCGCACTTGCTTCGCGTGCGTGACTTCTGTGCATGCGTCCGGCCTCAAAAAGGTGGCTAGATAGGATGGCATTACGCCGGGGCAGGCCCACCTGCAATCACCGCTACCAGTTCGCTAGAACCGGTACAAACCGGCTGAATCCCATCTCTGGATGGGAGAAGCCAGCCACACTTTGTCCTTCACCTGGGGAAGACCAATCGGGCATTATAATTTCTGTGCCCACCTCAAGCTTCAAGCAAAGATATAGTTTTGTTTTGTTTTGTTTGTTTTGTTGTTTTATTATTATTTTTATTTTATTTTTTATTTTTTTATTTTTTTATTTTTTATTTTTTATTTATTTTATTATTTTATTTTATTATTATTATTTTATTTATTTATTTATTTTATTTTATTTTATTTTTATTTATTTTATTATTTTATTTATTTTATTTTTATTTTTATTTTATTATTTATTTTATTATTTATTTTATTTTTATTTTTATTTTATTATTTTATTTTCTGATTTATTTTATTTTATTTTATTTTATTTTACTTTACTTTATTATTTTATTATTTTATTTTATTTTATTTTATTTTATTTTATTATTTTATTTTATTTTATTTTATTTTATTTTATTTATTTTATTTTATTTTATTTTATTTTATTTTATTTTATTTTATTTTATTTTATTTATTTTATTTTATTTTATTTTATTTTATTTTATTTTATTATTTTATTTATTTTATTATTTTATTATTTTATTTTATTTTATTTTATTTTATTCAATTTGTATACCGCCCTTCTCCTAGTGGACTCAGGGCGGTGCACAGTCAGAACTAAAACACATACCAATACAAAATTTTAAATTTTAAAAGAATTACATAACTTTGGCCCAAAATTTAAAAACATTCAAACTAAAACCCATTGACAATTTAAAAAGCTAAAAAAAAAAGGGGGGGGGGGGGTTACGCCAGCCCTGCTGATGATTTACAACCATTTGCCTATCTGTGCAGAAATGCAGGAAGTCTTCCACTTAAAACCACTCGTTTAGCCATTGTTCCAAATTACATGGCGCTGCAAAGAGCGACTTACAGCCTGAGTCCTCTCACTTATGACCGTCACAGTGTCCCCGGGGTTACATGATCAAAATTCAGACCCGTGACACGTGCAGAAGCCAAGAGATATTGGACTAAGATATACACGTAGTTGGAAAAAATGATAAAGAGACATATTGACTTTAAACCAGAGATATTTTTATTAGGGATCCTACCAGAGACATATAATAAAGAACTGCAAAACTTAATTGTGAATGTTTTAACAGTGGCCGGAATTGTATTTGCTAAAAACTGGAAAGGAGAAAAGTTACCTACTGAGGAAGAATTTATTAAAAAAATGATGGACTGTGCTGAAATGAGCAAACTGACATTTGAAACAAGAGAACAGGAAGATAAGCAATATTATTTGATATGGGATTTATTCTACCAATGGATGGATAATAAAAATATGAAATATGAAGTGGAAGTTGGGATAAAATAAGTGAAATATTTCTTTATGAAAATAAGCTTTGGTCATATATTGATATTTTGAAGATGGGATTGAGCACAAAGGGATGTTAATCGATCGATACACTGTCTGTAATTGTTTGGAATGATGGCGGTTTTATGTTTTATGTTTTGTTTTAAAATAAAAAATTTTTGCAAAAAAAAAAATCAGGCCCGTGGAAACTGCCATGTACAGGTAGTCCTCGGCTTACGACCACAATTGAACCCAAACTTTATACTGTTAAGTGAGATATCTGTTAAGTGAATTTTGCCACATTTTATGACTTTTCCTGCCACAGTTGTTAAGTGAGTCACTGCAGTTGATAAGTTAGTAACACAGTTATTAAGTGAATCTGGCTTCCCCGTTGACTTTGCTCGTCAGAAGGTCGCAAAAAGGGGATCACGTGACTCCAGGACACTTCAACCGTCATAAATATGAGTCAGTTGCCAAGCGTCCGAATTTTGATCAAACACGACTGTGGGGACGTTGCAAAGATTGTAACTGTGAAAAATGGTCCTCAGTCACCTTTTTCAGTGCTGTTGTAACTTTGGTCACTAAGCGAACTGTTGTTAAGTTGAGGACGACCTGTATTTATGACAGCTGCAACCTCACAAGCAAACTCAATGGCGGAAGCCAGTCGCTTTAATGACTGCAGCAATTTTCTTAATAAACAAGGGGGTTGTAACATTGAATGTGACTTGCTTAATAACTGCACTGTTTAGCGATGGAGCATTCCGGTGCCAATTGCGGTCGTAAGTCGAGGACTTCCGGCTGGTACAAATAATAAATGAGCGAATTCTACCCGAGGCTTGTAAACCGAGAACCAAGGTGACGCCTGCTATGGAAACCTCAATTGAATGCTGAGCACCAGGGGAAATTTGATGGTTGCATTCAATCAGCAGCAGTGGCGGCGCTGGAGCTACAGATGTCAGGGAGAAATACTCCAGGATTAAAAAGCACATTTATGTACATCAGCAGAGGGGACATTTTCTCGGATCGAAGTGCTCCCTTCCCTTTATGACAAGTAGACGCACTACGAAGAGTGCAGAGAAGAGCAACGAAGAGGATTAGAGGACTGGAGGCTAAAACATATGAAGAACGGTTGCAGGAACTGGTTACGTCTTTGATGAAAAGAAGGATTGGGGGAGACATGATAGTAGTATATTCCAGTATCTCAGGGGCTGCCCCAAAGAAGAGGGAGTCAAGCTATTCTCCGAAGCACCTGAGGGCAGGAGAAGCAGCAATGGGTGGAAACTCCTCAAGGAGAGAAGCAACTTAGAATTAAGGAGAAATTTCTTGACAGTGAGAAGAATTAACCAGCCTCCATACGTTGTGAATGCTCCAACACTAGAAGTTTTTAAGAAGAGGTTGGATAACCATTTGTCGGAAGTGATGTAGGATTTCCTGCCTAAGCAGGGGGTTGGACTAGAAGACCTCCAAGGTCCCTTCCAACTCTTGTCATTCTAAATTCTAAGTCAAATCCTTCTTCCCTAGAAAAGCCATGATAATGAGGACAGACAACTTCACATAACAACTGAAACAAAGATGGAACACTTTAATTTTAAGGTTTTTCCTTGGTTTTTTTCCCCTTCTTCTTCTTCTTCCCTAGGTGTAGTTGAGGGAACCGGGAAAAAGAAAAAAAGAAAGAAAGAAAGAAAGAAAGAAAGAAAGAAAGAAAGAAAGAAAGAAAGAAAGAAAGAGAAAGAAAGAGAGAAAGAAAGAGAGAAAGAAAGAGAGAGAGGGGAGGGGAGAGGGAAAAAGAGAAAGAAAGAAAGAAAGAAAGAAAGAAAGAAAGAAAGAAAGAAAGAAAGAAAGAAAGAAAGAAAGAAAGAAAAGGTTTAGGACAGGGATGTCAAACAGAAAGCCCGTGGGCTGGATCCGGCCCACTGGTGCTTAGATCTGGCCCGCAGTGCCTCTGCCAGCAAAAATGGAGCTCGGAGGGCTGCATGCAGCCTGTCAGGGTTCCCACAGATGCCTTAATTAAAACAGGAGCCTCGAGCCAAGCTTCAAAAGAAATCCAGTTATTTATTAGGCACGTTCCAAGTGAAGCCAACTCTGACCCCACGTAATTTATGGTTCAGGCTTGACCCTGTTTCCCCACTCCCCCCAGGGTGTGTCATCAGTCACATTTGCCAATGGAATAAGAATTGTAGAGATCACTCCCCTCTGGCCACTGTGGGTAACTCTGGGAGACAGCCTTGACAGAGATATGTCTGGAATCTGCTTTTCTTTTTGGCTGTCGTGCTGCTTTGCTGTACCTGCAAGTTCGTTTTCCCATCCCCCTTGCTTTTTGCAACTTGAGAGCAGGCCAGGGATGTTTTGCGAGTTGACACAGCCCTCCCAGGCTCCGTTTTCACTGGCATAGGGTTGCAGGAGGCCACTGCGGCTGAAAACTGAGCCTGAGAGCCCGTTTTCATTGGCAGAGCACTCGGGCTACCACAGGCGTCCCTAACACGAGTGATGTCAAGCTGGCCATACCCACCGTGGCCCCCTGAGATCAAACATAACCCTAATGTGACCCTCAATGAAATCAAGTTTGATATCCCTGGTCTAGGACAATTCGGAGCGGACAACTCACCGCAGCCAATTCACTGTGGTCAAGTCGCTGCGGGATAATTTGCCACGGCCAACAGGCCGCCGGACGATCGCCGAGAGTTACGTTAATATCAAAGGAATGGTGGCATAGAATCATTTCAAAAAGGATGCAAAAGGAGGGACGGAATGAAATATAAATGACAAAAATTAAAATTAATTGTAAACACTATTTCAAATACTTGAATGGTTGAATCGTCCTGCAGGGAGCTGACCCGTGGCAAGTTGGCCACGCCGAGTTCGCTGCGGCAAGTTGACCGCACCAAGTTGTTCACTGCAAAAAGGAAAGGTGTTGTCCAAATTAGCTTGCCCTTTGTATTTCTTGCCTCCTTGCAAGATAGGGTTCAAACTTTTGGGTTATCCTGCGGGCCCCCAAGATCGCCTTGCGGTCTCCCATCCAAATACGAATCAGATGTGACTCGGCGTGTGCAAAATCAAACACAGGTAATCCTCGACTTACAACTGTTCATTTAGTGACCATTCGAAGTTGCGATAGCACTGAAAAAAGGGATTTGTAACCGTTTTTCACACATACAACCGTTGCAGCATCCCCGTGGTCACGTGCTCAAAATTCAGATGTTTGGCAACTGGCTCATATTTATGACGGTTGCAATATCCCGGCTCATGTGATCCCTTTTTGAGAACGTCTGGCAAGCAAAGTCCATGGGGAAGCCCGATTCACTTAACAACCGTGTGACAACTGCAGGGATTCACTTAACAACTGTGGAAGGAAAGATTGTAAAATGGGCCAAGACTCACTTGATAACTGTCTGGCTTAGCAGAAGGAAGTTTGGGCACAACGATGGCCGTTAGTGGAGGACAATCTGTAAAATCAGGAAGGGGCTATCACAGAGATGGCTAACCTTTTTGCTGTGCTGCGTGGGCAACCGCACCATCTTTACATGCGAGTGACTTTCGTGCGTTCCCCCATGCGCTGCGTGTGCATGCGTGTGGCTTTTGCACGCCCCCCCGTGCACTGTGCGCGCAATTGCAGCATCTGCATGGTTTTCGCGTGTGCAATGCACCTGTGTGAACCCTCTCTACGCATGCACACACTGTGTGCAAGTACTCTTGCACGCCTGCACAAACGCACACGCAGGAGAGCTCCGAAGACCAGCTGGGTCCCCTGAATTGCGTGCATTGTGCATTGCGGAGGCTTGAACACCAGTGCGCAGCTGCAAGTGAGTTGGACGACAGCTCACATGCCCGGAAAGATGGCTCTCACCACCTCGGGCACACGTGCTATAGATTCGCCATCACGGGTATATAGCAGGGGTGGGGTCTAAATTTTTTTACTACCGGTTCTGTGGGCGTGGTTTATTTTATGGGTGTGGTTTGATGGTCATGTGACAATCCTTTAGGATTTAGCAAAGGTACTGGTCTACCAGGCTTTTAACTGCTTGCAGAGTTGTACCGGTCTACCCATTTGTTTTTGGAGGCACTGGTCTTGAGCCTTGGTGGTGCAGCGGACTAAAGTGCTGTTAATTAGCACTTAGCTGCCAGCGGCCTGCAATTACTGTGAGTTCCAATCTCACCAGGCTCAAGGTTGACTCAGCCTTCCATCCTTCCGAGGTAGGTAAAATGAGGACCCGGATTGTGGGGGTAATAAGCTGACTTTGTATAAAATAGGACACCGCTTAGGGGGGCCCCGAAAGCCCTACTAAGCAGGTATGCAGGCTATTGCTTAATGCATTGTAAGCCGCCGAGTCTCCGGAGAAGGGCGGCATATAAATCGAACCAATAAATAAATAAATATCCATTTGTTTTTGGAGTGCACTGGTCTACCCATTTGTTTTTGGAGGCACCGGTCTACCCATTTGTTTTTCGAGAGCCCTGGTCTACCATCACACTGCCTTTTACCACTGATCAGCTGTAGGGCGGCCCTTTGAAGCCCAGCGGCAAGAGTTTAAACAGTTTTTTTCTAGCCGATCAGCTGGGACTCGGGAGGCGGTGAATAGATTGGGGGCGGGCCAAATAAAAGGTAGAGAATAACGTGGGGGAGGGGCGGGAGGGCCCAGCTCCCGAACAAAGAGAACAAGTTCAGTGACGTCATATCGTCACCGCTACTGGCTCGGCCGAACCGGGCCGAATCCACCACTAGTATATAGGGTTTTCTGCTGGAACAGGAGGTTGGACTAGAAGACCTCCAAGGTCCCTTCCAGCTCTATTCTGATTGATTAAATAGGTCACAATGCTTCCAGAGGTCTTTTTTTCCAAAAGGCAACTGTACTTTCTTGCGTGTGTTTTTTCCCTCCCCCTTTGGAAAAACGTCTTGCTTCGCATCCAAGGAGCTTCTCCCGTTCTTCTTGGATGAGAAGCAAAAGGTTCTCCAAAGGAAAAAATAAAAACAACCACTAAGCAAGTCCAGTTGCCTTTTGGAAAAAAGCACCTTTGCACAAGGAGGAATCGTAACCGGGAGAACATCTGATGTCCATTCAAGGTCGCCACTTCTGGTGAGTGACCTCAACTCTTTGTTGAGTGTGTGTGTGTGTGTGTGTCCAGGCAAACCTCGCAGGCCTTGGGAAGTTCACGCTGTGCTGTCCCTGAGAAAGTTGGCTACACAAACGGCTGATTCCCAAACAAAGCAGGCTAATGAGCCTTGGTGGTGCAGCAGACTAAAGTGCTGTTAAGTAGCACCAGCTGCCTGCAATTCCTGCGAGTTCGAATCCCACCAGGCTCAAGGTTGACTCAGCCTTCCATCCTTCCGAGGTAGGTCAAATGAGGACCCGGATTGTGGGGGCAATAAGCTGATTTTGTATAAAAAAAAGAACACCGCTTGGGGGGCGGGGGGGCCCCCGAAAGCCCTACTAAGCAAAAGTATGAAGGCTATTGCTTAATGCATTGTAAGCCGCCCTGAGTCTCCGGAGAAGAACGGCATATGAATTGAACTAATAAATAAATAATAAATAAATAATGGCTCTGGCAAAGGCCGCAGACTGTGTGTGATTGTGCGTCTGGCCTATTTCTCTTTGTTTAAAAGGGTTGCTTACAAGCATAATAGATTAGCAATCTTTGGGGAAGGCTTTTACACACCAGCTGGAAGGATGGTTGCAATTACCCGTTCGAGCAATTAATAAAAACTGGGTAATATAGTGTACCATTAAGGAGGAGGTCTTGGGGGGTGGGGGAAAGAGACTGTAGGAAGTTAGCACCCACCCAGTGGTGAGTTCAAAAGTTTTTACTACCGATTCTGTGGGTGTGGCTTGGTGGGTGTGGCAGGGGAAGGATACTACAAAATCCCCATTTCCTGACTTAGGAAGCAGAGAATAGATGGGGGTGGGGCCAGTCAGAATTTTTACTACCGGTTCTCCAAACTACTCAAAATTTCTGCTACCGGTTCTCCAGAATTGGTCAGAACCTACTGAAACCCACCTCTACACCTACCTGTCTCCTAGAAGAATGAAATATTCTAGGAAATATTAAAAAGGCAGAATATTATATTTCCCTGGATGAGAAACAGAGAAACATGTTTTTTTAGAGGCAGGAAGCAGACTTACTCTTAATAGCCCCCAGCAGATGTCAGCACTTAAGAGATAAAGAGATAGCTAAGTCTATTAATAAGCAATTATGAAATAATTATAAAATAGGTCTATTCATAAGGGGGATGCGGTGGCTCAGTGGCTAAGACGCTGATCTTGTCGATCGAAAGGTTGGCAGTTCAGCGGTTCGAATCCTTACTGCTGCGTAATGGGGTGAGCTCCCGTGACAGCTTCTGCTAACCTAGCAGTTCGAAAGCACATTAAAAAATGCAAGTAGAAAAAATAGGGGCCACCTTTGGTGGGAAGGGAACAGCGTTCCGTGCGCCTTTGGCGTTGAGTCATGCCGGCCACATGACCACGGAGACATCTTTGGACAGTGCTGGCTCTTCGGCTTTGAAACGGAGATGAGCACCGCCCCCTAGAGTCGGGAACGACTGGCACATATGTGCGAGGGGAACCTTTACCTTTACTCATAAGCAAATGCCCTCACCCAAGATTCAACAAAGATCTGACGAGCCTTAAATGGCTCTGAGGAGGGTCGTCTTATACTCCCAGTCGTCTTATACGCTGGAAAATACGGTATTTGTAGCTCAGGGTTCAACGGTGGATTTATCAAACGGACAGACAGCAGTGGTGAAATCCATTTTTTTTTTACTACTGGTTCTGTGGGCATGGCTTGGTGGGCGTGGCAGGGGAAGAATACTGCAAAATCCCCATTCCCACCCCACTCCAGAGGTGGCATTTGCTGGTTCTCTGAACTACTCAAAATTTCCGCTACCGGTTCTCCAGAACCTGTCAGAACCTGCTGGATTTCACCCCTGCCTGACAGATTTTTATGGAGTATTTGGTGCTCCCTGACCTTGGTTGTTTTTTTTTACAGACGTTTCGTTACCCAACTAGGTAACACTATCAGTGCTAGAAGGGAGTGAGGTTTGCTCACTCCCTTCTAGCACTTTTATATATATAAAAGAAGTTTACCCTGTCCATGTTGGTGGGAGGATCCCTTGATTGTTTACAGATGGATGGATGGAAGGAGAGAGGGTCCTTGGTGCTCTCTGAGCCTACTTGTTCTCTTGTAGACGTTTCATGACCCACCTTGGTAACACCATCAGTGCCAGAAGGGACTGTGGGGTTTCTCTCGTAATGTTATAGCGCTGATCATACTACCCAGTTGGTAACACCTGCAGGAAAACAGCCAAGCTCGGAGAGCACCATTCCCTTAACAACTGGGTTATTAACTAATCAACAGCAGTGATCTGTTGAACAACTGTGGGGAGAAAAATTGTAAAATGGGACAAATCTCACTTAACAAATGTTTCACTTAGCAACGTAAATTCCAGGCTCCATTGTGGTCGTCAGTGGAGGACCCCCTCTACAGACCTATGCATTTCCTCTGTCGTTGAGTGCTTATGAAGGTAGAGCCAACCTCTGTTTAAAGACTTCCAGCGATGGAGAACTGCGTATTTCATGTGGTGGTCTGTTCCGCTGGCTTGTAAAATAGGACGTGCTTCCTGATGGCCAGCCTAAAACTCTTTCCTTTCTGCTGAAACCCACCAGTTCTGGTTCCCTCCCTCTGTTTGTTTGACCCCCAGAGGCCATTTTGTTCTTCTTCAAACAACCAAGGAGGAGTTGTTGTGAGGATGTTCTATTTTGTTTACTCGGCTGAGGCCACAGCAAACAAAACGAAAACGCCTTTGTTTTTTCTCCAATTTTTTTTTAAATTTTTTTTTTAAACATAAAATACATATTTTTAGAGCAGGGGCTTGGCCTGGCATAAAATGAGTAAAATTATTCACATTCCCTCAATCAATTTTGTTCCAAATTTTATCCATTTACATCTTAAAAAAAAAAGAAAAAAGAAAAAAAATCTTATTCTAAACATTAATCATTCTACTATTACACCCAAAATTCTAAACAATGAACACCATTCTAAATCTTCATCATTTTGACAATCAATATTTCATATATATTCCTCAATCCTAAAACCCATTACCTCAAATCTATATTTAACTTCTCTTAAATGACATCTAATGTCCATAATCTTGACAAAAAGTATTTTCCTCCTCTCTTAACGTCATTTCATAAACAATCAACATTTCCTTCTATAGTTTGTTACTTCCACAATACTTTATTTTATTTACTTCAAGTTTATTCTCATATTTTATTGAATCTAATTTTTAATTGGTTCATAGTTTAAATATCTATTTCCCAGCTGTATTTTCTAATACTCCTGTCTGTATTTATTTAAACTGGTTCACAGTTTAGCTACTATTCTCCAGTAAAGTCTCTTCCACTTCCTCCTGAATTTATTTTTTAGCTGGTTCGCATCTTAATCAGCTGCTTTCCAGCAATTATTTCTTCTATTCCTTACTTTAATTATTTTAGCTGGAAACGAAAACTCCTTTGAGGTGTAGGAAGGGGAGTTACCAATGGTCGCTGGAAAGCCAGTTTTACTTATGGAGTTGATTGCCTCTTAGTGGTGAACGAAAACCTTGGATTCTCATCCCAAAATGTCAGCTACTATCCAGATTTGGCCTTTCAAGGGAATTAAATCACTCTTAAGTAGGGAAAAAGAAGACGGGGAGGGAATTGCAATCTGCATTCAAAGAGATTACAGGGAGTCCTCGATTTACGACCTTGCAAAAGAGCCCAAAATTTATGTGGCTAAACAAGACACTGGCTAAGTGAGTTTTGTCCCGTTTTACCACCGTTCTTGCCTCAGCTGCGAACCGAATCACTGCGATTGTTACGTTAGTTAAGTCAAGATGGTTGTTAAGTAGATCACAAAAGGCGATCACATGACCCCAGGACACTGCAACCGTCATATATATGAGCCAATGGCCATTTTCTTCTTCTTCTTGTGCCATGTCTGTCATTGGACATTGGTGATCACGTTGGCAATCCTATTTTGGTCAACAACCGTATGACAAAATGCTGCTGAGTTTTGTCCAAACCGGTCCCTTAGGTTTTGAAGCCATGATGTTCTTCTTCTGCCTGGGCCTCCTCGTTTGCCTTCAATTTTTCCCTGGAGGATTAAGTGAAGGATGATGTATTTTTCTGGGCAGCTCATCACCTCCTCATTTGTGACTACCATGATAGAATAGAACAACAGAGATGGAAGGGACGTTGGAGGTCTTCTACTCCAGGGGTTGTCAACCTTTCAGACTTCAGGGACCACTAAATTCATAAGTTTAAATCCCGCGGACTACAAATATGGATTTTTTAAAAAGATAAAAATAGTATTTAGTGCAATATAAAAAATGCACATAATTTTTCTGAGGACCACCAACATTTTCTCGCAGACCACCGGTTGGTGACCGCTGTTCTAGTCCAACCCCGTGCTTAGGCAGGAAAACCCTAAATCATTTCAGGCAAATGGTTGTCCAGTCTCTTCTTGAAAGCCTCCAGTGAGGAAGCTCCCACAACGTCTGAAGGCAACTTCTGTTCCATAGGTTGATGGTTCTCCCTGACAGAAAATTTCTCCTCAGTTCTAGGTTGCTTCTCTCCTTGATGAGTTTCCATCCATCGCTTCTTGTCCTGCCTTCAGGCATTTTGGAGAATAGCTTGACTCCCTCTTCTTTTTGGCAACCCCTCAAATATTGGAAGGATGCTATCATGTCAACCCTACTCCTTTTTTTCACAAGACTTTCATAGATTAGAAATATACATAGAGATAGATAGATAGATAGATAGATAGATAGATAGATAGATAGATAAGAAAGAAAGCAAAAAGAAGTAGGGAGGGAAGAAGAAAAGAGAAAGCAAGGAAGGGAGGAAGGAAGAAAATAAGGAAGGAAGGAAGGAAGGAAGGAAGAAGAAAAAAGAGAGAAGAGGGAGGGAGGGAGGGAGGAAGGAAGGAAGGAAAAAGAAAAGAAAAAAGAGAGAACAAATACATGAATAAAAGCACTCTCGTTTTACAAAGCTGGACTAAACCAAGGTTGAAATCTTTTTCAATAACAGGTTGCAAATGGCTCTCCGGAAAACAAATAGCTTGATTGACAAACTTGGGAGTATGGAAAGAGGAAGAAAAAGAGATTCAGGAAGATGCAAAACAAGGAAGACAACTTTAAAGAGAGATTTAAAACCAACCAACCAACCAACCACTCCAGTTAAAAAGGCTCAGGAAACAGGTTTTTGCACCGGGACAGGTGATGGGAAAGCCAAAAGGCTTTGTGATAATCAGGTGAAAACAGCCAGCGTTACCAGTGGGAAGGGGGAAGGGGAAGAAAATAAGAACTCCAGGAAATAGAGCTGCTTTTAGGGAGCACCGAAAGGACAGAGCTAAGTTTATTATGCCATAAAACAGATGAGAGTCATACTGTAATTACCTGCTGTCAGATGACAGCAATATGTCACTTACATTTGCAGATTGACATACGTGCAAATTGTTCTCCCTACTCATTAAAATCTCAGGTTGCTGATGTTTGCTTAGGGAGGGGGACTCCGGACACGAAGAGGAAGGTAGGAATTTCCACCCCTTTTGGGGAGGGGGCGGGCAGGGATGTAGTATAGGACAGATTTCAAGGTTAAAATTGAATTTCAAGGAGAGGGAGAGAGATGATAGAGGTGACTGATACAGATATAGATTAATAGATTGATAGATATGAATGGAGAGAGAGAAAGGGTAAAGATACATATGAATGGATAGAGAGATGAGATAGATAGATAGATAGATAGATAGATAGATAGATAGAGTAAAGATACATATGAATGGATAGAGAGATGAGATAGATAGATAGATAGATAGATAGATAGATAGATAGATAGATAGATAGATAGATAGATAGATAAAAGATACATATGAATGGAGGGAGAGAAAGAAAGAGAAAACAAACTGCTTTGCCAAAGTCACACCTGCTTTTTTTAGCATCCTATTTATCTGAAAGGAAGACTAGTCTAACCTCTAAGTCATTTTCTCTGCCATCTGGAAAAATCAACACAGAAAATCCTCTTTTATTCTGGTTCCTCCCCCCTCTCCCCCAAACCTCTTCTTTTTTCCTCTTCCTTTTCCCCACCGAGCTAAACCTATAACAAGCAACCTGGGAATTTGAAAGGGCAAAGATTGCGATTTTAATTCTCAAGATAAATGAGAGGATTTTGACAAGTCACTCAATAATGAGCAGAGCCTTAAGAGCTTCGGAGGGAGGGAGGGAGGGAGGGAGGGCGAGTGGGAAGAGTTAGGCACGTTCCCCCCACCTCACTTTGCAGGGAACACAAAAGCCTTGGGGGTCCTTTAAAGGAGAGCAGATGGATAAATATGCCCAGAAACTCAAGAGGACAACCCTCTATCAGAGGCACCAAGCCTTCGGTCCGATCTCGGCTGGCAGGTGCACCAAAAACATACACCCCTTTCATCAGTTCTACAGATATTTTTTTAAAAAATAAACCTTTTTGCTTTTCCTCCACAAATTCTATTCTCTGCATAAGATCTCTTTCTTTCTCTATTCAGTCCATCTCCAGCATAATTCGCCATGCTATGGCTATATTCTCTTTAGGGCCAACAACAAGAGATAAAACATACCGATCAATAAACAGAATAAAAATAAAACGGAACAGTCTTTTTTTTTTTTTTAACAGATACGTCCCAGTTTCCCTTTAACCTCAGGTCTCCAAATGTCTCGATCGCTCGTGTTTGGTTCTTCCGTGATTATCTTTCACTGGAACATAGCACGATCCACTTTCAACAAGCGAGATGGTATTGATTCAGATGTACATACATTTAATTTGTATTTAAACCTACACCCTCGCTTGGCTGCATGGATTCATCAACAACAGAGGATCAGACTACCTACATTCAGATACAATAATAGATCTTTCCTTTCTGGCTTAGTTTCCCAAACACACAGCATCTTTTCCTTCCTTCCTTTTCCTTCCTCCCATCTTTCCTTCCCTTCCCTTTCTTCCTACCTCCCTCCGTTTTCCTTCCTCTATCTCTCCCTTCCTCCTCCTACTCTCTCCTTTCCTTCCTTCCGTCTCTCCCTCTCTTCCTTGCAGTTTTCCTTCCTGTCTTTTTCCTTCCCTTCCCTTTTCATCCCTCCCTGTTTTTCTTCTCTCCCTTCCTCTCCTTTCTTCTCTCCTTCCTTCCATCCTTCCTTCCGTTTTCCTTCCTCCTGTCTTTTCTTTCCCTCACTCCTTTCTCTTTCCTCCCTCCCTCCATTTTCCTTCCTCTCTCTTCTCCACTCTTCTCTCCTTCCGTCAGTCCCACCCTCTCTGCTTTCCTTCCTTTCCTTCTTTCCTTTCCTTTCCTCTTTCCTCCCTCCCTCCCCTTGCTCTCTTCTCTCCTTCCTTCCATCCCTCCCGTCCAGTCTTTCCTTTCCTTCTTGCCTCCCTCGTTTTTCTTCCTCTCTCTCCCTTCCCCCCTCCCTCCTTCTCCTGCTCTCCTTTCTCCCTCCCTACTTATTTAATTCTTTCCCCCATGTAAGTCCCCTCCCATCGCAACTCCAAATCTTATACCAAGGTCATTAAAACCAAAAAAGGGCCTGCAGACCTTGATTGCCATTGCCCCTGGAGTAATGAAAGCTTTCACCCAGCACTTGTAGTAAACTGGAGAAGGCAATTATCAATGTGATTTGTAGCCCTATTGTATATGCATCCTCCTCCTCTGGGAATAATAAAAACAATCCTGAATAGTTGTGGCACATTTTGGCCACAGATACAATCAACACCCAGTTTTATCCCAAAGCACATAAGATCGCTTATCTAAAGATTCAAAATATTGTTTAATATACATCTCAAAGTCAATTAATTGTTCCGTCCACAGTGCCCATTCAGAGATACATGCAGTGTATCCATGCTACTAATAAAACAGATAATTAGAAATCAGATTTTTTTTTGTGGTGGTGGTGGGGGAGGAAGAGAGACATGGGATCTCATATTATTTATCATATTCTTTACAGGCAGCCCACCAGATAGAAATGATCTCTTCTTGTGCAAATTCTACCCTTCCTCAAAAAATATAGAAGCCACAGAATCAATGAGGGACTGGGGACAATGAGACCTGCGGCATATAAATGTGATGAATAGATTATTCCCCTTATTACTGATCTCCGGACTTAATTTTTTGGTTTTTTTGCCCCAACAACAACATCTCTCTTAATGACCATCTCCGCAAATATCAAAGATCTCCTGATTTATATTCTCCTAGCTTCGCTCCTTTGCACAAATAATGCCTTTTCAGAAGCTTGAAACCTCACATCCTGCCTGCTGGACTCACGCCCCCATCAGGCACTGAATATTGAATTATTGTGGTCTGCTGCCAAAGCCAGCCTTTTCAAACAAAATCCCATCCAAATGCTGTTTTTTTTTTAAAAAAAAATATCGGCTATTTATCTGTCAAATGTATAAGAGATCATTTTGATCTGTTGGGGGTGGTCTATAGAGAAAACGATAAATACTATGAAACGCCATGCCTCCCTCCCCCAAAAAACTGATTTTTAATTATTTGGTTTATAATAATAGCATGCCTCCAGCCACTATTGAGAAACTATCCAAATTCTGCCCTTAAAAAATAATCCAAATATTACCAAAACCGCTATTTGACAAACCATCCAACTGCGATTTTTTTTTAAAAAAAAAGGATCCAAATGCTATTTAAAAACCGATCGAGAAATGCAAAGAGGAGTAAATAGATAAAATACCTTCCAAAAACATTTAGTTCTTTAATGGAAACGAGCATTTAAAAATTATTAATATTAATGTAACAGCCAAAGGGTTTTTGGGAGGGACTGGATAGGTGGATTTAAGAAAAGAAAAACAAAGGAAAAAAAGCCAAATCTAAAGATTTGGCTGGTTGTGCGATGAACCACAATATTTTTTAAAAAATTATTTATATATTTATTTGGAGAATTGATATGGCCGCCCATTCATTTTGCAGGGACTCTTAGGGAGGTTTAAATCATCCAATTGGATTTTTTTTTAAAAGGGAATTTGGAAATTCAAGATGCCCAAATTATATGCAGAGAAGAAGTGGAGGACGGGGGAGGGAGAGAAAAAAAGACGCCCCAAAATGAAGGAGGAAGGATGCCCGGTCACCCCCAAAAGGGACGCTTCGCGCAGGCGTTGCTCTCACCTCCGCGGTGGGAGATGTGCCGGCACCGGAACCGGTGGCGTTTGCGCCGGTGGAGCAAGCCGGGGAATTTCAACAGCACAGCCGAGGTGAGGAGATAGCCAGCCAGCGTGGAGAGGAGGTAGAAAAGAGTCGACATGGCCGCGCCGAGAGCGAGCGACCCACCGACCGACCGGGGCGGCTCTCCCAGCCTTTCTGAGCCGGCAACCCGAAGGAGACTCGACACCACGCGGCGCCCCGCCCACTCCGTCCAATGGCGGCGGGGCAGGAGGGAGCGCGAGCGCACCCGCGAAGCCGATTGGCCGGCGAGAGGAACGCTGGGGGAGGCGGGGGGGGGGGAGGAATGGGGGTGCGGCGGCCGCGGCCTGCAGTCAGAAAGAAAGAGAAAAAAAGAGAGAGATGGGCGCGTCACGTAGCGGATGACGTCAGAGCGCTCGGCCAAGCGGAGAGCGGAAGTAACGGTTGCTGAGGGCGGACGCGATGGGGGACCGCCCCCTCCCTCCCGCCATTAAAAAACAAAACAAATGCTCGTTGCTTTGTTGTTGCTGCCGTTCATTCCCAGTGGGAAATGGTGGAAAACTGACCCAGGGGGACCCAGTGCATGAAATCAGAAATAATATTGTTATTATTTGCAGTAGAAAGGTTCCGTTTCCAAGCGGGAAATGGTGCCTTGAGAAGGTTGGATGCATCTAATGCTCTTTCCAAGTCCTTTAGCATAATCATAATCATCATCATCATCATCATCATCATCATCATAATACAGTTTACATCCTCCGATGATACCTTAACAGTTCCTATGTTATGGAATGAAGTGACCAAGCAACATCCCTGGGTCAGCCAGAGAGAGGTTTTATTTTGCGCAAAAGATTCAGAATCAGAGTTGTATCTGAAATTTCTGAATGAAGAGTCCATCCTTACACGATACCTTTTATACTTTTTTAAACAAAGGATTCTGCCGACACAGTAACCTTCCACACATTGACATTTCTTAATTATTAAAGTTTTACATCGTCCTTGCCAAACAATCATAATTTTTCTGTAAATTACTGGAGCATAAGTTCAAATTATCTTTTGTTGAAGGACAAGTTTCAACCCAGATGGGTATCCTTGACCTAACCACTTCTAGCTATATGTCATTAGGATTGTTCCTTTCTTCTGACAAGTTAGGGGGCCTCTTAAAAGTGTTAAAGGAGATTATGCTGGTTTTGTATTCTCTCCAGCTGGATGTATTTCTTGCCTTCAGAATATAGTTGCTTTTAGAATATAGTGAATAGAAAGTTACCCAGTGGTCATCCAACCGCTCCCTCTACATTACCTAGGTCCTTGGTTAGGACTCGAGCTGCTGAGCTATTAACCAGCCTCAAAGACTGTGAATCACACTACAGATTAACCAATAATAATAATAATGAAGAACAAAAACACAGCTTGAATGATTACATCCAGAAAAGTGAAGAACCAATGATTAAGGAAGTAAATAAAGGAGGCATTTTAAAGACAACTAAAACAAAAGCAGAATATAAGAAAGAAGTAATTGAGCAGTGAGCTGAAAATTGGAAAAGCAAAACTCTGCATGGCCAATACTTGAAAAGTATTGAAGGCAAAGTGGACCAGAAACTAACTTGGAACTGGTTAAGATCAGGAGTACTGAAAAAAGAAACAGAAAGCTCTATTTTGGCAGCTCAAGAACAAGCCCTAGCCACAAACTGCATGAAGGCAAAAATTCAACATGTTACCACCAACAGCAAATGCTGCCTCTGCAATGAGAAAGATGAGACAGTCGACCACCTGATCAGTGGGTGCAGCAAAAATTTCACAAACTGACTACCTACAACGCCATGACCGCGTTGCTAAGATCATTCACTGGAAATAGTGCCAGAAGTTTGGATTTGAGTACAGCAAAAACCACTGGGAACATCAGGTTGAGAAAGTTTTAGAGAATGAGAAACTCAAGATCTTGTGGGACTTTAGGATTCAGACTGACAGGCACTTGGTCCACAACACACCTGACATAACAGTAGTTGAAAAGAAAAAAGTATGGTTCATTGACATTGCAATACCTGGTGATGCACGGATTGAAGATAAGCAAGAAATCATGTGTTGTCCTGATTGTAATTGGAGCCCTTGGAGCAATACCCAAAGGGCTACCGCGCTATTTAAAAATTCTAAATTTACCAAACTTGAACATTTTGACTCTACAAAAAACCACCTTACTCGGAACAGCTTACATCCTCCGACGATACCTTAACAGTTCCTAGGTCCTTGGTTAGGATTCGAGCTGCTGAGCTATTAACCAGCCTCAAAGGCTGTGAATCTCACTAAAGATTAACTAATAATAATAACAACAACAACAATAATAAAAACAATAGCAGCAGCAGCAGCAGAAAAAGAAGTGGAGAAGATAACAGAATACAAAGACCTAGAGCGAAATAGAATGAGTGTGGCAAAAGAAAACAAATGTAATTCCAATAATCACAGCCACCTTGGGTGCGGTCCCCAAACTGGTGTACCACTTGTACACCATTGGCATTGACAAAAATCACCATTAGTCAATTACAAAAGGCAGCAATTGCTTGGAACACCTTCTATCCTTCAAGGATAACTTTTAACACCATCTGCCGTCACATGCCAAAAGAGGGGGGAATGTGGGGCGGTCATGCATGTGCGTGCCCACACCCATAATTCATTGCACTCTGCACCCTGCTCATATGCGTGCGACCCCATCTGCGCTCTCTCCACTTTTGGCACATGATGGCATGGTAGGCCTGTTTTTCACCCTCTCCAGGCGCCAGAGGCTTTCTTGGAGTCTGGAGAGGCCTTCTCCACCCTCCCAGAGGCCGGAAAAGGTCTGTTTCCTGGCTTCCGGTAGGACCGGAAGGCCTCAAAATCAACTGGCCAGCACATACATGCATGCAACGACTAGCACATATGTGCCCTAGAATCCTAAACGACTCTGGTGAATGAGCACACATATTTGGAGATTTTTTTCCCCCAACACTGATTAGTTGTGCTTGGCAGTACAGGTAGTCCTTGACTTACAACAGCTCATTTAATGACCATTCAAAGTTACAATAGCACTGAACCAAATTGCTTATGACTGTTTTTCAGAGTTACAACCTTTGCAGCATCCCCATCATCGTGTGATCAAAATTCAGATGCTTTGCAACCGGTTTATATCTATGATAGTTGCTGTGTCCCTGGGGTCACTTGATTACCTTTTGACAAGCAAAATCAATGGGGAAATCAGATTCAGTTAATAACTGTGTTACTAGCTTAACAATTGCAGTGATTCACTTAACAACTGTGGCAAGAAAGGTCATAAAATGGGGCAAAATTCACTTAACAAATGTTTCACTTGGCAATATAAATTTTGGACTCAGTAGTGTTCGTAAGTTGAGGACTATCTGTACATCAATCTGCCCCAGGACTAAGAACTCCTTCTAAATCTTTCATATAATCCTTATGAAAAATTCTGGAATGCCAAATGGCACTTTTATTCAAGAAGGCTATGAAATGCCTCTGTTTTTCTTTGGGTATTAATCTTTTTGTGTTCTATATTGATCCTTTAGTGTCTGGTCACTTATGGTTCCTTATAAACTTAAAAAAGAAAAGAAGGATATTATGAGACAGGGTTGCGCTGAATTATCAGTCCCTGAGGTACTTTTTTTTTTTTAATTGATTTATATGCCGCCCTTCTCGAGAGACTCAGGGCGGCTTACAATGTGTCAAGCAACAGCCTTCATACTTTTGTATATTTATACAAAGTCAGTTTATTGTCCCCACAATCTGGGTCCTCAATTTACCCATCTTAGAAAGGATGGAAGGCTGAGTCGACCTTGAGCCTGGTGAGATTCGAACTTCCAGTAATTGCAGGCAGCTGGTGTTTAATTACAATGCTTTAGTCTGCAGAGCTATCCAGGCTCCTTTTTTGTTTTTCAACAGGCAACTGGACTTTGTTTTTCTTTGAAGATGTTTCGCTTCTCATCCAAGAAGCTTCTTCAGCTTTGACAGGATGGTGGGGAATGAAAGGATTTATCTTCTTTGCAGACAGCTGGCCATTTGCATTCTTGCAGAGAGTTGTTGAGGCCGCTTGGTGGTTTGTCTGTGTCCCTCAGGGTCACCTGAGTAGTGCAAATGGGTGTGGAGCCTTAACTGCTGAAAGGACGAGAAGGCCGACATCGCTTGACCAGGTGCTCACAGAGAAGGCTCTCCCCTTCTTTCAGAGAAGGCCGACATTGCTTGACCAGGTGCTCCCACAGAGAAGGCTCTCCCCTTCTCTCAGAGAAGGCCGACATTGCTTGACCAGGTGCTCCCACAGAGAAGGCTCTCCCCTTCTCCCAGACAAGGCCGACATTGCTTGACCAGGTGCTCCCATAGAAGGCTCTCCCCTTCTCTCAGACAAGGCCGACATTGCTTGACCAGGTGCTCCTACAGAGAAGGCTCTCCCCTTCTCTCAGACAAGGCCAACATTGCTTGACCAGGTGCTCCCAGAGAAGGCTCTCCCCTTCTCTCAGAGAAGGCCGACATCGCTTGACCAGGTGCTCCCACAGAGAAGGCTCTCCCCTTCTCTCAGAGAAGGCCGACATTGCTTGACCAGCTGTCTGCAAGAAATACAAATCCTTCCATTCCCCACCATCCAGTCAGAACTGAAGAAGCTTCTTGGATAAGAAGCGAAAGGTCTTCCAAGAAAGAACAAGAACGTCCAGTTGCCCCTTGAAAAAAGCACCTTTGGGACAACCATGATCTGGATGACTGAGAATTGCCACAGACATTGAATAGCAGTGTTTCTCAGCCGTGGCAACTTGAGGACCTGTGGACTTCAACTCCCAGAATTCCCTAGCCGCCGAGTTTCGTTTGGCAATAAAGGGGAAGAGTTGTGATGAACAATGGAGAAACAAATGCTTTATTATAATTTTTTTTTCTTCCTTCATTACGATCAAGAGAGCTTGGCAAGCCACAACTTCACTGCGCTGTACTGCTGACATACCCACGATTATGATATCCCGACTTGGCACTTAACACATCATATCAATACTGAAACACCTTTCCCCCCATGTACGGCGGCTCTCCCCAATTAAACCAGTGATTGCTGCAAGCACACCAGCTATATGCAATCAAAATCCATCATTTCAGTTCCGGCTGGGTGAAGAGACAAGAAATTATATATATATATTTTAAAAAATAATAACAATAATAGTAGTAAACCCAAAAATTGCAGAACCAGTTCAGATCACAAAGTCTATTGTATAACGGCCTTTAGGATCCCTCGGAGAACCTTGTAATTCATCAACTGCTGGTTCTCCTTCGGTGGGAAGCACGCACCGCGTTCCGTCACGTAGGCGTAAGGAAAGCGAAGGACCCACAGCCCATCAGGGGGCAGAGTTATCTCTTGCTTCTCCGGGTAAAATATAGGGCAAGGAGGGGGCCCTGGCTGTACCTGGATGACAGGAGAAAGAAGAGAAAGCAGCAACTTTAATTTTCGGTTTTGCATTTACATTACATTAAATGTACATTAATTTAGTACCTAGAATCCTGCATCCAGTTTTGGTCACCACTCTATAAAAAAAGACGTTGAGACTCTAGAAAAAGTGCAGAGAAGAGCAACCAAAATGATTAAGGGACTGGAGGCTAAAACATACGATGAACGGATGCAGGAACTGGGCCTGGCTAGTCTAGCGAAGAGAAGGACCAGGGGAGACAGGATAGCATCTTCCAATATTTGAAGGGTTGCCAAACAGAGGAAGGGGGTCAAGCTATTTTCCAAAGCACCTGAAGGCCAGACAAGGAATAATGAATGGAAACTGAACAAGAAGACATTCAATCTAGAAGTAAAAAGGAATTTTCTGACAGTGAGAAACAATCAACCCATGGAACATAAGTTGCCTTCCAAAGTTGTGGGAGCTTTATTACTGGAAGCTTTCAAGAAGAGACTGGACTGCCGTCTGTCAGAAATGGTGTAGGGTCTCCTACTTGGGTGGGGGGTTAGACTAAATGACCTACAAGGTTCCTTTGAATTCTGTTAATCTGTACCTAGTTACATTTATGACAATGTTTTGGGCCAGTCACCAAGAGACTGTGAGTTCTAGACCTTAGGCATGAAAGCCAACTGGATAACTTTGGGCTAATCACCAGGAGATGGTGAGTTCTAGTTCCACCTTAGGCATGGAAGCCAATTAGGTGACTAATTGGGCCGGACAGTCTCTCTTAGCCCAACCCACCTCACAGAATGGTTATGGGTAAAATAGCCACAGTGGCGCAGTGGTTAGAGTGCAGTACTGCAGGCTACTTCTGCTGACTGCCGGCTGTCTCCAATTTGGCAGTTCAAATCTCACCAGGCTCAAGGTTGACTCAGCCTTCCGTCCTTCCGAGATGGGTAAAATGAGGACCCAGATTGTTGGGGGCGATAAGCGGTTGACTCTGTAAACCGCTTAGAGAGGGCTGTAAAGCACTGTAAAGCAGTATATAAGACTACTTGCTATTGCTATTGCTATGGGTAAAACAGGAGGAAGATGTGTCGGATATGCTGGCCGCCTTCGGTTAGTTGCAGAAATAATAAAGATGGGATACAAATAAGTAAATTGAATTTAAAGTGATAAAAAGATGAAGAATGCATTTAGAACCCACACAACGCTCAATGGTTCTACATGCCCCTCCTCTTACCTGCGGGGTGAGTATTATTTGCAGGGGAGCATCAGGGACCACCACAAAGAGCCTGATCAGCTGAGCGTAGTGCGGCTTAAGCCCCCTCCCTGGGTTGGACGATAGGATGTAAAGGGGCATGTCGGAATTGAGAGCTTTGACGGCCGATTCCTTAGGTCCTCCGCCCATCACTTTCATGATCTTCTCTGGTCCCGAACACATGAACCTTCGGCCTCGGGCATCTTCGTATTCGTAACCCACAAAAGCCCGAGCTACGTCATCCCGCCGCCTTCCTCGGCCCATCACCACCGAACTCCGTTTTCCTGGAATGGCCTTGTTAGGGGCCGGCCAAGAATTGGTATCCAAGTCGCCCTCTTCATCCATCCGCGTCCGGATGACAATGTCCCAGGGCATTAAGTAGTTGGTGCCTAGGATGAAACCTTGTTGATCCAAGCCGGCATGGAAATTGTAGGCTTTGGCAGGGCCGAGCTTCACCAGAGACCAGCTGGAGAAGGTGGGTAGAAGACCTTTGGGGCAATTGGAGTGAAGCATCCCTGGTAGATATTCCACCGTGGAAGGCTGGCGATCCACCAAGCTTGCTCTCTTTTCCCCTTTCGCTTCGGACGCTGCCCCATGAGCTTCTGTGTTGTTGCCTCCACCCTGTGGATCCGCAGGATAGGTCCCTAAACTATCTGTGGATTGATCCAAACTGAGGGCTAAGCTGAGGCTGGTGCTGTCCCCCTGAGTTTGGGGCTCCTTCTCCTTCAGCTTCTCAGCTTCCCCTTCGGTGGGGCTGGGGGAGGCCTCGTTCTTAGCCGGGGCTGGATCTGGCGTACTGGGTTGAAACACGGGGAAGTTGATATGCTCCAACTTCCCACAACATTTCTCTTCCAGCAGCTGTTAACGGGAAGGAAAAGAGAGTGGTAGAATGAAGGATGAGGTTCAAAGGACCCCTCCCCAACCCTGGCAGCCTTCAAACATATTTTTATTTATTTGATTTATATGCCGCCCTTCTCCGGAGACTCAGGGTGGCTTACAATGCATTAAGCAATAGCCCTCATACTTTTGTATATTTATACAAAGTCAGCTTATTGCCCCCACAAACTGGGCCCTCAATTTACCTACCTTAGAAAGGATGGAAGGCTGAGTCAACCTTGAGCCTGGTGAGATTCGAACTTACAGTAATTGCAGACAGCTGGAGTTAAATTACAATGCATTAGTCTGCTGAGCTATCCAGGCTCCTAATTAGGACTGCTCTTACAACTCACCTGAAAGGGGCCACCCAAACTGCAATTAACATAATTTGCTCGGAGCGTCACTCCATGTGACTTCTCCAGCAAATAAATTTAAGGAGACAATAATGATAGCAGGAGCCTTGGTGGAGCAGCGGACTAAAGCGCTGTTAAATAGCACTTAGCTGCCAGTTGCCTGCAATTACTGCGAGTTCAAATCTCACCAGGCTCAAGGTTGACTCAGCTTTCCATCCCTTCTAAGGTAGGTAAAATGAGGACCCGGATTGTGGGGGCAATAAGCTGACTTTGTATAAAAAAAAGAAAACTGCTGGGGGGTGGGGGTGAAAACCCTACTAAGCAGGTATATACAAAAGTATGAAGGCTATTGTTTAATGCATTGTAAGTCGCCCTGTGTCTCTGGAGAAGGGCGGCATATAAATCGAACCAATGAATGAATGAATGCATGAATGAATGAATGAATGAATGAATGATACATGTAGTCCTCGGTTTATGACCACAATTGGGTCCAGAATTTATGATGCTTAGCAAGACGGTGGCTAAATGAGTCACATCAATCACCAGGAGACGGTGAGTTCTAGTCTCAGTTTAGGCATGAAAGCCAGCTGGGTGAGTTTGGCCCAATCACCAGGAAATGGTGAGTTTGTAGTCTTGATTGGTGACTCTGGGCCAATCATCAGATGGTGAGTTCTAGTCCTATTTTAGGCGCGAAAGTGCCTAAGATAATTGGTGCAAAGGCTGACTGATTTCGCGCCAATAATCAGGAGTTCTAGTCCTGCCAGCTGCGTGATTTGGGGCCAGCTCCTCTCTCTCAGCCCAACAAACTCCACAGGGTTGTTGTTTTCAGAAAAAGGAAGATGTGTTGGATACATTCAATGCCTTGATTTATTTGTAAAAATAATAAAGGCAGGATACGAATAAATAAATAAAAAGATAAATAAAAAGGAGAAGGGTATTGGTGGGATGCTTGAGGGGTTAAATCCAACGGTGATAACAGTAAATATGGCTTCAGTTGTTGTGTGAAGATAACCTGGAGCTTCGGGTGCCTATGAAACATGAGTCTTCTTACACACCGTATTTTCTGGCGTATGACAACTTTTTAACACATGAAAATCTTCTCAAAAGTTGGGGGTCATCTTATACGCCGGGTGTCATTCTCCTGTAATCAGGCAGACCAGCCCGAAAGGCTCTGACAAGCCTTAAATGGCTCTGACCATCCCAGCTGAGTTGCCTGCTAAAATCTGCCCCCCCTCCAGCTTGCTTACCTTAGCTGCTAGTCCCAACGCTCGCCTTACTTCGCTTGCCTGCAATCCATTGCATCAGCAAGCAACTGAATCTCCCTGCCTGCAATCAAGCAGGCAGGGAGTTGTGGACTTCAACTCCCAGAATTCCTCAGCCAGCAAAGCAAAGCTTTCTGAGATTTAGTGTGTTTCTGTCGTGTTTCACTCTAATTACACAAATACACAAAATCTCACAAAGCTGTATGTGGAATTTTGTGCGTGTAAAATGTGAAAGTTGGTTTTTTGGACTTTTCGTGCCTGTGTGAGGTTCCTGCTTGTTGCAGGGGCCATTTTGGGTCTAGCACAGCTGCTTTTACATTGTGGGTGAGCCAGTTGATGTTTTTTAATTTTTATTTGGTGTGCATTGGAAGAGGGGTAGTCTTATACGGCGAGTATAGCCCAAACCCTATATTTTAACAGGAAAATTCGGGGATCGTCTTATATGCCAGAAAATACGGTACTTTACATTTCAAAACTGAAGTCCATTGGCCAGTTACGGATCTCTATTTTTTGGAGAGAAAGGGATTACCTGGTAGAAATCGTAATTTGCAGCTTTGATGTCAAAGGGATCCTCCCGGGGCGCTTGTTTTCTTCCGCAGTTGCAGGCACCGGTCGATCTGGCCCGGCTGTTATGATATAAGACAGGTGGATTCCGATCTGGTTCAGTTTTTTCCCCTACATAGAAAGTGGCAGAAAGAATAAAAATCCATCAATTTCATTCCTTTGCAAGAGTTTGGCTGGAGGATTTTGCTTCTTGGACCGAACAATGAAATGTTAGCATTTTTGTGTGGTCAGATGATATACCTTTTCCGGACAAAATACTGTCAAATTTCCATTTTTCAGCAGACACAAAGCTACAACAGTGTGATATTTCAGCTTCTAGTGAAATCGGTGGTTTACCACAGCCCAGTCCATAAAACAGAATTTCCTGGATACGATCAGCCTTTTTTACACTTTACAAAATTTCTCTCACTACATAACACTGAATCAGATGGCTGATCACAGTATGATTCCCTATATTAGATTATTGGAGCAAGTTTGGTCTACTGATTTGGGCACTAGGCTAGAAACCAGGACACTGGGAGTTCTAGTCCTGCCTTTAGGCACAAAAACCGGCTGAGTGGCATTGGTTTGATCACCAGGACACTGGGAGTTCTAGTCCTGCCTTAGGCACAAAAACCAGCTGGATGACATTGGGCCAATCATCAGGAGACTATGAGTTTTAGTCCTGGTTTAAGCATGAAAGCTGGCTGGGTGACTTTGGGCCAATCACCAGGATACTGGGAGTTCTAGTCCTGGCTTAAGCATGAAAGCTGGCTGGGTGACTTTGGGCCAATCACCAGGAGACTGGGAGTTCTAGTCCTGGCTTAAGCATGAAAGCTGGCTGGGTGACTTTGGGCCAATCACCAGGAGACTGGGAGTTCTAGTCCTGGCTTAAGCATGAAAGCTGGCTGGGTGACTTTGGGCCAATCACCAGGAGAGTGGGAGTTCTAGTCCTGGCTTAAGCATGAAAGCTGGCTGTGTGACTTTAGGCCATCATCAGGAGATTGGGAGTTCTAGTCCTGGTTTAAGCATGAAAGCTGGCTGAGTGACTTTGGGCCAATCACCAGGCGACTGGGAGTTCTAGTCCTGGCTTAAGCATGAAAGCTGGCTGGGTGACTTTGGGCCAATCACCAGGAGACTGGGAGTTCTAGTCCTGCCTTAGGGATGAAAATAGCTGGGTGACTTTGGGCCAATCACCAGGTAACAGCGAGTTCTAGTCCCGCCTTAGGCTCAAAAGCCAGATGGATGATTTTGGGCCAGTTACTCTGTCAGCCCAATCCACCTCACAGGACTGTTGTGGGAAAAACAGGAGGAGAAAGGAGTATTAGATTTGTATAACTCCTCACTGCCTTGAGTTATTTCTAAAAATAATACAGGTAGTCCTCGACTTACGACCACAATTGAGCCACATTCTTTTGTTGCTAAGTGAAACATTTAAGTGAATTTTGCTCCATTTTATGACCTTTCTTGCCACAGTTGTTAAATGAATCCCTGCCATTGATAAGTTAGTAACACGGTTGTTAAGTGCATCGGGTTTTCCCGTTGACTTTGCTTGTCGGAAGTTCGCAAAAAGGGGAATCACGTGATCCCGGGACACAGCAATGGTCATAACTATGAGCCAATTGCCAAGCCAGAATTTTGATCACATGACCATGGGGATGCTACAAAGGTTGTAACTGTGAAAAATGGCCATAATTCACTTTTTTCAGTGCCTTTCTAACTTTGAATGATCTCTAAATGAGCTGTTGTAACTCGAGGACTACCTGCAAAGGCGGGATAAAAATATCTAAATAAATAGAAAAGTATTTATGCTTTTTTACATAATGATGTAATTATTGAAATGTTGTGTTTACTTTCAGAGTTAATGGGGAATAAAATTTGGGAATATTTATTTATTTATTATATGTATATGAAATCTTAATCTGTTCACCGCCCTGAGTCCTTTGGGAGAAGGGCGGTATAGAAATTCAATAAATAAATAAATAAATTTAATTCAACTTATATATCGCCCTTCTCCCCAGGGGGACTCAGGGCGATGGACAGCCAGAAATTAAAACACATATAGTACAAAAGTTAAGAAAAAACTAAAATAAATTAAATCATCGGCATTACCAATTTGAAATCCCAAATCTACAAAATCAAAACATTCCCAATTTAAAACCCAAAATCAATAAAATTAAAAGATTAAAAATCCCCATTAAAACCATTTAAACTAGGCCAGCTTGTTGGAATAAATAAGTTTTCAGGGCCTTGCGGAAAGTGCGGAGGTCCAGGATCAGTCATATCCCAGGAGGTAGCTCATTCCACAGGGCGGGTGCCCCCACCGAGAAGGCTCTCCCCCTGGGGGCCACCAGCCGACATTGCTTGGCCGACGGCACCCTGAGGAGGCCCTCTCTATGCGAGCGTATTGGCCGGTGGGAAGTTATCGGTAGCAGCAGGCGGTCTCGCAAGAATCCTGGCCCTATGCCATGGAGCGCTTTAAAGGTGAGAGCCAACACCTTGAAGCGCACCTGGAAGACCACTGGAAGCCAGTGCAGCTCGCGCAGGAGAGGTGTTATGTGGGAGCGCCCTGTTGCTCCCATAATCACCCGCGTGGCTGCATTCTGGACCAGTTGGTGCACCTCAAGGGGAGCCCCATGTAGAGAGCGTATAGATTCCCCTTTCCTATGACCTATCTGTCACATCAATATTGTATTGTAGCCTGAAAAATAAAGAGGACTAGAAACCTTAAGGGAAATGCAAAGCTCTGTGTTTCCAATTGGACCAACCAACTCCCCCAACTCAGAAGAAAATACATGCATAGATAACAGAACTGAGAGAGGGGACCGCAATGCATTTTTCTGAAGTTTCCAAGCTCCTTTCACGTTTTTCTACTTCAAAGGTTCTGAACTCACCTGACTTGGGCAGCAAATGGAATTTATGCATGCAATGCTGGTCCGTCAGACTCCGCTCTTCGCACAGCTGATGCCCGTTGCTCCAAAATTTGTAGCAGTCCTCGTGCAACTGCAGGGCGTACTTGTGAAAAGCCGGACCTCGGGCGTGTTGGCTGTAAACCCTCAAAGCTTGAGCCAGCTGGCTCTTGTGGATGGTCATGGTGTAGTTATGGGGAAGGTTGGACTGATAGGCACTGTGAGCCATTGGGAGGGCCTTCTGGCAACGGTTCTCGGAGAACTTGGTGTCGATGTCCAGGTAGCCCTCCAAAACTTTGATGCTGCCCATGATTTTGGAGGTCAGCTCTCCACCAGGAGACGATTCGTTCTCCTTGCCTTCAATCGCCACCTCGTAAAGCTTCAGGGCCGTGGCGACCCACTTCTGGTAGGTGGGCAGCTCAAAGTGGGATGGCTGGGGGTTCCTCCCCACGCTGTCATCAAAGCCCTTTTTACAAAGGACCAACTCCACGTGCTGGAATAAGAATTCCTTTAAGGTGCAATCCACCAACTGGCCCGAGCTCGAACTGCTGCTTCCACAGGCACCACCACTGCTTTCGGCATGAAACGACAACTGCTGTCTGCCGTGCCGCATCATTTGGTACCGCCGCGGCCCCGCCAATCCCGGGCCCAGCGAGCTGTCGGTCTCCCTAGCCGTGCAGTTGTTTTTCAGCTGTTCCAGCAAGACGGCAATGGGGTCTTCGCCTTCCTGGGCCCCGCCAGCCACGATGTAGACAAACGCTTGGTTAGCCGGCACGGTGAAGAGGCAGTTGATGCTCTGATTGGTCAACACTCGGCTCTTGCGGAAGATGCGGTAGATCTGGTCTTCCAAGGCGTGCTGGAGCCGGCGTTTGGGCGAGTGCTTCTTGGGGGGCGGCTTCTCCAGCTGGCCCCCCAGTTCTTGTCCCCGACCCGGCGGAGGCTCCACTTTCAGAGCCCGGTTGAGCTGGAAGAGGAAAAGCAGGCGAGGCGGGCACGGCCGGCAGAAGAGCTTCCAGTCTTTGCCAACGGGGCAGTCCTTGATGGCGGCTTTGAGGGTGGGCAGGACTTTCTGCCTCAAGCCATCCAGTGCCCGAAAAACCCGGTCGTACGTGATGTCGAAAGAGGAGGTGGGATGCACCATCAGCAGGATGTGACAGACGGAGAAAAGGTAGAGCAGGTTGAGGCAGTGCATCTTCTCCTGGTGCTTCCAGAACTCGTGGGCTTCGGCGTGGGGCAGCGAGGAGCCCGCTTGGCCCGCCGAGACAGGCCGGACGGAGCCCCCCATGGCTTCCAAGTCCTTGCAAGCTTGCAAGAGCTGGTGGCTGTCGCTGATGGCGGTCAGGACCAAGTAAAGCACCTTGCTCTCCTGGCTGTAGAAAGCCTGCAGGTGGTTGTAATCTCCCTGGCATGGGCTGGCCGAGGAGGAGGAGGAAGAGGAGGAGGAGGAAGAAGAGGAGGAAGAGGAGGAGGAGGAGGAAGGCCGAGGGGGGGACTCAGCCACGGGATCCGGGCTTGCAACCCCGGCTGAAGACCTCCGGATCCCCCCGCCGCCCTCCCGCTGGAAGAGAGGGAAGACCTGCCGATCGCAGACCGTGTTGACCAGCGCCGCCTTCTCCGAGCCCAGCTGCAGCGCCGTCTTGCCGAAGATGCCTACCACGCAGACTTCCTCCTCTTCCCCCGGGGGAAGAACCCCGGGACAGGCCCCGCCGCCGGCAGCAGCAGCGGCAGCAGCAGCAACCGGGGCCGCCGATGGTGGTGCAGCAGCAACGGCAGCGGCCGAAGAAGAAGTAGCGGCAGCGGCCGAAGGAACAGCAGCAGCAGCAGCAGGAGCCCCGGCTAAAAGCAGCTCATGCAAGCTCACCGGGCCCTGCACGGTCACAGCGCCGCCCACCATCCTCCGGCCCTTCGCGGCCAGGCTGAAAGCCGCCGCTTGCTTGCTCGCTGCGCGATCCGGCAGCCGCTTACAGCCGCGGGGAGCTTGCCACCCTGGGAAAGGCGTCAGGGCGCAGGCGCGGGGAGAGAATATCCGCCGCCGCGGCGCCGGCCAATCCGAGCTGGTTTTCGGAGAGAATTGGATACTTCGCGTTCTAGGACGGTAGAGCGATGAAAATGTAGAGCGGTGAAGTCCGATTGTAGGAGAGACTTCCGGGGTGCCTTGAGAAATTAGGTCTTCAAACTTGGGCGCTTTAAGCTATGCTGGCTGGAGAATTCTGGGAGTTGAAGTCCACAAGCCTTAAAGCGCCCAAGTTTGAAGACCTCTCATTTAGCCAGATATAGGTCCTCAATTTACGGCCCCAATTGAATCAGAATACAGCTGGAAGGGACCTTGGAGGTCCTCTAGTCCACTCCCTGTTCAAGCAGGAGATCCTATACCAATTCAGACAAATTTATTTATTTATTTATTTATTTATTTATTTATTTATTGAATTTCTATACTGCCCTTCTCCCAAAGGACTCAGGGCGGTGAACAGATTAAGATTTCATATACATATAAATATATTATACATATATAAATAAATGACTGTCCAGTCTCTTCTTAAAAGCCGCCAGTGTTGGGTGCACCCACTTCTGGTGGCAAGGTGTTCCACTGGTTAATTGTACCTTTACGAAATTTCTCCTTAATGCCACGTTGCTTCTCTCCTTGATCAGTAGCCCTCCGTTGTGAGGCCCAAAGTTTCTCTTGCTAAATGAGAGCGTTTGTTCAGTGAGCTTTGCCCTGTTTTTCTTGTCACGGTTACTAAGTGAATCACTGCAGTTGGTAAGTGAGTAACCCAGTTGTTAAGTGAATCTGGCTTCCCCGCTGACATTGCTTATCAGGTCACAAAAGAGGATCGCATAACCTGGGGACGCAGCAATGGCCATCCATAGGAAGCGTCCTGAATTTTTGATCCGTGATCGTGGGGATGCGGCAAAGGTCGTAACTCTGAAAAAACGGGTCACAAAGTCAGTTTTTTCAGTGCCGTCGTAACTTAGAACGGTCATGAATAAATGGAAGGATAAACAGATAGGGGATGATAGAGGTGATGGATGGATAGATAGATATGGATAGAGGAATGGGTGGATAGATGGATAGACAGATGATGAGAGATAGATAGATAGATATGGATAGAGGAATGGGTGGATATATGGATAGACACATGATGAGAGAGAGAGAGAGAGAGAGAGAGAGAGAGAGAGAGATGAGAGAGGGATGATAGACATAATGGAAGATAGATAGAGATGGATGGATAGATACAGACAGACAGATAGACATAGATCATCCTCTACAGCAGTGGTTCTCAAACTTCCTAATGCCGTGATCCTTTAATACAATTCCTCAGCTGATTTTTGGACCTTCTGGGTCCACTGGAAGTATGGAAACAGGTCTTTTCCAGCCTCTGGAGGGTCTCCGGGGAGATGGGGAAGGCCGTTTTCACCCTCCCCAGGCTCCAAGAAAGCCTCTGGAGCCTGGGGATGGTGAAAAACAGCCCTCCCGGGCCCACCGGGCCATCACATGCCAAAAGCAAGGGTCGCACCGGGGGGTTGCATTTGCATGCGTAGGGGGTGGGGCCCATTGAATTATGGGTGTGGGCACGCACAAGTGCAACATCCCCATGCTCCCCCCGATTTTGGCACACAACAACAAAAAGGTTAACCATCACTGTATTAGGCGACCCCTGTGAAAGGGTCGTTCAACTCCCAAAGGGTCGCGACCCACAGGTTGAGAACCACTGCTCTACAGAGACAATGGGGGAACTGTTGGATGATCTGAAGGACCAGGTTAAGGGCAGATCTTCCTGGAGATTTATCTAAGTCAGGGATGTCCACCCTTGGCAGCTTTAAGACCTGTGGACTTCAACTCCCAGAATTCCCTAGCCACCCATGTTGCAATTCTGAGAAGTTAGAAGTTGACAAAGTTGGACACCCGTGGTCTAAGCATCCATTTATATCT
The DNA here is from genome assembly GCA_030761175.1 of Masticophis lateralis. Lineage (NCBI taxonomy): Eukaryota > Metazoa > Chordata > Lepidosauria > Squamata > Colubridae > Masticophis > Masticophis lateralis. The sequence goes on along the minus strand of JAUDYJ010000001.1, from coordinate 5,043,224 downwards.
ATCATCATCTCACCCATCCATCTCTCCCTCTCTCCAGCCTGATCAAGGAACCACCAAGAACACTCCTGCCAACACTGACAGGGCAATTCACTTATAAACAGAAAGTAAAACCCCACTCCTAGCACCGGTGGTATTACCTAGTTGGGTCATGAAACGTCTCCAAGAAAACCAAGCTCAAGAGAACACCAAGCATCCTACAAATTATCTTGCATCAATGCAGAACCGCGGTTCTCCAACCACCATGGAAATTTGGCAAGATGTAGGGGCTCATTTCCCAGAATCTCCCATCTCCCATTGCTGAAGATCCTCGAAGTCGAGGTTCGTGCATTTGAACTTCCCAAGGTGAGGAACGTGGGACTTCAAGCTGGGCAGGGGCGGGTTTCGAAACCCGTTGCTACTGGTTCGCTCATGGGCGTACGCGGAGCCTCCCACCGCCACCAGTTTGCCCGAACCTGTAGCAACCCACCACTGAAGTTGGGTGAAGAAAGCATCCTTCTCTATGCTGTGGACGGTAATTCCCAGCACACATCACCATCCTCAAGACCTATTTATTCCAACAAGCCGGCCTGACCCAAGTTATTTTCTCCTTTTAATTATGAATTTTAATTTGTTTTAAATTATTGGGGTTTTAATTGTCAGCCAAATTATTTAATTCGTTTTATTCTATTTTAAACTTTTGTATTTAAATGTTTTATTATGGCTGTACACCGCCCTGAGTCCCCCAGGAGTAGGGCGGTTTATAAATCTAATAATAAATAAATAAATAAATAAAAAATCCTCCTCAAAACTTCTTGATTTCTGGGAATTGAATCCACAGATCTTAAAAGTTGCCAAGGTGGGACACTCCCGGTGTAGAAGATTGATTGATTGATTTGATTCAACTTATATACTGCCCTTCTCCCCAGGGGGACTCAGGGCGGTGAACAGCCAAATTTAAAAAACATATAATACAAAAGTTAAGAAAAACTAAAATAGATTAAATAATGGCATTGCCAATTTAAAATCCAAATCTGCACAATCAAAAGATCCCAATTTAAAACCCAACATCGATTAAATTTAAAAATTTAAAAAACCCCATTAAAACTGTTTATGCTAGGCCAGCTTGTTGGAAGAGATAGGTCTTCAGGGCCTTTCAGAAAGAGCAGAGGTCCGGAATCAATCGTATCCTAGGAGGTAGCTCATTTCAGAGTTTGGGTGCTCCCACAGAGAAGGCTCTCCCCCTGGGGGCCGACGGCCGACATTGCTTGGCCGACGGCACCCTGAGGAGGCCCTCTTTGTGCGAGCGTGTTGGCCGGTGGGAGGTTATCGGTAGCAGCAGGCGGTCTCACAAATATCCTGGACCTCTGCCATGGAGCGCTTTAAAGGTGAGAACCAACACCTTGAAGCCCACCGGGAACCAGTGCAGCTCGCGCAGGAGAGGTGTTACGTGGGAGCGCCCTGTTGCTCCCATAATCACCCGCGCGGCTGCATTCTGGACCAGCTGGAGCCTCCAGGTGCACCTCAAGGGGAGCCACAGAAGAGTTATGAAAACAACCCTTATCTTCTGCTATTCTCTTAGAGACAATGAGATGACCATAAGTGTGGTTAGGAGACCCAATTATAAGCCACTCTTGCTTGTTCTAAAGATCTTAAGATTTTCTTTCCTGCTATCAACTTTGTCTAGAGTTATTTGGCGTTCGGGACCCATAATTGAACAGAGGCGTGAAATATATCTTACAACATAAAAGCACGGTCGGTCTATCACAATGCTTTCAACGTGAGTCCTGCAAACACCTTCTCTGTGTAACAATCCATCGTGTAGTCACGCTAGGTGCAACTTGACCTATTACGGGTTAAATTCAAGATCAGATTAACTTCTCCTTACCCTTCAGAAACTTCTCTCCAAGACTAGATGGGCAAACATTCAACATTCACCGAGACCCGTCAGAGGAGACGGTGATTTAAGAAAATATTAGAATGCGCAGAAATGGATAGATCGGGCGTCAGCAACCTGTGGCTCTTCGGGCCTTCTGCTGTGGCTCCGTCACGTGATCCCACCAATGGCTAGCCCTGCCCTCTGTTCCCCCCCCCCAGTCACTCCTCACCTGGCTTAAGAAGGTAAGGGTGATGGCAGGGAACGGAGAAGTGGCCAGCAACAGAGAGGGAGACAGAGAGAGACATACAGAGATACAGAGAGGGGGGGAGGGAGGGAGGGAGGGAGGGAGAGAGAGAGAGAGAGAGAGAGAGAGAGAGAGAGAGAGAGAGAGAGAGAGAGGGATATCAAAAGGGTTTTGTGGTTCCCGGTATTTTTTAACAAATAGTTCTTTGTCCTAATGACTGCCTGGGTAGGTGTGGCTAGGGGGGGGTCATGTGACTGGTGAAAGTGAGTGATATTGAGTTGGCCACACCCATCTAGGTTTTGTGGCTCCCTGTTTTTTCTTTTCTGTGGGAAACGGGTCCAAATGGCTCTTTGAGTGTTTAAGGTTGTAGACCCCTGGGATAGACTAACGCTCACTATTAAGGATAAAGAAGAAGCCGAATATTTTCTGATATGGGATGTATTTTATCAATGGCTAGACAGAAGTTAGAAAAGAGGAGACATCAAGAGGAAATATTAATGTGGGTAATAGTTAAAGATGATGATGATGCAAAGTAATATTGTTATTATATTATTATATTAATATTAGTGATGAATACTATAACAAATATGTGGATTAGGACTGTTTAAAAATAACGGTACCCAGATCACACACCGTTGGATGGAAATTGAATGTTATATAAATAAAATAAATAAAACATGGATAAAAAAAACCCAATAACAAAAGAACAATCTTTAATTCAAGGTACTCCTAAATTGGTCCTTCGTGCCGAAATGCCACATATTTATTTCTCTTCCTTCCCTCTTTTAATGGAGGGTACTACTTTTCTCTCGTGTATAAAAAGTATACAAAATTTCTGTGTGTGCACAGCTTAGTGACAAATATAACAAGCCAAGAATAAATAGAATTCTTCCAAGGCCCTGGAAAAACAGTGCTATTTCTTTGGATCGACGTAAGTCATTCCCCCAAAAACACCTTATATATATATATCGAGAAGGGATGTGTAAACTTTGTGAAAGGGTGGGTCAAAGTTAGGTGAAATTGCAAAGCTTTTAAAGTCAAAACAGCTTCATTAAAGGAGGTTTTGAATGCCTCGTGGGATGAGAAGGTAATGTCTGGATATGTGTTAAAAGAGTTTTTCAGCAAGGCGCTGCTACAGAATTTTTTTTTTTAAAAAAAGCAGGCGCGAGCAAAAAGAAGCATATTCCAGCATGCGAAAAAGGTTAGGCAAGGAAATCCATGATTTTCCATCCATATTGGCTCCCAAGCAGTGATGTATCCATCGTTAGAGGTTTGTGGAGACCACCAGGAGATTTTTTTTCTAGCTCTGTTCTTCAAAGCTGTTTCTTGTAGGGAAGCAGGAAGGAGATGGACTCTTTGGGTGAGCCAGCTGTAAAAATAAAATGAATAAATAAAACAGCTTCCAATTGGGTTCTTTCTTCCTTTATTTGTATCCTGCGTCATTGTTTTTACAAATAACTCAAGGCGGTGAACAGATCCAACACACTTGCCTCCTCCTATTTTCCCCACAATAACAACCCTGTGAGGTGGATTGAGCTGAAGGAGAGAGAGAGTGGCCAAAAGTTACCTTGCTGGTTTTCATGGCTAAGGCAGGACTAGAACTCGCAGGCTTCTGGTGATTGGCCCAAAGTCACCCAGCCGGCTTTCATCCCTATCAAGGAACTAGAACTCCCAGGCTCCTGGTGATTGGCCCAAATTCATGGCCCAAATTCACCCAGCCGGCTTTCTTGCCTAACAAGGAACTAAAACTCCCAGGCTCCTGGTGATTCGCCCAAAGTCACCTAGCCGGCTTTCATGCCTAACAAGGAACTAGAACTCCCAGACTCCTGGTGATTGGCCCAAAGTCACCTAGCCGGCTTTCATGCCTAACAAAGAACTAGAACTCCCAGGCTCCTGGTGATTGGCCCAAAGTCACCTAGCCGGCTTTCATGCCTAACAAGGAACTAGAACTCCCAGACTCCTGGTGATTGGCCCAAAGTCACCTAGCTGGCTTTCATGCCTAACAAAGAACTAGAACTCCCAGACTCCTGGTGATTGGCCCAAAGTCACCCAGCCAGCTTTCATACCTAACAAGGAACTAGAACTCCCAGGCTCCTGATGATTGGCCCAAAGTCACCCAGCCGGCTTTCATGCCTAACAAGGAACTAGAACTCCCAGGCTCCTGGTGATTGGCCCAAAGTCACCTAGCCGGCTTTCATGTCTAACAAAGAACTAGAACTCCCAGGCTCCTGAGTAATTGGCCCAAAGTCACCCAGCCAGCTTTCATGCCTAACAAAGTACTAGAACTCCCAGGTTCCTGGTGATTGGCCCAAAGTCACCCAGCCAGCTTTCATGCCTAAAAAGGAACTAGAACTCCCAGACTCCTGGTGATTGGCCCAAAGTCACCTAGCCAGCTTTCATGCCTAACAAAGAACTAGAACTCCCAGACTCCTGGTGATTGGCCCAAAGTCATCTAGCTGGCTTTCTTGCCTAAAAGGAACTGGAACTCGCATGCTCCTGGTGATTGGCCCAAAGTCAAACAGCTGGCTCTTATGGCCAAGGTGGGACTAGAACTCCCCATCTCCCACTTTCTAGGCTGGTGCCTTAACCACTAAACTTGTTCTGCCCCAGCTACGGACCCTAAAGAACGCAGCACACACAAAGTCTGTTCAAACCTTAGTTTACTGAATAAACCGTGTACGGGCCACAACAAAACTGGCTTTCTGTGTCCAGCTGTATTCCTTCTGAATAGAAATCTTGGCTGTCTAATGATACAAGCTCCTTTAAGTTTCAGGAAATGTGCTTGTCTCATTAAGATCAACATACCAAGAAGGTACAGACAGTCCTCACTTAGTGACCACATTTGGGACCAGCAATTTGGCCAAGTGAAAAAAAAATCACATGATTTCGACTTTTGATTTTACTATTGCCTTGTCCAGTCTGTTTGCTTGTTACCAACTGGTTGCAAAATACCTGCCTGTTTAAGTCGTCGGGGGTCACTAAGCAAGGTCCTGGGATCATGTGATCGTATGACCTTCTGTCAACCCTGAAGCAGACCTGACGGAGGCCATTTTGAGGCTTCAGTGTTGCCACACTGGAGCTGCGGGATAGGGAGGGGGGAAATAGAGAGTGCTGGAGTTTTGTAGCCAAAACAAAAAAACCTTTCTCCTGGGAACCAAGGTCATTCCTACAGGTGGTTGGAGGGAGGAGACAAGTCACCAGGCAACCGGATGGCGTCTTGATTGGATCATGTGACTGATAGTTTGGGGAAGGGAGAACATGTTTACTTTCAATTACCGTATTTTTCAGAGTATAAGACGCACCTTTCCCCCCCCCCAAAAGAGGGTGAAAATTTGGGGTGCATTTTATACACCAAATGTAATCCCACCTAGCCTCTGAAATGGAGGTTTCAGAGGCTGAAAATAAATCCTCTGAAACAAAAGTTTCCTCCCCAAAAACTAAGGTGCGTCTTATACTCTGAAAAATACGATAATATGGCCAGCAACAAAAGAAGAATCAGTAAAGGTTAGGCTAACAAATCTGGAGAATGACACAATAACCAACAGAAGAGATTAATCTACATACCAATACCAAAGAAAGGTATTTTTTTTCTGAAGCTCTATTTCGGAGGCTTTCAGAGGCAGAAATCAAAGCAAGGCACAGAGCTCACAACCAAGAAACCTGTTGCTAAAGTTCACCTCTGGGAACAGCTGACTGGGGGTATTCTGGGAGGCCGATCCACTCGCCAATCAGCTTTTTTTTAATTTTCCTCCTCAAAAACTATGGTGTGTCTTATACTCCGGTGCGTCTGATAGTCTGTAAAATACAGTAGGTGAAAAACGTGGGAACATTTAGAGTCGGTTTTCACCAGCCTGTGCCAATCCAATAAACCTGTTCTTTGAGGAATTCACCTGCCTTGGGAGTTCTATTTGCTGTGGGTGTATTACTTGGAACCCTGACAACAAGTTCGCTTAATAACCATCCTACGAACTGAAACACTGCACTGATTCATTTAACAACTGTGGAATGGGGCAAAGGAACTTTGGGGCACAATTGAGGACTTCCGATGAAGACATTATTCTAATCTCCACTGTTTTTCCAATTTTCCCTGGAAATCGACATAAGCAGGGAGAGCAGTACGCGTTTCGAGGTGCCCTTGCCTGGAATTTGCGCCGGAGAGCCTGGGTCATAAGTGGAGTCAATCCCGTGCCAGTCTCAATGTTTTCTTTGTTATTCATTGGGGTTCCCCCTGGACTCCTGGTTAAAAAAACAACAACAATAATGCCATGTAACGGGTAGTCCTCGACCTACGACAGCTCATTTAGTGACATTTGATGTTACAACGGTGCTGAAAAAAATCGACTTATGACCGTTTTTCACACTTGCGACCGTTGCCGCATCCCCATGGTCATGTGATCAAAATTTGGGCGCTTAGCTAGTGACTCGTAGTTATGACGGTCACAGGGTCACGTCATCCTCTTTTGTGACAAGCGAAGTCCATGGGGGAAAGCCAGATACACTTAACGAACGAGTTGCTAATTTAACGATTGAAGCGATCCACTTAACAACGCTGGCAAGAAAAGTCGGAAAACGGGGCCGAAACTGACTTGACAAATTTCTCACTGAGTAACATAAATTTCTGGTTTCAATTGTGTGTCGTAAGTCGAGCCCTGAATAACAGAGTTGGAAGGGATCTTGGAAGTCTTCTACTGCAACCCCCTCCTCAGATAAAAGACCCTATACCACGTCAGATAGAACTATTAATAAGAATGATTCATTCTTAATAATTAATATTAATGTTATTAATAATTAATAGTTCCGTATTACTGCAGTACAGGAAGTCCTTGGCTTATGACCACAAGCGAGAGTAGAATTTCTGATGTTAAGCAAAGCAGTTGCTAATTGCGTTAAATTTTATGACCTTTTTTTGGCCAGAGTGGTCAAGCAAACCCCTGCGGTTGTTAAGTGAATCATGCGGTCTTTAAACGAATCTGGCTTCCCCCGTTGACTTTGCTTGCCAGAAACCAGCTGAGAAGGTGATTAATGGCGATCACATGATCCTGGGATGCTGTGAACATCTTACATATGTGCTGGTTCCCACATGGCTAAATTTTGATTTAGACATTTTGAGTATTTTTGCAAAAAATAGTTGTACAATCGGGTGCAGTCACATGATGACTCGCGCAACGACTGCACCGCTTAACAACTGAAACTCCAGACTCAATTGTGATCATGGTGGAGGACTATCTAGACAGGCAGTCCTCGACTTACAACAGTTCATTTAGTGACCGTTCAAAGTTACAACGGCTCAGAGAAAAGTGACTCGTGACCATTTTTCACAGTTATGACCTTAGTAGCATCTCCATGATCATGTGACCTAAATTCAGATGCTTGGCAACTGGTTCATACTTATGACCATTGCTGTGTGTTCCAAGGTCACACAGATCCCTTGTTGCGACCTTCTGACATGCAAAGAGGGGAAGCCAAATTCACTTAACAACCCTGTTATTAACTTATCAACTGCAATGATTCAATTTATAACTTTGGCAAAATGGGGCAAAACTCGTAAAATGGAGCAAAACCCGCTTAACAAATGCTTCGCTTAGCAACAAAAAGGTTGGGTTCCATTGTGGTTGTAAGTCGAGGACCACCTGTGTAGATCTTTGGGGTCATTTCCCACTGGATGTCACTATGCCAACTGGGTGCCCTTCCCATCCCCAAATTTTATTAGTGGGGGGGGGAAGGAGAAAAAAAACCCTATTGATTTACCTTTTAATAGCAACTTTTTTCAAGTGTTTCCGGAAATCTAAACCGCCTCTGTTGGGGGTACTAAAGGAAGAACCGAAAAGGACAGATAATAAGATTAGAAAATCGCTCAGTGGCTGAAATTAAAACATCAAGTCATCTCCCAAAATTTCACAGGAGGGCAAATGTCTTACTTGAGAAAATTTGTAACGCGAGGAAGCGGCTGGGGGCCGTTGGGCTGGAGACGGATGCTCTGAAGATCCCGGAGAGTTATCAACGCCTTGCGTCCCTTGGATGGGGAGGTTTCCTGAAACAGGAAGGGGAAATAAAATGGTACCCTTGTTCTCAGAGTAATAGAATAACAGAGAATAACAGAATCACAGAATTGGAAGGTGTCAGATTATTCATGAACTGGCAGAGGCATGGTAACAAGGTCAGCCAATGAATAGGCATAGCAACTAAGTCAGCCAATGGGAGCTGAGACAGACTGGAGCCAGGGCGTGCCTTAGTCTGCAGCTTCTGAGTCTGTCCTGAGAATTGAAACTAAACAGTCTGTGTCTGAACTAGCCTGCTCTGCTGAAATGAAACTAACTGTTCTCTCCTGCCTTGTGTTTTGCATGTAAGAAGAATCTATATTGGTATTGTACTTTTATCGTCATGTATTATTATGTATATAAAAAAGTTAATGAGCCTGCCTGTGTGTGCTTTCTGGATTTAATTTCTGCAACAAACTCTAATAGAAGGGACCCTGGAGTTTTTCTAGTCCAGCCTCCCACTCAGGCAGAAAACCCTAGACCAGGGGTATTAAACACCATTTCATTGAGGGCCACATCAGGGCTGTGGCTGACTTTGGGGGAAGGTATCTGGGTGGGCGTGGCTGCCTGACTGGGTGTGGCCAACTTGACACCATTCCCCAAACTGCTGGCATCTTTCCTCTTCACATTGGGTAGACCATGCCGAAGCCACGCTGGCCCGATGTTTCCTTTTCGCATTGGGAAGACGGGGCCAAAGTGACGTGGGCCCGGCCCCTTACATTTTCCAGGCCGGCCCCATGGGCCAGATCTGACCCCGTCAGCTTTATGTTTAACACCCCTGGCCTCTACCATTTCAGACATGTCTTTCAAAGAGGCTCCAGCAAGTTGAGACAGTGTAAGTCAGGGGCGTCAAACTGGGTTTCTTCAAGGGCCAGATCAGCATTGTAGTTCTCCTCCACGGGCCTGCTTGGGTGTGTGTGTGTGTGTGTGTGTGCATGTGGGCAGGATAGATGCCTCCTGCAGCACCTGCAAGCCTAAATAGCCTCCTCTGTACCTTGTTTTCTTTTCTTTTCTTTTTTTTATTAATTTGATTTATATACCGCCCTTCTCCGGAGACTCAATGCGTTAAGCAATAGCCTTCATACTTTTGTATATTTATACAAAGTCAGCTTATTGCCTCCACAAACTGGGTCCTCAATTGACCTACCTTAGAAAGGATGGAAGGCTGAGTCAACCTTGAGCCCGGTGAGATTCGAACTTACAGTAATTGCGGACAGCTGGAGTTAATCACAATGCACAATGCATAAGTCTGCTGAGCTATCCAGGCTCATCCCCCTCCATTGCCTCCTGCAGCACTCTGTTGGCTGTTTTCAGCCCGTTTTCGGCAGACAGAGTGCTGCGGGCCATGGGGGGGGGGGGGGGGTCGGCGGCGCATGCAGCTTGTTTTAACTTCCAGAAGCACTGCGGGCCGGTCCTTTGATATTTCCAGGCCGACCCTGCAGGCTGGATTTAATCACCCTGTGGGCCGGATTTGGCCCACGAGCCTTGAGTTTGACACCCTGGGTATAAGTAATCTTCAAGTAACAACCCTAATTAAGACTAGAGAAATCATCGCAGTCTTTTAAGTGAATCTGGTTTTAACTATTCACTTTGCTTACCGGAGGATCGTAAATACAGGTAGTCCTCAACTTACAACAGTTCGTTTAGTGGCTGTTCAGAATTACAACGGCACTGGAAAAAGGGACAATTTTCACACTTACAACCTTTGGAATATCCCTATGATCATGGGATCAAAATTCAGAAGCTTGGCAACTGACTCATACTTACAACCATTGCTGTGTCCCAAGGGGACGGGATCCCCTTTCGTCAAGCAAAATCAATGAGGAAGCCAGATTCACTTAACAACCGTGGTGCTCATTATGAACTGCAGTCATACATTCATTTTTATTAATGCTATTCTTCCCATTAGTGATAATTGCAAGTTTCTCCGTTTCTCCAGGTCTATTTCAATTTGTTTTTTCAGTTTGTGATAATTGTCTTCCTTGAGCATTGCACATCTGGATGTCAGATATTTGGATGCCCAAATATTTCACTTGCTTCACAATTTGAATGTCCAGTTTCTCCATCATCTCCATCTTTTGCTTTTCTCTCATATTTTTGACTCATATTTTTGTCTTATCTTTATTGATTTTCAGACCTGCTACTTTCCCATATTCTTCTATTTGTTCTAATAGTTTTGGCGCTGTCTCTATTGGGTCTACAATGATAAATACCAAATCACCCGCAAATGCTTGTAGTTTGTCTTCTTCTTTTTTAATTCTCATTCCTTTTATTTCCTTTTCCTGCCTCACTTTTCTATTTAAAATCTCTAATGTTAATATAAATAATAATGGAGATAAAGGGCATCCTTGTCTTGTTCCTTTTCTAATATGTATTTTCTCTGTCATTTCACCATTTACCATCACTTTTGCCGCTTGGTCTCTATATCATCAGTTGTTGGGATCATACTATCATATGTGGTGGTTGTGTAAAGAAGCAAAACAATATTGGGTGAAAACACAAACATGGTTAGAAGGAATGTTGCAGCAACATATAAAGTTAAAACCAGAGATATTCTTATTGGGAATTTTACTAGAGAATTATAGCAAAGAAGATACATATTTGATTATTCATATAATAACAGTGGCTAGAATTGTATTTGCACAAAACTGGAAAGCAGATAAAATTCTGTTGGAAGGAGAAATTATAAAGAAAATTTTAAAATGTGCAGAAATAAATAGATTAACTTTGAGAATAAAAGAGAGAGAGGAGTTGATGTATTTCAAGACATGGGATAAATTTTATGATTGGTTAGAAAAGAAATATGAATAAGGACATAGAGATAAAATAGAGAATAGATGGGAGAAAATAATTAGAAAAATAGATACTCAGATGATGTCAAGTAAAAGGAGAAAGGGAAGGGGGGGCAAAAGGGAAAAAAGTGAGATATTATAAAAACGTATGCAAATGATGAAATAAAAATAAATAATAATTGAATAAGAAATTGAAATGAGAATAAAGATAATTAGGAAATCGGGGCTGCTCGAATACCACTTTAGATTGAACTGAAAAGGGAAACAACAGGAAAGAGGGGAAGGAGTAGAGAGAGAGAGGACGAGAAAAGAGAGGAGAGAAGAGACGAGGAGAAAGAAGAAAGGGAAAAGGAGAGGAAGAATTTAATTATTATTTAAATTGTAATCATTGTCGGGTTATTTTATTGTTGTGAGCCATTCCGAGACCTACGGGAGAAGGGCGGCATATAAATCTCACAAAATAAATAAAATAAATAAATAAGAAGAGGGAGGGAGGGGAAAGAGAAGTAGAGAAGGTTAGAAGGGGAGAAAAAGAGAGGAGTGGGGGAAGAGAAGGGGAAATAGGAAAGAGAAGGAGAGGAAGAACAAAGGAAGTAGGAGAAATAGGAAGGAAGAGAAGGGGAGGAGAAGAAGAAACGTTGGAGTAAAGGTATTTATTTATTTATTTTATTTATTTAATTTGATTTATATGCCGCCCTTCTCCGGAGACTCAGGGCGGCTTACAATGCGTTAAGCAATAGCCTTCATACTTTTGTATATTTATACAAAGTCAGCTTATTACCCCCACAAACTGGGTCCTCAAAGGTAAAGGGTAAAACAGCAGCCCCGAAAAAGTAAAAATGAAAAATGAAAGTTAAAAGAAAAGATGAATGAAAAATGACGGATAAATGACTATACATGTAAATGTGTTTATGAAAAATAAAAATAAAAACTTTATAAAAAAAAACCTGCAGTGACTCACTTAACAACTCTGGCAAGAAAGGTTGTAAAATGGGGCGAAAAGTCACTTAACAAATGTCTCACTTAACAACAGAAATTTGGGGCTCAATTGTGATCGTAAGTCGAGGACTACTTCTAACAGAATGACGGATGGAGAAGGACCTTGGAGGTCTTCTTATCCAGCCCAGGCCATTGCCAGAGCCTCTGCACTCTTTGGGGTCAGTACTAAACTACTACATGGAGTAGGGCCATGTAGCAACATGATGTCTCACTTAATGACCATGATAAAAATGATCATAAAATCAGGTGCGGTCAACTGATGACCACTGCTCCCTGTTTGCGGTCGTAAGTTGACAACTACAACTGTACTTTTCCTTCACAAGAGAGGCTGAAAGGAAGGTCTGCCAAGCCCATTGCGTTCATCAGCTACAGGCAGTCCTCAGTTTACAACGGTTCACTTAGTGACCGTTCGAAGTTATAAAGGCACTGAAAAAAGTGACTTATGACCATTTTTCAACGTTGTCTAAACTGCCAATTTATCCTTCTCAAAGGATAAAACAATGCAGGTAACCTTTTCACACTTAACGACCGTTGCAGCATCCCCGAGGTCACGTGATCAAAATCCAGATACCTGGCCACTGGTTCCTATGTATGATGGTTGCAATGTCACGTGACATTGGTCATGTGATCCCAGGGGTTGAAATGCTCCTGGTTCGGACTGGATGGGCCGATGCGGTAGCGACGGAGGTGGGTGGTTTGGAGAACTGGTAGCATAAATCCCTGTGCCCCCCCCCCATGCCCAGCTGAGCCGCACAATTATCAGAGGCTTTTTTTTTTTTACTTAAAGCATCTTTTCTACAACCTCTTTGGCTGGAAAAATGCTTTTAAAAGTTAAAAAAAAAGCCTCTGATGATCACGCAACTTACCTGGGATCATCAGAGGCATCAAACCCTTTTTTTCTTTTAAATGCCTCTGACGATCCCAGCTGAGTTTGCCTGATCAGCAGAGGCTTTTTTTTTCTTTTAAATGCCTCTAACAATCAGGCAACTCAGCTGGGATCGTCAGAGCCTTTTGAAAGCATTTTTTAACAACCTCTTCGCCGAAGAGGTTGTAGAAAAATGGGTTTTTAAAAGTAAAAAAAAAAAAATTGGCCACGCCCACCTAGTCACATTACCACCACCACCACCACCACCACCACCACCACCAAGCCACGCCCACAGAACCGGTAGTAACAAATTTTAGATTTCACCACTGCGTGATCCCTTTTGGAGACCTTCTGACAAGCAAAGTCAATGGGGAAGCCGGATTCACTTAACAATCGTGTGACTGATTTAACAATCTCAGTGGTTCACTTAACATCAGTGGCAAGACATTTGGGGCTGAACTGTGGCCGTAAACCGAGGACCACCTGTTATGTAGAAAGCAGCTTATCCGAGCGGCAAGCGTGCTTGAACATCTCATTTATGTAAAGCCGCTGGGTGAGATCATCCGTGGTTTTGGGGTGGAGTTCCATCAGTACGCTGATGATACGCAGCTGTACATTTCCACCCCAGACCACCCCAACGATGCCGTGGAAGTGATGTCCCAGTGCCTTGAAGCCGTGCGGGCCTGGATGGGGAGAAACAGACTTCGACTCAACTCCTCCAAGACCGAGTGGCTGTGGCTGCCGGCGTCCCGATATAGCCAGCTGACACCATCACTGGTTATTGGGGGCGAATCATTGGCCCCCATGGAAAGGGTGCGCAACTTGGGCGTCCTCCTGGACCCACGGCTGTCTTTGGAAGATCACACGACAGCTGTGGCCAGGGGAGCTTTCTATCAGGTTCGCCTGATACGCCAGTTGCGGCCCTTTCTAGATCGGGACTCCCTACGCACAGTCACTCAGGCACTCGTCACCTCTCGCCTGGACTACTGCAATGCTCTCTACATGGGGCTCCCCTTGGGATGCACCCGGAGGCTCCAACTAGTGCAGAATGCGGCCGCGCGGGGGATTATGGGAGCGACGGGACGCTCCCATGTGACACCTCTCCTGCGCGAGCTGCATTGGCTACCTGTGGACTTCCGGGTGCGTTTCAAGGTGTTGGTGACCACCTTTAAAGCGCTCCATGGCTTAGGACCAGGGTACTTACGGGACCGCCTTCTGCCGCCAATAGCCTCCCACCGGCCGGTGCGTTCCCACAGAGAGGGTCTCCTCAGGGTGCCGTCAGCCAGACAATGCCGGCTGGCGACCCCCAGGGGGAGGGCCTTCTCTGTGGCAGCCCCTACCCTCTGGAACGATCTTCCTCCAAAACTGAGAACAATTGCTGACCTCCGGACTTTTCGTCGGGCCCTGAAAACTCATCTCTTTCAGCTTGCTGGTCTAGCCTGACCCCGCTGAATTTTTAAGATCTGTATTATAGGGTTGGGTATTTTAAATATTTAATGGTTAATGGTTTTAATTTTTAGCCAAAGTTATATGCTTTTTTAAAGAAATTGTTTAACTTTTGTGTACTATTTTATTTGGCTGTTCACCGCCCTGAGTCCGCAAGGAGAAGGGCGGTATACAAATCTAAACAAATAAATAAATAAATAAATAAATTTCAAGATTACCTTGTCCGAGGTGGCTGATCCACTCTTGGCTTTCTTCAATTTCACGTTGAGAAGATCCTGAGCTGTTATCTGTAGGGGAACGTCTTTTTTTAACGGGACAGCCTGAGTTTGAGGAGAATAAATGAAAAAGGAAAGTCAGAATCCATGACTCACTCAACCGTGAAAATAAAACATTTTCTAATGGAGCTTCTTGGAGCTGTTCGATTGGCTGCATTGAGCAAAGGGTTGGATTTATGGGGTTTCGAATGCTTCTTCTGGTCCTCGTCGCCATTTCTGACACAATTTTGGATATTTGAAACCAGGTTTCTATAGATCCCAGGTTGGCTGGGACCTCAAGGGGGCTGGGTAAGCAATATCCAGAGGGACCCACCTTCTCCTAACAGGCCTCGTAAGGACTTCCATGTTCTGAGCCAGCTCCCCAAGTACGACAAACCCTCTGAAGTGAATTCAAAGATTCGTTTATTAGGAGCGCCGGCAGCCCCGGAAAAAAGTTTCTCTCTCAGGCTGACAAATCTATCCGGCAGGGAGATGAATAGTTGTCTGCCACATCTATTCATCTCCGCCCCCTGCCTTTTATCCCCTGAGCTAGAGTGGGGCTTCGTTAACAGCAGTGGCTCTTCCATCCCAAGGACCAGCCCATAGATTTCCACTGCTCTCCTCTCCTCTGCCTTCTCCGCATCAGGCACTGGGCCCAGCTGTTTGTCCTCTTCCTCATCAGCCAACCCCAGACCTGGGAGCTGTTGACTGCCCAGGCTCTGCCTCTGCCTCTGTCTCTCTCTCTCTGCCAGCTCCATTCCCTCTTCCCCCTTGGAGCTCTCAGGTTGCCTTGATGCTGGCCCTAACTCCCACACCTCCTCCTCCTCCGATTTGGGTGCAGGAGTGGCTGGTGGCCAACAGGCCATAACATTCCAGAAGACTCTAGAATTGCAGTAGAATTCCCTCACTTCAAAAAAGACCAAGAATCACTAGTCAAATTATTTGAAAGATACGGACAGTTGAGGAACAGAATAGCTCAACGCAATATTTTTATTTTTATTTATTTATTTACATCCCGCCTTTATTATTTTTATAAACAACTCAAGGGGTGAACAGACACATAAATGCTTCCTCTTCCTATTTTCCCCACAACAACCCTGTGAGGTGGGTTGGGTTGAGAGGGAAAGATTGGCTCAGTCACCCAACTGACTTTCATGCCCAAGGCAGGACTAGAACTCACCTGGTGATTGGCCCAAAGCCATCCAGTCAGCTCTCATGCCTAAGGCGGGACTAGAATTCACTGTCTCCCAGTGATTTGTTTAAAGTTATCCAATTGGCTCACATGCCTAAGGCGGGACTAGAATTCCCTGACTCCTTGTGATTGGCCGAAAGTCACCCAGTCGACTCTCATGCAGAAGGCAGGACTAGAACTCACCCTCTCCTAGTGATAGGCCTAAACTAAAGTCACCCAGCCGGCTCTCATGCCTTAAGGCGGGACTAGAATTCACCGTCTCCCGGTGATTGGCTTAAAGTCACTTAGATGACTCTCATGCCTAAGGCAGAACTAGAACTCCCCATCTCCTGGTTTCTAGCCGTAGTACCTTTACCATTGAAGCATCCCTGCAGTTGTAATGCACATGGGCACTGCAACAGTGGTAACTCTGGGGACAGGTCGCAAATACCATTTCTTCCGTGCTACCTTCACTTTGAAAGGTTGCTGAAGGAACCGTCGTTAAGCGAGGACTATTTGTACTTTGCGTCTCTCATGAATTAAATTGCAGTCCGCTGGTTTTTGCACAGGTTATCCTTTCCAAGCGTCACAAGCAGATGTGGGTTTCAGCAGGTTCTGACCAGTTCTGGAGAACCAGTAGTGGAAATTTTGAGTAGTTCGGAGAACCGGTAGTAAATATTCTGACTGCCCCCACCCCCATCTATTCTCTGCCTCCCAGGTCCCAGCTGATCGGGAGGAAGTGGGGATTTTGCAGTAACCTTTCCCCTGCCACGCCCACCAAGCCACGCCACGCCCACCAAGCCACGCCCAGAGAACCAGTAATAAATATTCTGACTGCCCCCGCCCCCATCTATTCTCTGCCTCCCAGGTCCCAGCTGATCGGGAGGAAGTGGGGATTTTGCAGTAACCTTCCCCTGCCACGCCCACCAAGCCCCACCACGCCCACAGAACCGGTATTAAAAAAAATTGAAACCCACCACGGGTCACAAGATCTTTCATTTAGAAAAGAAATTCCAAAATTTATCTTTGGCAGGTTTTAACTTCCATCTTACCTTTGGGTCACTCCGTCTTTTGAATAGAAGGGGTGCTGGTGGAGGTGGCGGTGGCGGCAGTGGGGGAGGCGGCGGGGGAGGTGGCGGAGTGGGAATCTGTAGATTTTGCGAAGGCAAAGCTGTGGGTTGTGTGACGTCGAGTTGTGTATGTGCAGACGCTGATAATAGGTTTGGAGAGAGCTGGCAAGGCAGGGTTCCCGCAGAAGCCGCACTGCCTCCGTTCTGCTTGAGAAAGGGGGAAAAAAAGATTTAATTTACATCAACAATCACTAAATAAATCATTAATTTATTTAATTGTACAGGTGACTTACAATAGTTCATTTAGCGACTGTTCGAAGTTACGACGACACTAAAAAAAAAAGTGACGTTACGACCGTTTTTCACCGGTACGACCTCTGCGGCATCCCCGTTAATCATGGGATCAAAATTCAGAGGCTTGGCAAAAGACTCACATTTATGACGGTCGCAGAGTTATGTGGTCCCGCTTTGTGACCGTCTGGCAAGCAAAGTCGATGGGGAAGCCAGATTCACTTAACAACCGGGTGTGTAGCTGGTCAACTGCAGTGATTCACTTAACAACGGTGGCAAGAAAGGCCATAATACGGGGGAAAACTCACTTAACAAATGTTTCACTTAACAACAGAAACTTTGGGCCTGGTTGCGATCGTAAGTCAAGGACTTAGCTGTATTACGATTAAAATTTCAAACAATATTTTAAAACATTAAAGCGGAAAGCAGTAAAGCATTAAAACGTCAAAGTCAAACGACATTTAAAAAAAAAGCAAGATATCAACATAGTTAACAACAGAGCCAGGAGGCTGAACCCCTGGCACATGATGCACTGGGGGCAGTCCTCGACTTATGGCCGATCACTTAGTAATTGTCTCAAGTTATGACAGACTCCCCCCCTTCCCGAAAGCTACTTACAACCCATTCTAAAGTTATGACTTTGAGCCACACACCCTTATAGTCATGTGATCACATTTTGGGCTCTTGGCAATTGACTTGCAATTACGACTGTTTGTGCCCCATAGGACAGCAACTGATCATTTGGAGCCTGGATAGCTCAGCAGACTAAAGCATTGTAATTAAACACCAGCTGTCTGCAATTAATAAGTTCGAATCTCACCGGGCTCAAGGTTGACTCAGCCTTCCATCCTTTCTAAGGTGGGTAAATTGAGGACCCAGTTTGTGGGGGCAATAAGCTGACTTTGTATAAATATACAAAAGTATGAAGGCTATTGCTTAATGCATTGTAAGCTGCCCTGAGTCTCCGGAGAAGGGCGGCATAGAAATCTAATTAAAAAAAAAAAAAGGATGCTCCTGCTGTATGGATTTACCTCAGGATCTCCTGCTGTGTGGATTTACCTCAGGACAGGAGCCTGGATAGCTCAGCAGACTAATGCATTGTGATTAAACACCAGCTGTCTGCAATTAGTAAGTTCGAATCTCACCAGGCTCCAGGTCGACTCAGCCTTCCATCCTTTCTGAGGTAGGTAAATTGAGGACCCAGTTTGTGGGGGCAATAAGCTGACTTTGTATAAATATACAAAAGTATGAAGGCTATTGCTTAACGCATTGTAAGCTTCCCTGAGTCTCCGGAGAAGGGCGGCATATAAATAAATAAATAAAAAATTCCCCACCAGAAATTGTCTTTTAGTTCTGGTTTCATGAATAAACTGCCCTACAAGCAAACTATAAGTTTGCTTAACGACACATCGTGTTTCCAGGTCTTTGGAATCATAACGATGAGCAGTAACAGTAACAGAGCTGGAAGGGACCTTGGAGGTCATCTAGTCCAACCCCCTACTCACGCAGGAGACCTATAAAAAAAAATCGTGCTATTTCTAATGGTCTTTGTGATCCTTAAATCTTGATGGCTTCAGACTTCAGCCTTGCAAATATAGGAAGCAAATTAATTCATCAAAAGGAAGAAGTGGGGGCCCCAGACACCCCGCACCCCCATTCCTGGGCCACAGTGGGTTTCCCTGTTTCTTTAGGAAAGGTCCCTTCCCCAACCAGGGCGACCCCCCCCAACTCCAGCCGCTGTGGGGTCTGGGGGTTGCTTCAGCCTTCTCAAGCCCTCCTGCCGCTGTTCCCTGCCTGGTTCTCCTGGGTGGGGGCACTCGCAGCCTGTGGAGACGGAGCCCTGACATGGCCCAGGAGGAAAGAGGTGCAGAGCTGCCCGCGCCCTCCATCCAACACAATCTGATAGGGTTGGAGTAGCTACAACGGTAGTAAGGGGTAACTAACTTGAAGAATTGACTGCAGCTCAGCCACTTCCCTTTTCAGGTTTCCGACTTCCGCCCTGAGCTCCTTCAGCTCCTCCAGGTAGGTGTGCGAAGGAAATGTTGCACTGACCAAGACGTGAAGAATCTGGGAAGGGAAAGGAATCATGTTTCCATAGGGTTAGAGGAGACGTAAAGGAAATGGTGTAAATTCAAACATTGTTTTTTTTTGGGGGGGGGGGGGTGTAGTGGAATAAGATGCTGGCTTAGACACCATGAGACCGTGAGTTCTAGTCCCGCTTTAGGGATGAAAGACGATTGAGTGATTTTGAACCATTCATTAGGAGACGGTGAGTTCTAGTCCCGCTTTAAGCATGAAAGTCAGCTGGGTGACTTTGAGCCAATCACCAGGCGACAGTAAGTTCTAGTCCCGCCTTAGGGATGAAAGACGATTGAGTGAGTTTGAACCAATCACCAGGCGACAGTAAGTTCTAGTCCTGCCTTAGGGATGAAAGACGATTGAGTGATTTTGAACCATTCACTAGGAGACGGTGAGTTCTAGTCCTGCTTTAAGCATGAAAGTCAGCTGGGTGACTTTGAGCCAATCACCAGGTGACTGTAAGTTCTAGTCCCGCCTTAGGGATGAAAGACGATTGAGTAAGTTTGAACCAATCACCAGGCGACAGTAAGTTCTAGTCCCGCCTTAGGGATGAAAGATTATTGAGTGATTTTGAACCAATCACCAGGAGACGATGAGTTCTATTCCCGCCTTAGCCGTGAAAGCCAGCTGGGTGATTTTGGAGTGATTCCTCTCCCTCAGCACAGCCCACCTCACAGGGCTGTTGTGATGAAACATCACTGGACAAATATTATGTACCGTGTTACCGATAGAAGGGAATATTTGTAGCTGAGGGCATTATTGTAATACTCCACAGTATTATGCATATTTGCTGCCTTGACTTACCAATAAATTAATAAAGGCAGGATAACCACCTCATAAATAAATAATAAACAAACAAACAAATGAATAAAATCAGGTTATAAAATTCAATAAAACTTGGCTCTTGCTCAACGAGCTTCCTTTTCCTTTTTTAAGTTCCGCAAAATGAAGATCGTTGGGCAAGAACTCATTCCAAGGAAACCTGATTGCCATAAAAATTCCCTCATGACGTCTTTGGTCAGGGGAAAGTCCAAAAAAGCTGACGTTGATTGACTGAAATCAAGCCTTCCCATTAATTTTGCTTGTCAGAAGGTTGTAAAAGGTCATCACATGATCCGAAGACATTGGAATCGTCATAAATACATGCCAGTTGCCAAGCGTCCAAATTTTAACCATGTGACCGTGGGGATGCTTGCAACGGTTATAAGAGTGAAAAACAGTCATATGTCACTTTTTCAGTGCCAAGCGGTCACTAAAGGATTCCCTTCCATGTAGGGCATAATTAAATCATGAGCCTTGAGCCAAGCTTCAAAACAAATCCAGTTATCTATTAGGAGCTTCATGTCAGTAAGTTCCAAGTGAAGCCAACTCTGACCCCATGTAATTTACACCCCTTGTTTTCCCCCACCCCTCAGGGGGTGTCATCAATCACATTCGCCAATGGAGCAATTTCACGACCTGTAGAGATCATTCCCCTCCGGCCACTGTGGGTAACCCTGGGAGACAGCCTTGACAGAGATAAGTCTGGAATGTACTTCTGTTTTTGCTGTGCTGCTTTGTTGGTTTCCCATCCCCCTTGCCCATAGTAACTTGAGAGCAGGCCAGGGATGCTTTGCGAGTTGACAACGAACTTACTTGTGCAATGTGTCGCTGGCACCACCAACACCAACTAACCGCGGCAGCCAGGATATGTTTGAGGGTTTCTGATACGTCTCTAAACGCTAAAAACCAGGAAGAGAATCGCCGTTTTTGGCTACAAAGGATAACCGGAGACCTGCTGAAAACAACAGCCAAGTATAAATTAACATTTTCTTCGCAAAAACCATGATTGCCAAACAGCTTCCAATAAGCAAAGTCAATGGGGGAAAAGATGGTTTTGCTTAATGCCGCGACAATTAAGGTTATAAAATGAAGGACTTATTTAATGACTGCATCACTTAGAGATGGAAGTTTTGGTCTCCATTATTGTCATAAGTCAAGGACTCAAGGATTGCGGTTGCTCTTAAAACAACCAAACATTAACCACAAGCTATAACCAAGAAATACAGGTAGTCCTCGTCTTACAATCGTTCATTTAGTGACTGTTCAAAGTTACAACAGTACTCTGAGTGACTAATAACCATTTTTTAGTTACAACCTTTTTATTGCATTCCCCATGATCACTGGCAACTGGTTCGTATTTACAACAGTTGCATTGTCCCAAGATCATGCGATCACCTTTTGTGACTTCAACAGGGAAGCCTTGGTGACGCAGCAGCTTAAGTGGTGCTAAAGTGACACCAGCTGCCTGCAATTACCGCAAGTTCGAATCTCACCAGGCTCAAGGTGGACTCAGCCTTCCATCCTTCCGAAGTAGGTAAAATGAGGACCCAGATTGTGGGGGCAATAAGATGACTTTGTATAAAAAAGAACACCGCTTAGGGAGGGGCCGAAAGCCATACTAAGCAGGTATATACAAAAGTATGAAGGTGTTCTGTCCCCGACCCCACGCACACACACCAACAAGCGTTCAGGAGATAAGGAGCAACCCAGCTGGCAAAAACCTAGTGGCTGCCTGCCCAGAGTTTATTAGTTACAAAGAGAAGAGATAACTTCTCTCCACTTCTGGCACATCAAAGGTAAGCAGCTCAATAATTACAATTCAGTCCAGAGATAATCCAGTCTTAAAGCAAGAGTCCGGCAGTGCAGAATGGCGTGGAAGCTTTCAGCTAATCTCTGGCACGCCTTCCCTTCTGCTGTGCACGCTTCTCCCTGCGCCGCTGCCGAGGATCCAGCCAGCACTTATCTCCTTCGTCGCTGTCCACCTGTGGCTGCATGGACATGCTTGGCTCTGGGCCTCTCTCTTGCCCTTCGGTGTCCTCCGGAGGCATTACCAGAGAGGAGGGTCCTGGAGAGGGAGGCCTTGCCAACTCCTCTCCCTCACTCTCAGAGTCTGCGTCTGCCGATGACACAGGCTCAGGCAACGGAGCCACCACAGAAGGCTATTGCTTAACGCATTGTAAGCCGCCCTGAGTCTCCGGAGAAGGGTGGCATATAAATTAATGTTTTTTTTTTAAAAAAAAGCCAGATTCACTGACTAACCGAGTCACTAACTTATCAACTGCAGCGCTTCACTTAATGACCCAGGCAAGAAAAGTCGCCAAGTAGGGCAAAACTCCCTTAACCAATGTCTCACTTAAAAACAGAATTTTTTTTTGGCTCCATTGTGGTCGTAAGCCGAGGACTACCCAGTTAAGAAAAAAATATGTTGGGAATTGCAAAATGTTACTCGGAAGTGCTAAAGCGAAATCAGAAACGCTTACGTTGGAGGCGAAGCTTTTGAAGGAAGGCTGGAGGAAGATGTCAACGCAGTATGTTTTTTTTCCTTTGACGAGGATTTTGTTCTGGATCTCCGTTTTTGGCACCGTCGCTTAACTCTGGCCATTTTCTGCAATTCCAGGCTAAACTATAACCTCATTCGTGTCATTAGCCTGGATTGTTTGAGAAGGGCGACGCATGTCAGGAAATCGCCTACAATGAAATCAAATTATCTTTTTAGTTTCGCATGTACTGACGGCAACAAGGATCGTATCTGCAAAATACTGGAAAAATGAGCATGCTCCCCCAGATGAGGATATAACTCGGAAAATGTTAAGACTGTGCTGGGATGGACAGACTGATTTTTAAAAATAAAAGACAAGGATGACACAGAATATTATATTGATATAGAATAGATTTTATGAGTGGTTAGAGATAAGAGGTAGAAATTAGATGAAGGAAGATTATTGGTACGTATGAATTAAAGATAAAGATGGTTTATAACTATAAATATGCCAATATATTTAACAGAATTATAAATAAGCCAATATAAAGAGAACTTTAGCTAAATTACTCTGGTACATTATTACTACTGTTATCAATATATGTGTTAATACCCTGTTTCCCCCAAAGTAAGACCTCCTTGGATAATAAGCCCAATTGGGCATTCATTCATTCATTTATTTATTACATGTATTTATATGCCACCCTTCTCCCGAAGGACTCAGGGTGGCGAACACAAGAAACACGTACAATAAAATCCCTTACTTTAAAAAAAAAAAATTAGATTTATATGCCGCCCTTCTCCAGACTCAGGGCGGCTTACAATGCGTTAAGCAATAACCTTCATACTTTTTCTATATTTTTATACAAAGTCAGCTTACTGCCCCCACAAACTGGGTCCTCAATTTACCTACCTTAGAAAGGATGGAAGGCTGAGTCAACCTTGAGCCTCGAACTTGCAATAATTGCAGCCAGCTGAATGTTAATAACAGGCTATCTAGCCTGCTGAGCTATCTGAGGCTCTTAAACCAAATAACTAATTAATAATAAATAATAAAACCCAGAATCAGAGTCAGCCTATTTGGAATAAGCCCTCTCCGAAAATATTTAAACTCATGCACAGCTGGCCCCTGTCATTTCCTCTGGTCAAGATTAGAGAGACGGAGCTGGAAATCAGGTAAGACAGCAAGTGGAGCCCCGTCTTGCTCCATGCGCCCCAAAATAATAAGACCACCCCAAAAATAAGGCCAAGCAATTACTCTGGGGTTCGAAAAAAATATAAGACAGGGTCTTATTTTCAGGGAAACACAGTACTTTTTAATGCCTTTTCTTTTCTTTTTCTTTTGTAAATGATATATACCCTGACAATTCACTGTATTCAAAATGTTTATGAATAAAAAATAAAAAGATTTTTTTAAAAAAGGAAGAAATCAGATATCTTTATTGCCTTGCTTGACGAGTCTTTAGAATTTTTTTTAAAAAGAAATAGTTTGAGGCAGGGGTGAAATCCCAAATTTTTCCCTACCGGTTCTGTGAGCGTGACTTGGTGGGCGTGGTAGGGGAAGGATATTGCAAAACCTCCATTCCCTCCCCACTCCTGGGGAAGAAGGATACTGCAAAATCTCCATTCCCTCCCCACTCCTAGGGGAAGGATATTGCAAAAACTCCATTCCCTCCCCACTCCTAGGGGAAGGATATTGCAAAATCTCCAGTCCCACTCCACTCCAGGGGAAGGATATTGCAAAATCTCCATTCCCTCCCCACTCTGGGGCCAGCCAGAGGTGGTATTTGCCGGTTCTCCGAACTACTCAAAATTTCCGCTACCGGTTCTCCAGAACCTGTTAGAATATGCTGGATTTCACCCCTGGTATGAGGCAGCAATTTGTTATGGCAGTGGCTCTCAAATGGTGGTCTGCAGACCCTGGGGTGGGGGGGACGTGCTGATGTCACAGAGGTTCCCTGAAGGCTTGAAGAAATATCATGATTTAAATCCTGAGTTTACAGTAAGTTTTGGGGTTCCGTGGCCACAAAAGGTATTTAAAGGGGGCCAGTGGTGATAATAAAAAAAGGTTGAGGACCACTGCATTATGGGGAAAAAAAAGGATAATTAAATGATATATCTAATTATAGGTAGCCCTCAAGTTGAAACCACTTGTTTGAAGTGACAACAGCACTGAAAAAAAATTATAACTGTTTTTCACGCTGATGACCGTTGTACCTTCCCAATGGTCACATGATTAAAATTCGGACTCTCGGCAAATGATGTATGTTTATTATAAGAACCCTGTTCCGGAGTCATGTGATGCCCCTTTGATGACCTTCTGATGAGCAATGTCAATGGCGATGCCTGATTCACTTAACATCCGTGTTACTAACTTAGCAACTGCAGGGTTTCACTTAACAACGGGGGCAGGAAAGGTCATAAAACGGGGCAAAAACAACTGTCTTGCTTTACAGTGTATATCAGGATGGCTAAACTTTTTGCCGTCGCGTGACAAAAGCAAGGGGAGCGCCGGGGGTGGGTGGGTTGCGCAGGTGCGTGCCCACACCCATAATTCAATGTGCCCCCCCTACACATGTGTGTGCGAACCCCCCTGCTTTTGGCATGTGATGGCCCAGTGGGCCCAAAACAGGCTCCCCCTTCCCAGAGGCCAGAGACAGCCCGGAAGGCCTGTTTTTCGCTCTCCCCAAGCTCCAGAGTCTTTCTAGGAGCCTGGGGAGGGCAAAAACAGCCTTCCCCACCCCCTGTAGGTCCTCCGGAGGCCAGAGACCACCTATTTCCCAACTTCTGGTGGGCCCAGAAGGCCCGATTCCTGGATGACAGGCAGGAAAATCCCCCTCTCCATTTTCCTCCCGAGAGCCTCCCAAAGAGGTGTACGAAATTAGCACCCACCCCTCTCCTAGAAGAATGAAATATTTTAGGAAATATTAAAAAAGGCAGAATATGATGTTTCCCTGGATGAGAAATGGAGAAACATCTTTTAAAGACAAAGCAGCTTTCCGCCTCCTGCCACCTTTGTCAATGGACCATTAAGGCCTCAGCCAAGCTCACTCATTCCCCCCACATTTGTCAATGGACCATCATCTGCAACACAATAGGACCCATCAGCAACAGAAACTCACCACGTGGCACCTGGGAAGATTACATCAGCCAGCAAGGCTAGCTAAGCCCCCATCCCCTGGGACTCTGATAACCAATCAGAATACTCTTCCTGGGCCCCAGGAAGTTCAAAGCACAGAGAGGGAATAAAACCAAGGCACTCTCAGCATCTCGGTCCCTTCTCTGCTCAGGAACTCAAACCATGTGATCCTGTCCACCATTAAACCATCTTTCCAAGCAGCCTCCATGTTTCCAGTATCTTTTCCCCCATTTGGAGCTGAACCCAGAAGGATATATTCTTCCAACAGAGGGAAAAAGCAAAGTAGCTGGCCCAAAAAGCAGAAGCACTGCGCCCAGAAAGAGAAGGGCAAAAATGGTATTTGCGCTGCCCCAAGGGGCCAGCGGGCTGCAGTTACAGCAGGGCAGGTGCCCACCCCCCGCACCGCCACTTGTTCTGGCCACGCTCATTCCGCCCCCCCCCCCGGGCTTATTTTTGGGGTGGGGTAATATTAGGCCCACCCTCAAAAATTTAGGCTTGGGCTAATTATTGAGATGGGTCATGTTTTCAGAGAAACACAGTACTAAATCCCCATTGGCCAAACACAAGGGTTCCGTTTACAGCATAGGCGGTCCCCAAACAAATACAGGCAGTCCTCGACTTACAACGACAATTTCTGTTGTTCAGGGAGACATTTGATAAGTGAGTTTTGCCCCATTTTACGACTTTTCTTGCCAGTTGTAATCACTGCAGCTGATAAGTTACGATGGTGGCGCAGTGATTAGAAGGCAGTACTGCAGAGCTACTTCTGCTACCTGCCAGCTTGGCAGTTCGATCCTGGCTGGCTCAGGGTTACTCAGCCACAGTCGAGTAAGCAGTGGCTGTGTAAACTGAAAGGATGGAACGGGTTTCATCCTTTTGGAGGTAGGTAAAATGAGGACCCAGATTGTAGGGGGCAAAAGGCTGACTCTGTGAACTGCTTAGAGAGCACTGTAAAGAACTGTCAAGCGGTATATATATCTAAGTGGTAATACTATTGCAGGCTAACTCTGCTCACTGCAAGGAGTTTGATCGTGATCGGCTCCAGGTCGACTCAGCCTTCCATCCTTCCAAACTCGGTAAAATGAGGACACAGATTATTGGGGGCAAGAGGCTGCTTAGAGAGGGCTGTAAAAGCACAATGAAGTGGTATATAAATCTAAGTGGTATTACTATTGCAGGCTAACTCTGCTCACTGATAGCAGTTCAATTTTGACCAGCTCAAGGTTGAATCAGTGTTCCATCCTTCCTTACGAGGTCGGTCAAGTGAGGATCCAGATTGTTGGGGGCAAGAGGCTGACTCTGTAAAACCGCTTAAAGAGGGCTGCAAAGCACTATGAAACGGTCTATAAGTCTAAGGGCTGCTGCTACTAGCACGGTTGTTAAGTGAATCTGGTTACCGCCATGGATTTTGCTTGATCAGAAGGTCGTAAAAAGTGATCAAAAGACCCCGTAAGGGTTTTATATATGAAACCAGTTGCCAAGCATTTAAATTTTGATCGCATGATGCTGCAAAAGTTGTGATTTTGAAAAAAACGGTCACAAGTCATTTTTTTTCAGTGCCGTGACCGTTCAAAACGGTCACTAAATGAAACTGCTGCAAGCCGAGGACTACCTGTAAACCACTGCCCAAGTTCACGGTTGACCCATCCCTTGGACAAACGACTAGATTCCCACGACGCACTGAACCCGTTGCTCACGTGTCGTGCGAACTTGCTCCAGTGAGCCGAGATTTTATGGCAGAAAAAGGTTTCCTGTCCAGGTTAGGCTTCCTCGGGGACGATCCCCGTTCAAAACCACCCGGGATGAGCAGCCTCCCGAGATGCGAGTTAGCCACGTCTGAACGCGCCTGCAGCATCGCCCACGCCGAGCAATTCAAACTCCGCCGGAGCCAATCACAGCGCCGCGAGTATGAGCCAACGTTCCATCCGCCTCAAACTTCAATGGCATTAAACGTCCTCCTGATTGAAAGGCCTTTCAGCGAATCGTCTTTTCCCGGTGACCAAAGCGAGCCAATCAGAATTAAACATCGGCGAGGAAGGTGGGGCCAACGAAAAGGGGAGGCAGAGCGAAAGGTGGGCATCGACGAGCCGGGCCCGCCTTTGAAAATTAAAAGCTACGCCAAGGGCCAATGAAGCGCCGCATGCTGACGCCCACCAACCAATCCGGTCTCCCGGTTCAGTTTTCTCCCAGCTCGCTTCGCTATTAACCAACCAATAGGAATGGGCGTTAGCTTCCAAGCCACTCAATCGGAACTCTCGTTTCATTTTGGGGCGTTATCCCAGGCGTTGTCCAGTAGGTGTAAGGACGCCCTCGGGAGAAGCCAATGAGGAAGAGGATGGAATGACAACCGACCAATAGGAAGCGCCGTCTCTTCCGCTCAGCAAAGAAAAGGGGCGGTCCGGTCAGGGGAGGGGAGAATGCCACCGCCTGAGGAATGTCAACTATTCAACATGGAGACGGCGGTTACTACGCTCGAGACCATGGTAAGTCTCGGGACCGCTGGCCGGGCCGCCACCCCCGCAGAACGGAGCCGCCGTTCCCTTGAGGACCGAAGCGGCCTCTCGAAGAGCGGCCTAAAAGAACGGAAAGAAACAAAAGGGGTGGAAAAGCCGCGGAGGAGGGAAGGAATGTAAGAAAACCTCCCCCCCTCCCCCTCCCCGCCGGATGCAACCATTCCTCACGCCTGGAGGAGGGGGGGGGAAAGCCCTAGAATAGATCTGGACGCGCCTATTATTCACCCCGAAAAGAGGGGGGGTTGTGTGGGCTCTCTGCGTTCCTTTCTGGCGTCTTGCTCCAGGGGGGGCGTGGTCCGTCGGTGGGCGTGGCCTCTTGGGCTGGTCCATTTCTCCCCCCCCAGCTCGATTCCCGCGGGGGCGTGGCCAATACTGCGTGTAGGCGTGGCTTGTATGCTGGGCTGGTTTCAATAGTGGGTCTCCCCTCTCTTCTCCTACTCCCCCCAAAGCGATGGAGGCCTTTGGAAAAAAAATTGAAGGAAAAATGAAAAATGTTGGGAAGGGAAATTCCATGGAACTGGATGGGAAATGGCATCTGAAAAGGAGGGGGAAAAATCGCTTTTCTCTGCCTATGGATAGTCCTCAACTTCATGATAGTTCAACTTCATTTAGTCATCATCATCATCTTCATTTAACAACCCCATAATCCCTTGTGGGGTGGAGTCTAGGCAACTGAATGGAGCAGAGTGTTTTTACTGGCCGGATGCCTTGCCTGTTGCCAATGAGGAGTTTTGATCAGCAGATCTATTCTCAGTGTGCCCAGAGAAAGAAATACGTGCCTCTACCTAGGATCAAACTCACAGCCTCCTGATTGTGAGGCGAGAGCTCCACCTCTAGGCCACCGCACCAGTCTAATGACAGTTCATTTAGTGACCGTTTGAAATTACAATGGCATGAAACACCATTTTTTAAACTTAATGACCGCTGTGGTATCCCCGTGGTCAAAAATTTTAGCCTCTTGATATGACTGACTCATATTTATGACGGTGGCAGTGTTTGGGGGTCACCTTTTTTTGCCACCTTTTGACAAACGGTCAATGGTGACGCCAGATTCACTGAACAACCGTGTTACTAACTGAACCCCTGGCAAGAAAGGTCGTAAAAAGGGACGGAGGTTGCTTAATGACTGTTTCGCTAAGCAACAAAAACATTGGGCTCAAATGGTCGTAAGTCGAGACCACCTGTATTGAAGTACTGGTACAAATTATTGATTTGTTTTGTCATCTGAAAGGTTATTTATTCTTTTTTTTCCTTATTTATTTCCTATTTTCATTATCTGAAGCAGGGGTCTCCAACCTTGGCAACTTTAAGACTTGAGGACTTGAACTCTCAGAATTCCCCAACTTTGCTGGCTGAGGAATTCTGGGAGTTGAAGTCCATAAGTCTTAAAGTTGCCAAGGTTGGAGATCCCTGGTCTGGAGGGGCCAGCTGGCCTCTAAATCCTATCCTCCACCCCTACAGAATGCTACCTGGGGTTGATTCCTCTTGCAATGTGGCAGATCTGGAAAGCACCAGGTTGAGAAAGGCAGAGGTAGCACATTTCTACCCATAAGAGAACTGAGAATAAATTCACGATGTTGTACGGCACCTGTACTCAGTGCCATTTTCAGCCATGAGTGGGTTATTTCCCCATCCTAGTTTGCACTGCACAATTATTATGAGGCTAAATGGCAATGAGAGCCAATTTGCTCTAGTGGTTAAGGCCCCAGGCCAGAAACCAGGAGACAGTGAGTTCTAGTTGCGCCTTAGACATGAAAACCGGCTGGGTGGCTGGGCCAATCGCCAGGAGATGGTGAGTTCTAGTCCTGCCTTAGCCAGGAAAATCAGCTGGGTGACTTTTTGGGCTCGCTGAATGGGCCAATCAGCAGGAGATGGTGAGTTCTAGTTCTGTTTCAGGCATAAAAGCTGGCTGAGTGATTTGGGGCCACTCCCTCTCTCTTGGTTCAACCCACCTCACAGGGTTGTTGTGTGGAAAATAGGAGGAGGCAGGAGTATTTGGTGTCTTTCCTGTCTTGAGAATTAGTTGTAAAAACAATAAAGGCAGTAAATAAATAGTAAGGGAACCTTACATGCTGTTTGAGCATCTTTGAAAAAGGCCAATGTGACACTTGGGAAGAAGCCATTGAAAGAATTGCCATTTAGGAAATAAAGTTCAATGTAGAGAAAAGGAAAGTCTTACACTTAGGCAAGAAAAAACAATCTGCTGGTGGCATAGCAGATTAAAGTGGTGTTAAGTGACACCAGCTGCCTGCAATTACTGCAAGTTCGAATCTCACCAGGCTCAAGGTTGACTCAGCCTTCCATCCTTTCGAGTTAGGTAAAATGAGGACCCGGATTGTGGGGACAATAAGCTGACGTTGTATAAAAAAGAACACCGCTTAGGGGGGGCCGAAAGCCCTACTAAGCAGGTATATACAAAAGTATGAAGGCTATTGCTTAACGCATTGTAAGCTGCCCTGAGTCTCCGAAGAAGGGCAGCATATAAATTGAACCAATAACCAATAATAAATAATAAACAAAAGTACACATGCAGACACCAGGCTTAATAGCAGGAACTGTGAGAGGGATCTTGGCGTCTTAGTGGACAATAAGCTAAATATGAGAGAACAGTGTGCAATGCCAGCCAAAAAAGCTAATGCAATCCCAAACTGCATTAACAGAGGAATAGAATCAAGATCAAGGGAGATACTAATACCACTCTATAAAGCCTTACCTAGAGTACTGCATCCAGTTTTGGTCACCGCACTATAAAAAAAGACATTGAGACTCTGGAAAGAGTGCAGAGAAGAGTAACCAGGATGATGAGGGGACTGGAGGCTAAAAGATACGATGAACAGTTGCAGCAACTGGGCATGGCTAGTCTAGTGAGGAGAAGGACCAGGGGAAACAGGAGAGCATCTTCCAATATTTGAGGGGCTGCCCCAGAGAGGAGGGGGGGGGTCAAGCTATTTTCTGAAGCACCTTAAGGCCAGACAAGGAACAATGGATGGAAACTGACCAAGGAGAGATTCAACCTGGAAATAAGAAGACATTTTCTGACAGAGCAATCAACCCACGGAACAGAAGTTGCATTAGGAAGTTGTGGGAGCTTCATCAATGGAGGCTTTCAAGAAGAGACTGGACTGCCAATTCAGAAATAGTGTAGGGTCTCCTGCTTGGGCAGGGAGCGGGTTGGGCTAGATGACTTACAAGGTCCCTTCCAACCCTGTTAAAAGTAGGTGTAGAAAAAAGCTGCTCAGAAAGAAGATTTGGTATATCAAATATATAAATATATTTTAAAAATAGATTAATGGAAGAAAACGGAGAAAGGTGATGGAAGAATAAATGGCCTGAACGTGCCGATATTTCACCTTTCTGTATGGTTGTGTTGGAATGGTTATATTACAGGCAGTCCTCGACTTAGGACCGCAATCGAGCCCAAAATTTCTGTTGTTAAATGAAACATTTGTTCAGAGAGCTTTCCCCCATTTTATGACTTTTGTTACCACAGTTGTTAAATGAATCATGGCCGCTGTTAAGTGAATCATGTTACTAAGCGAATCTGGCTCCCTCCCCCGACTTTCCTTGTCAGAAGGTCACAAAAGGGGGATCACGTGACTCCAAGACACTTGCAACTGTCATAAATATGAGTCAGTTGCCAAGTGTCTGAATTTTGATCACATGATCATGGGGGAAAGGCTGCAAAGGTCGTAACTGTGAAAAACAGTCGTAAGTCACATTTTTTAGAACCATCGTAACTTTGAATGGTCACTAAATGAACTTCTAAATAAAATAAAATGAACGAAGTCCAGTATTGTATCCATTTAAATAATGAATATTGTTCAGCAATAGAAAGTTAATGTTTAATATTTTACATACACACAAACACATGTATATAGTTTTACCACTAGAATCTATGGGAATTATTCTTACTCTTTGCCCTGGAGTTGTGAACTGATACACACTCTTGTATAAAAAACTTGCAGTGTGTGCTTTTTCTTCCGAATGAATGAAGCAAACATGGGAGATAATTCCCCTGGATCTTGCTACTGTTGGAAGAAATGTCTTTTTGGGTTCAGTTCAGTGGTGGGTTCCTCCCGGTTTCGGCCGAACCGGTAGCGGTGACGATATGATGTCACCAAACCAGTTCTCTTTGTTCGGGAGCTGAGCCCCCCCGCCTGCCCCCCGCCCCCCCCCACCTTTTATTTGGCCCCAATCTATTGCTGCCTCCTGAGTCCCAGCTGATTGGCTAGAAGGGAAAAAACTGTTTAAACTCTTCAAAGGGCCGCCCTACAGCTGATCAGTGTTAAAAGGCAGTGTGGTGGTATACCAGTGCCTCCAAAAACAAATGAGTAGACCGGTGCTTCCAAAAACAAATAAGTAGACCAGTACAGCTCTGCGAGCAGTTAAAAGCCTGGTAGACCAGTACCTCTGCTAAATCCTAAACAATTGTCACGTGACCATCAAGCCACGCCCAAAGGACCGGTAGTAAAAAAATTTAGAACCCACTCCTGGTTCAGTTCCAAGTGGGGAGAAAGACTGGAAACATGGTGGCTGTTTGGTTTAATGGTGAACAGGACCACGTGGTTATAGGTCCTGGGCAAAAAAAAGCACCCTTCCAAACAGCCACCATGTTTCTCGTGCCTTTCTCCCCACTCGGAACTGAACCCAGATGGATATTTCATCCAACAATTTGGCATCCCAGATGGGACTCCAAGCTAGCCTGACCAATGGACCTGGCCCAGGTAAGCCTCCTTTGCTGGCAGCAGACCCATTGAGTCTGTGGGTGAGTTTTCCTGGACCCTGACCATTTGGAACAAAGGTTTTAAAGGGGTTTTGAGCATTGGGCTTAAAGGCTGCTTAGAAAGAAGGTGAGTACCTCTAAATTTTCATTTTATAACCCAGAAAAGTGTGGGAAATTTGTGTATGCCTCTGTGTGTGTGTGTGAGTGAGAGGATCCTTCTCCCAATCACAACTGGGCCTTGCTTCCTCTGTGTGTTCTACCGAGAGAGCCTGGAAAGTATAGGACAGTGATGGCTAACCTTTTCCAGACCGAGTGCCCAAAGCGCATGCATGCGCACAAGAACCTCCAAAATGCAATGCATGTGTGCTGCCCCCCCATGCATCCCGCATATGGGCATTAGAGAGCCAAAGACCAGCTGGCCGGCAGGAAGCACGTGTGCATGCGTGGTGGAGTTGAACTGGGATGACGCGCGCAAAGGGCGTGCGCGAAGCGAACCGGTGGTAACACCGGTTGAACCCCCCCCCCTGCTTTTGCCCCATGTTGCGACTTTTCTTGCCACGGCTCTTAAGTGAATCACTGCAGCTGAGCGGTTAGTAACCATGGTTGTTAAGTGAACCTGGCTTCCCCGTAGACTTTGCTTCTCAGAAGGTCGCAAAACGGCAATCCCATGTCTCCGGGATGCTGCAACCCATCATAAATATTTTGATTACGCGGATGCTGCAAAACACGTGAGGGGTGCGATGGCCTAGAGCTGCAGCTCTCGCCTCACAATCAGGTAGCTGTGAGTTCGATCTTAGGTAGAGGCAAGATATTTCTCTCTCTGGGCACAATGAGAATACATCTGCTGAACAAAACTCCGCATTGGCGTCAAGAAGGGCACCCGGCCAGTAAATACTCTGCTAGCTCCATTCAATTGCCCAGACTCTACCCCGCAAGGGATTATGGGGTTGTTAAATGCTGCTGCTCCATGGCCGCGTTTACCCAGCAAGCAGGCAGAGAACCCCTTGCTAACATTTTTGAAGGCCACCCCTGAGTAGCCCCCAAACCTTTTGGGCACTACAGACCCATTCCATGGAGAGAGGCTTTTCCATGGACCGGAGGGGTAATAGTTTTGTGTGCTGCCTGAATGTTGTGGATTGGGCTTCGCTTCTTTGCGTGGCTCGGTTTCTGGCATGCTGTGGCCCGGTTCCTAACCCCTGATCTAGAGAAAAGAAGGACCAGGAGTGACATGATAGCAGTCTTCCTATATTTGAAGGGCTTCTACAAAAGAACAGGGGTCCACCTATTCTCCAAAGAACGAGAAGCAACGGATGGAAACGCATCAAGGAGAGAAGCAACCTGGAATGAAGGAGAAACTTTCTAACAGCGAGGACGATTAACCAGTGGAACAGCTTGCCACCAGAAGTTGCGGGTGCTCCCAACACTGGAGGCTTTTAAGAAGAGACTGGACAGCCATTTGCTTGAAATGTTATACGGTCTCCTGCCTGAGCAAGGGGTTGGACTAGAAGATCTCTGAGATCCCTTCCAACTCTGTCGTTCTGTCTTTTCTCTTTTCTGGACGGTGAGAGGTGTCCGTCCCCTGCCCTTTTTATGTTGTACTACTAGTGAGCATGCACAAAAAGCAGTGCAATGTTAAAAGGGCATTGGCCGGTAA
The DNA here is from genome assembly GCA_030761175.1 of Masticophis lateralis. Classification (NCBI taxonomy): domain Eukaryota; kingdom Metazoa; phylum Chordata; class Lepidosauria; order Squamata; family Colubridae; genus Masticophis; species Masticophis lateralis. Next base: position 5,008,790 of record JAUDYJ010000001.1, on the reverse strand, counting down.
TGCTCAGTCAGCTAAAAACCTACAACACGAAGGGAAACCCTGTTATCGTCAAGATTTGGGAGGCGGCACGATGGCTTAAAACGATAATGGAAAATCTCATCTTCCTCTCTGACCTTTTCTTTTTTTTTTAAACAATTAAAACACGAGTGCTCTTTGGCGGTATGGTACAAGTCTACCCAAGTTTCCTCTTGGCGAATTTACAGTCCTTTGCCTGTAAAGAGCCTCCTTTTTTGCAGAATACTTTGTCTAAAAAACAAAAAATCAATTCCCCGGATTATTGAGAATCAGCTCTTCCTCTTTGCGTTGGGAAGGCCCATCTGCAGGAATGCAACTCCTCCTTGTAGCGCCTGCGTCCTTTTCATCCTGTCCGTGTGTCTGCACACCCATTTCCACCCCGGCTGTCCCTCTTGCCAGCGTCCAGGACCAAGGAGGACTGTGCTTATTTCCTACTTTTACTAATAGTGGTAGCACGTAGACTTATATACCGCTTTGCAATGCTTTACATCCATCTCTAAGCGGTTTTAGAGTCAGACCCCAACAATTTTGGGTCCTCATTTTACCCACCTCGAACGGATGGGAGGCTGAGTCAGCCTTGAACTGGTCAGGTTTGAAATACTGGCTGTGGGCAGAGTTAGCCTGCAATACTGCATTCTAACCCCTGTGCTTCCAGAGAGAGAGAGAGAGAGAGAGGGAAGAAGGAAGGAGAAAGAAGGGAGGAAGGAAAGGAAGAAAGGAAGGAAGGAAAATAGCAGTAGCCCTTGGATTTATATACCGCTTCCCAGTGCTTTACCGCCCTCTCTAAGTGATTTACAGAGTCAGCCTCTTGCCCCCAACAATCTGGGTCCTCATTTTACCCACCTCGGACGGATGGGAGGCTGAGTCAACCTTGAGCTGGTCAGGATCAAATTCCTAGCAGTAGGCAGAGTTAGCCTGCAGTACTGCATTCTAACCCCTGTGCTTCCAGAGAGGAAGGGAGGGAGGAAGGAAGGAAGGAAGGAGAGGGAAGAAAGGAAGGAAGGAAGGAAGGAAGGAAGGAAGGAAGGAAGGAAGGAAGGAAGGAAGGAAGGAAAACAGCAATAGCACTTAGACTTATATACCGCTTCACAGTGATTCACAGCGCTCTCTAAGCAGTTTACAGAATCAGCCTCTTGCCCCCCAACAATCTGGGTCCTCATTTTACCCGCCTCGAAAAGACGGAAGCTTCTGGAGGTTCTGAAGGCCCTAGCTGAATCCCCGCCTCTGGCACCACCTCTTCTCCAGCCTCCTCATTGTCTCACTCGAGCACCAGCTGCACAGGCTGCTGGCGCAGCACCACACCAGCCTCCCCACCAGTCGGAATCAGCTACAATCCGCACAGGCCGCTGACGGGCCACAACAGCAGAAGATAAGGCAAACCCACAAGGGAAAGGCAAGGCCAAGCTGAAGAGACACGATCAAAGCCAGAAGCCTGTAGAGATTCTCAGCCATCCAGATCATGGTTGTCCCAAAGGTGCTGCTTTTTTCAAGAGGCAACTGGACTTTCTTTGTTTTGTTTTGTTTTTGTTTTGAAGACATTTTGCTTCCCATCCCAGAAGCTTCATCAGCTCTGACAGGATAGTGGGGAACGGAAGGATTTATATTCGTTTGGGACAACCATGACCTGGATGACTAAGAATCTCTACAGACTTTTAGTCATACAATTTGGGATGAACCCCCTTGGAATGGTCTGGGAGTAGGAATGGAGTTCCAGGGAGAGAAAAACTGCAGACTACAGGAACCATTTGCACCACTCAGGTGACCCTGAGGACACAGACAAACCTCCAGGTGCTTCAAAGACCCTCTAAAAGGATGCAAATGACCAGCTGTCTGCAAGGAATATCAATCCTTCCATTCCCCACTTTACTGTCAGGGCTGGAGAAGCTTCTTGGAGGAGAAGCGAAACGTCTTCGAAAGAAAAAAAACAAAGTCCAGTTGCCCCCTGAAAAAAAGCACCTTTGGGACACGCAGCAAGGAAGCGCAGCAGCATCGCCTCCCATCGATCTGCTGTGCTAAATAGCCACCTTCTGCTGCATCCCATCAAGAGGAGGGAGGCCTCCTCCTCGCGAGTAATCAGGCCGACCTTCCCTGCTCCTGCCTTTCCTCTGCCTTACGGGCTCGTGGATCAGGTGCAGAAGGCAGTTCCTCTTCCTCATCGCCGGCCGGTTGCAGCTGCAAATGTTCCTCACCGGAAGCCTCAGGGATATTCTGCTGTACCTATGCTTCAGCCAAATCCATCATGGAGCTGTTGACCAGCTCCTCTCTTGACGTGCCTCTGGAACTGGTTCATCCTCCTCCGAACTGACCACTGGAGAGGAATCCGGGTGAGTCATCACACACTGGAGCTTCAAATAAAGGAGAATATTTGTAGCTCAGGGTCGACATGCTTCTTTTCTTGCAGACACTTCAGAATCCTACATACCCTAGCACTGATGAGGTTACCTAGTTGGGTCATGAAACATCTGCAAGAGAACAACTAAGCTCAGAGAGCACCAAGGACCTCACAATTATTCTCCTCCTCCTCCTTCCCCCTTCTGACACTGATGATTTTACCTAGTTGGGTCACGAAACATCTACAAGAAAACAAGAAAGGGCCCCACCCTGGGGGTTTTTAAGAAGAGACCGGACAATCATTTGTCCAGAACGTTGTAACGACTCCTGCTTGACCTCCAAGGTCCCTTCCGACTCCGTTAATTCCGTTTTCCCCAAGCCTTTTCCTGCTGACAGGGGCTCTGACTTCATTGCACTACTGTACTTGCCAGCTAGCAGTGCAATAGTATTGTCAAAGCACTTGCAAGCAGAACCCGCAACGGCGGCCCGGTCGTATCGCTCTACGTTTCTCCAACCCTCCGTGGCCGGATACGGAGCAATTTGGGCTCCAAAGGATCTGGGCTCTCACGTGACTTGTCGAGAAAGACAAGTCAACTTTTAACTGGTCAAAGAATAAAAAAAAAAGGTTCTGGTCGATAGGGCCGTTTTGCTGAATGGGCAGCTGGGAGAAGGAGAAGTTGCTTCAACGGGTTTCTGAAACTGCCTGCTGCAGAGGTCCAAAGGTTTCTCCTCCGTGAGGCCTCTTCTATGGCTTCACGGTTGGGTCCAATCGATGATTCCTGCAATGACCCTGCAATTTGTTCACAGAACAATTTACTGTATTTTCCTGCGTATAAGACTACTTTCTAACACACAAAAATCTTCTCAAAAGTCGGGGGTCGTCTTATACGCCGGGTCTCATTCTCCTGTAACCAGGCAGACCAGCCCATAAGGCTCTGACAAGCCTTAAATGGCTCTGAGGAGGGTCGTCTTATACGCCCAGTCGTCTTATACGCCGGAAAATACGGTATTTTAATTTATTTTAATTTATTTATTTGCTAGATTTTTTTCCCCCTGCCTTTATTGTGTTTTATATAATAACTCAGAGGGACGTGGTGGCTCAGTGGCTAAGACACTGAGCTTGCCGATCGAAAGGTCGCAGTTCAGCGGTTCGAATCCCTAGTGCTACGTAACAGGGTGAGCTCCCGTGACTTATCCCAGCTTCTACCAACCTAGCAGTTTGAAAGCACGTAAAAAAAATGCAAGTAGAAAAATAGGGACCTCCTTTGGTGGGAAGGGAACAGCGTTCCGTGTGCCTTTGGCGTTGAGTCGTGCCGGCCACATGACCACGGAGTCGTCTTTGGACAGCGCTGGCTCTTCGGCTTTGAAACGGTGATGAGCAGCGCCCCCTAGAGTCGGGAACGACTGGCACATATGTACGAGGGGAACCTTTACCTTTTACCTTTATATAATAACTCAAGGTGATGAACATGCATAACAACTCTTTCCTCCTTCTGTTATCCGCACAACAACAACCCTGTGAGGTGGGTTGTTGGAAGAAGGACTGGCTGAAGTCACCCAGCCAGCTTTCATGCCTAAAGCGGGACTAGAACTCACCGTCTTCTGATTTCTAGCCTGGTGCCTTAACCACGACTACACCAATGAGCCGAAGGACAGAATTTCTCTCTCTTTAAAAGGTCTCAGTTCCCACCTTCTGTTAACAAGGCCTGGTCTAATCCTAATCCTATTCCTAAACCCTAATCCGTTGGTATATGAAATCTGTCTTGTCTGCAAACGCTGCTGAAATCACAGTTGCTTTATATACAGGTAGTCCTCGACTTGTGACCACAACGGAGACCGACATTTCTGGGGCTAAGCGAGACGCTTGTTAAATTTGGAGTTTTGCCCCTTTCTTGCCACAGGCATTAAGTGCTTTCGCAGCAGTTGTTAAATTAGTAACACGGTTGTTCAAGCGAATCTGGGTTGCAAAAGGGGATCACGCGACCCATCAGTGGTCGTAAAAGTGAGTCAGTTCCCACGGGTCTGAATTTTGATCACGTGACCACGGGGATGCTGCCACGGTTGTAAGTGTGGAAAACGATCGTGAGTCACTTTTTACAGCGCCGTTCTAACTTCGAACGGTCACTAAAGTAACTGTTACTAAAGTAACTTTCTAAGGTGGGTAAATTGAGGACCCAGTTTTGGGGGCAATAAGCTGACTTTGTATAAATATATACAAAAGTATGAAGGCTATTGCTTAACGCATTGTAAGCCGCCCTGAGCCTCCGGAGAAGGGCGGCATATAAAATCAAATTAAAAAAAAAAAAAAGGATGTTCCTACTGTATGGATTTACCTCAGGATGCTCCTGGTGTGTGGATTTACCTCAGGATAGGAGCCAGGATAGTTCAGCAGACTAAAACCATTGTGATTAACACCAGATGTCTGCAATTACTGTAAGTTTGAATCTCCCCAGGCTCAAGGTTGACTCAGCCTTCCATCCTTTCTAAGGTAGGTAAAATGAGGACCCGGATTGTGGGGGCAATAAGCTGACGTTGTATAAAATATACAAAAGTATGAAGGCTATTGCTTAACGCATTGTAAGCCGCCCTGAGTCTCCGGAGAAGGGCGGCATATAAATCTAATTAAAAAAAAAAAAAGGATGCTCCTGCTGTGTGGATTTGCCTCAGGATAGGAGCCTGGATAGCTCAGCAGACTAATGCATTGTGATTAGCACCAGCTGTCTGCAATTACTGTAAGTTCGAATCTCCCCAGGCTCAAGGTTGACTCAGCCTTCCATCCTTTCTAAGGTAGGTCAATTGAGGACGCAGTTTGTGGGGGCAATAAGCTGACTTTGTATAAAAATAGACAAAAGTATGAAGGCTATTGCTTAATGCATTGTAAGCCGCCCTGAGTCTCCGGAGAAGGGCGGCATATAAAATCAAATTAAAAAAAAAAAAAGGACTACCTCCAGATGTGCCTATAAATGTCCCGCTGCCAATTTGCCCTGCCTGACTCTGTTTCCTGCAGGTGCTACTTATTCCGTAACTCAGGCAAAATGACCAAAACTCATCTTCAAAACCAGCCTGACTTCATATCCTCAGAGAATCCTGCCTCCTTAGCCTATTTTTGCTGAATGCAATTTCTGCACCGTACGCCACAACGTTTATTCATGTTGTAACTGGATGCCTTGATCGAAACGGGTCCTTAAGGTGTCATTAAAGTGAGGTATGGGCATTGAAGTAAATAGTTTTAAAAAAAAATTGGATTTTACCACAGAGAAAAATTAAACATGGGAGCGTGTAGTCAGTTGAAACGAGGGGAAAAGAAACTGAGATGAGAGGGGAAAAAATAATTTATTTTATGGGTTTTAAATGCCCTAGCCTAGGGTGTAAGTTGAACAATGGGCCCTATGTCCAGCAACACGTAATTTAATGTGGAGAAAAGCAACACCTGGGCAGAAAAAACCCAAAATTACGAGGACATATGAGGCGAAAGACGGCTCAAAAACAGTCACTGGGAGACGGACCTTGGAGTCCCAGTCGACGATCACTTAAACTGAAGAAAAGGGAAGACGCCATTTTCCCTCCCCAAATTTGTAAGCAAAGGCATTTGGTGGAGGCCAAAAAAGTGACGTGTGGCCATTTTTCACACTTAACGACCGTTGCAGCATCCCCAATGGTCAGGCGATCAAAATTCAGATGCTTGGCAACTGGCTCCTATTTATGATGGTTGCCATGTCCTGGGGATCACGCAATGGTACCCTTTTGCAATTTTCTGACAGGCAAGTCCATGGGGAAGCCAGATCTGCTTAATGACCATGTTACTAACTTAACGACTGCAGCAATTCAAGGTGCGAGGACCGGTTGGTTGTAAGTCCCTTTTGTTTTTGGTGCCATCGTAACTTTGGTCGCTAAACGAATGGTTTTAAGTCGAGGACTGCCTGTATTCTCTTTAAGAGAGGGTGAGATGCCATCAATGTGGAAAGATATGGTTACAATTCAGTGTCTTCTTTCTTTCTTTTTCTTTCTTTCTTTCTCTTTCTTTCTTTCTTTCTTTCTTTCTTTCTTTCTCTCTACCTCCCTCTTTCTCTCTCTCTTTCTTCCCTCCCTTCCTCCCTCTCTCTTTCTTTCTTTCTTTCTCTCTACCTCTACCTCTCACTCTCTCTCTCTGTTTCTTTCTTTCTTTCCTTCTTTCTTTCTTTCTTTCTTTCTTTCTTTCTTTCTTTCTTTCTTTCTCTCTACCTCTCACTCTCTTTCTTTCTTTCTTTCTTTCTCTCTCTCTCTCTCTCTCTCTCTCTCTCTCTCTCTCTCTCCCACCCTCCCTCTTCCTTCCTTCCTTTCTTTTCTTCCCTCCCTCCCTCTTTCTCTCTCTCTCCCTCCCTGTTTATGTATTTATATATGTATTTATTTAATTAATTTATTTATTTATTATGCAGCCTATCTCCTTTACAAGGTGATCTTACGTCATCTTCCCTCCCCAAATTCGTAAGCAAAGGCATTTGGTGGAGGCCTTCTCGCTCTGTACATCGTATTAATGGGGTGTGATCATTTTTTCATGTTTTAGTTCCAGAAGGCCGAATCTGATCTGGATTACATCCAGACAACGTTGGAGTTTGAAATGATGAAACGGCTCCCTAACGGACTCACCCAAGAGGTACCGTCCTTAGGCTTATGCCTGAAAGCATTGCTGACATCCTCTGAGAAATATTTTAAAGCCTCGTCATTAAGGTTCTTAAGCGTGATCATGTTGTGGCCCGCCAGCGGCCAGCAGAGCTGGCAGCAGATTCGGACAGTGAGGAGGTTGGGGAGGAACATGGGCCAGTCCTGGAGTCTGGGGAAGGCTCGGACGAAGCCTCTGAGTTGGAGGCAAAGAGGGGGCCAAGACCATCTGGGAGTTCTTTGCTGCCTCCGGACTCTCCGGAGACTGACATCAGCAAGGCAGAAGAACAGCGTGAGCCTGGTCCCAGTGTGTACATGAGCTGCCAGGAGACAGGAACAGTTAAGACAAAAGGGGCGATTCAGGAGTAAGGCTTGGAGATGATTGGCCCCTCCCATAAGACATAAAAGAGGAGCAAACGGGATGTAAGCTTTTGCAGAAAGCAATTAGTTCATCTGGCCGATTCAAGATTTGTAAATTCTGTTTGTGACTCTGTGCTAAGTTTGGCCTTGCCCTGCATTTGGCAATTAGTTCTCTGGCAGCATTCCAAGGGAGATAAGGTGGGTGTTTGTAAACACTCCCCTGATAGACTGTTTGAGAAGCCTTTCAGACTGGGAAAGACAATAATTCACAGCCGTTTGAATTCAAGAGGTTTGCGGGACTAAGTTTGTGCTGTTTGCCGTCTAAGGAATCCTAGGTCAGAACAGATCATATTTTATTGAATAAGCACAGTTGTTTGGGGTTGCATAAACCATGTTTTACAAACTCCAGTTGTCAGATGGCCCCTATCAAGCCAGAACAAACCTATGACTTGAATGATGCTATTATCTGCTTTCTTGCAGACATTTCATTACCAAACTAGGTAGCATCATCAGTGTTAGTGGGAGTGTTGTTTTCTTTTTGGCAGTTAAACAGAAAGTAAACCCCATTCCCCTGCAGCGTTGATGATGTTACCTAGTTTGGCAATGAAGCATCTATAGGGAAACAACCAAGCCCACAGAGCACCAAGGACCACAGAGCCATTATAGTTTTGCTTGTATCTTAAAACATGATTATATCCTATATATCTGTGATGGCAAACTTTTTTGGCACAGAGTGCCCAAATCAGAATGACTGAAACCCAAAGACCAGCTGGCTGGCGCCCGCATGCCTGTTTCTTGGCCATTTTTTTGGCTATTTTCAGCCAAAAATGGCCTGTAAACAGCCTGAAAAACTGCTTGTAAATGGCCCAAAAAATGGGCTGTTTTTTAGCTTGTTTTCAGGCCGTTTTCCGACGCTTCGGTGGCCACGAAGACCAGCTGGCTGGCGCATATGTGCGCGCCGTAAAACGAGCAGCTGGCGATGGCGCATGTGCCATAGATTCACCATCACGGCTATATATATATATATATATACATACAAATTTAAAGTTTGTCTTACTTGCCTATCTTTACTCGCAGAAAATTGTTCAGTCCGTTCTTTAAGACTATAAAATGTCTTAACCCGCCACTTAAAATGGTTTTTAGTTTGGGGGTTTTTAATTACGGCCAAATGATTGAATTATTTTAAATGGTTTTAAATTTTTGTGTTGTTACTGTTTTATTATGGCTGTACACCGCCCTGAGTCCTTCGGGAGAAGAGCGGTATAAAAATGCAATAAAATAAATAAATAAGTATAACCCAGGGGTCTGCAACCTTAAACACTCAAAGGTCCATTTGGATTCGTTTCCCACAGAAAAGAAAACACCGGGAGCCACAAAACCCTTCCCGTGCCTGACGATTTCTTGAGCGGCCATAAAACTAGCCTATGGAGTTGAATTAAACGTTCTGTTTTCTTCTGAAACTTTTCTTTTCTTGGATTTATCCATGGTTGGCCTACTGAGGGTTGAAAATTGCGTGCCGGCGGGTGTTGAACATTGGTGGTTGTAACGCATATTTTGAGTGACGGAGCCACAGCAGAGGGGTGAAAGAACCACATGCGGCTCAAGAGCCACAAGTTGCTGACCCCTGCTATAACCCGAAGATCTAATAATTTTCCGGAGGCTAACTTAAATTTCATAGAAGTATTTATTAACGTAGAGGCTACTGATTAACATTTTGGAGATGGAAGCCGGTAACTTTTTTTTCCCTTGATCCAACCAACACAACGGAGGTTTGCAAAAATAATTTGGGTCCAAACAAGCTTCCTGCACTCCGTAGTTACAGTCAGAATAGATTCGAGAGTCTGCATCCCAACTTCTAGTATTCGATCTTAACATCGTCCAGTCCAATTGATCGACAAACGGCATAGAATGAGCCGAAAAACAAATTCCTCCTTGTATATTGTTTGGTGTCAGTTTGGGGAATCAGCTTAAATGGTGGTGAAGAAGCCACTTGTCCTGTTTTCCATCAGTTCCTTCACATTCTTGATGAGTCTTCGTGTCCCGAAGGTGCTTCCTTTTTTCAAGAATTTTTTGGTTCTTCTTTGAAGATGTTTCGCTTCTCATCCAAGAAACTTCTGTAGCGCAAAAAAGATTCTTGGATGAGAAGCGAAACTTCTTTCAGTGAAAAACCAGAAAGTCCGGTTGCATCCTTGGGGGTGGGGGGACAACCATGACCTGGATGACTGAGAATCTCCATAGACCAGGGGTCAGCAACTATGGCTCTGGAACCGCATGTGGCTCTTTCACCCCTCTGCTGCGGCTCCCTGTCACTCAAAATATGCGTCGCAACCATCAGTTGCGACACCCGTACGCGATTTATTGAGCTTTTCAACCCCTGATAGGCCAACCATGGATAAATTCAAGAAAAGAAAAGTTTCGGAAGAAAACAGAATGTTTAATTCAACTATATATGCTAGTTTTGTGGCCGCTCAGGAAATAGTCAGGGACAGGAAGGATTTTGTGGCTCCCGGTGTTTTCTTTTCTGTGGGAAACGGGTCCAAATGGCTCTTGGAGTGCTTAATGTTGCAGACCCTTGGCATAGACATAAGGCTGTGATGGCGAACCTACAGCATGTGTGCCAGAGGTGGCACACAGAGCCTTCTCTGGGCATGCACGCCGTGCCAGCTGCATGCTGGTTTCCAGCGTGCATAGGTGCACTGGCCAGCTGGTCTTTGCGGGCACCAGAGCACCTGAACAGAGTCCCAAAAATGGCCAGAATAGAGGCTTTTTGGGGGGTGGGTGGTTTCAGGCCAAAAACCTGGAAAACGGCCCATAAAATGGCCGGAAAACAGCCAAAAAACAGGCATGCGTGCACCAGTCAGCTGTTCTTTGGGTTTACGGTGTTCCAACGCGCATAAAGTCCAGCTGGTCTACGGGTTTCCAGGGCACACACATGCACACACATTCCGGTTTGGGCACTCGGTGCCAGAAAGGTTCACCATCACTGACGTAATAGATAATTAATTAATTAAGAGCCTTGTTGGCACAGCAGACTAAAGTGCTGTTAAGTAACATCAGCTGCCTGCAATTACTGCGAGTTCGAATCTCACCAGGCTCAAGGTTGACTCAGCCTTCCATCCTTTCTAAGGTAGGTAAAATGAGGACCCGGATTGTGGGGGCAATAAGCTGACTTTGTATAAAAAAGAACACCACTTAGGGGTGCCCGAAAGCCCTACTAAGCAGGTATATACAAAAGTATGAAGGCTATTGCTTAACGCATTGTAAGCCGCCCTGAGTCTCCGGAGAAGGGCGGCATATACATCAAACCAATACATAAATACTTCACTGTACCTTGGACCAGGGGTGAAATGCATCACTTGATCCGGTAGCGATGGCAGCGGGTGGTTCGGAGAACCGGTAGCAAAAATGCCCCCCCTCCCCCCACCGGGTCCATGCCCAGCTGAGGTGCGCGATCATCAAAGGCTTTTTTTTTTTACTTTTAAAAGCATTTTTTCTACAACCTCTTCAGCCAAAAAAATGCTTTTAAAAGTAAAAAAAAAAAAAAAGAAGCCTCTAATGATCGTGGCGCGCACCTCAGCTGGGATCGTCAGAGCCTTTTAAAAGCATTTTTTTTACAACCCCTTCAGCCAAAGAGGTGGAAAAAATGCTTTTAAAGTTTAAAAAAAAGCCACTGACGATCCCAGCTGAGTAGCGTGATTGTCAGAGGCTTTTTTGTTTACTTTTAAAAGCAATGCTTTTTTTAAAAAAAATTGATTTATATGCCGCCCTTCTCCGGAGACTCAGGGCGGCTTACAATGCGTTAAGCAATAACCTTCATACTTTTGTATATTTTATACAAAGTCAGCTTATTGCCCGCACAAACTGGGTCCTCAATTGACCTACCTTCGAAAGGATGGAAGGCTGAGTCAACCTTGAGCCTGGTGAGATTCGAACTTACAGTAATTGCAGGCAGCTGGAGTCAATCACAATGCATTAGTCTGCTGAGCCACCAGGCCCTTTTAAAAGTAAAAAAAACGATTGCGCGCCACAGCTGATTACCCCTCCCCCCTGCGCACTGTCATGATGCCTCCTTTTGGCATGCATTGCGTACGCGCACCTCACATTTGGTGCATAGTGCGCACTGCATCTGCACAGCCAGCGAACCAGTAGTAAGTAGTAAGGTTCAAATTTTACCGCTCCACCTTATACAAGTTTGTTAATCATGTGCTTGATGCTTTTGGTCTTTCCTTTCTTATTCTGCTCCGGACTTCTTGCTTTGGAAACAGGAAAATCATCTGGCCGTGATCCAGCAGCTGTCGGTAGTGAAGTTGCGTTTCAAAACCTTGTGCGAACAGCTGGAGAAGATTTCCGCGGAGCGGCGAGAGTCCATACGTGCTATCCGGGCCACTTTGGCGAAAACGGTGAAATTGGTTCAGGAAATTCAGCAGCACACCGGTACAGAGGTAATGTTCTGGTCAAGATTTTTGCCTTCTCTTTCTTTCTTTAGAATAGTTGTGACTCGGTTCCAGGTTCCATTTGAATGTATTGGGTGAGCAACAGAAAAACTTCCTAGGGATTAGCGTGCCTCAGGCCAGCGTTGCTCATCATCAATCACAGGTTTGGTGAGATAAGACCACATCTCAAATCATGCTAGTAGAAAAGAATATTTGTAGCTTGGGGTTAAACTGTGGAGTCCTTAATGCTCTCTGAGCTTGGGGCTTTTCACGCAGACATTTAAACAAACAAAAATTTAACAGATAAGTCATTCCTTCTATGTGACATCTCGGTGTTGTCTCCAAAAGTTCTTTTTGTTGTTTCTTCTATCTTCCTTCTCTCCATTACAACAATCCGTCACTAACACAATGTTCTCACTGTAGCATTTTTATGCGTAACTATTAATTTACTTATTTTCTAACCAATGGTAAAATGGATTCCACATCTTAAAGTATTCTGAATCTATTTTTCTATTTTTGTATTTCTATACCGCCCTTCTCCCGAAGGACTCAGGGCGGTGCACAGCCATACTAAAACAATAACAAGACAAAAATTAAAAAGATTCAATGTCTGGCCACAATTAAAACCCTAGCTAAAAACCATTTAAAAACCCCTTTAAAATTATTGATCCGTCAGAGCGGCCTGATAGAACAAATGGGTCTTCAGAGCACGACGGAAGGCACAGAGGTCGGGGATATTTTGAATATCCGGGGGCAGTTCATTCCATAGGGCAGGAGCCCCCACAGAGAAGGCTCTCCCGCTGGGGAGACACTGTTTGGCCAATGGCACCCTGAGGAGGCCCTCTCTGGGAGCTTATCGGTCGGTGGGAGGCAATCCGTGGTATTTGATGATTTTTTTGTTTTTTTAAATTAGATTTATATGCCGCCCTTCTCCGGGTGGCTTACAATGCGTTAAGCAACAGCCTTCATACTTTTGTATATTTTTTCTACAAAGTCAGCTTATTGCCCCCACAACCTGGGTCCTCAATTTACTTACCTTAGAACGGATGGAAGGCTGAATCAACCTTGAGCCTCGAACTTGCAATAATTGCAGACAGCTGAATGTTAATAACAGGCTATTTAGCCTGTTGAGTTATCTGAGGCTCTTTTAAAGAGAATTCTTTACATTCTCTTTCTTTAATCATCAAAGTCAATCTATTCATTTCTGCACAATCTAAAAAAAATTTTTTTTTAATTACTTCTCCTTCCAAAGGTATTTTCTTTGCTTTCCAATTTTGTGCACAAACAGTCCTTGCAGCTGTTATTACGTGTGTAATCATGTTCAGAAACTAAAAGCTATTGGAATAAAATTAAGATATGGCTGGAAGAAATGATACAACAACGTATTGATTTAAAACCAGAGCTGTTCCTACTAGGTATCCTCCCAGAAAAAAAAAATAGTAAAGAAAATATTCTTGCAGACATTTGATTACCCATCTAGGTAACATCATCAGTGTTAGAAAGGAATGTGATGTTTGCTCCCTCTTTTTATACGTGACTTGCCCTGTCAGTGTTGGTGAGGGTGTTTTGGGTGATTCTTAGATTAGGCTGTTGTTTACGATTGGATTGATTGATTGATTGGGGTTCACCCATGAACACCAGCTAGCAGGAAGATATGATGAAAACTCCTTAATTTCACAATATGCGATCCGGGGGGGTGTTCCACTTACCTTTACTACCGGTTCGTGTGCGCAGATCACCCATGATGACGACGTTGTGGGTGGGCAGAGCTTCCCGCCGGTTTTACTACTGGTTCTACAGAACCGGACCAAACCGGGAGCCACCCGCCACTGATGTGATCAGACTTCCCCATAGTTTCAACTGGGAAAAAGATCTTCGACCAAGCCAAATCCAAAACTTGCTAGAAGATTCCTGGAAACCTGGCACTCAGGCAAATCAAACCTCGACAGATGCAAAGAGATAAACCATATCTATTTACAGTAGTCCCGTCTGGACTACTGTAACGCTCTCTACTTGGGGCTCCCTTTGAAGAATACTCGGAGGCTCTAATTGGTTCAGAATGCGGCCGCGCAGTTGATTACGGGAGTGACTCGTCGCACCTATGTGACACCTCTCCTGCGCGAGCTGCACTGGCTCCTGGTGGTCTTTCGGATGCGGTTCAAGGTACTAGTTACCATCTTTAAAGTACTCCATGGCTTAGGGCCCAGATACTTACGAGATCACCTTCTGCCACCAGTAGCCTCCCACCGACCAGTAAGCTCCCACAGAGAGGGGCTCCTCAGAGTGCCGTCGGCCAAGCAATGTCGACTGGCAGCCCCCAGGGGGAGATCCTTCTCTGTGTGGGCACCCGCCCTCTGGAATGAACTGCCCCCGGGAATATGTATGATCCCTGACCTGCGTACCTTCCGCCGGGCCCTTAAGACCCTACTTTTTCAACAAGCTGGACCAACTTGACAAAAATCCAGATTGGGTGTTTTAAATTCTTGGGTTTTTTAAAATTGGGGAGCCAAATTATTTAATTTGTTTTAACTGTCTTTTAAATTCTGTATACTAGGTTATTTTAATGTGGCTGTGCACCGCCCTGAATCCTTCGGGAGAAGGGCGGTATAGAAATTCAATAACATAAATAAGTTTAGCGTTCAAAATAGACGAGCGAAAAAGAAAAAAACCAAAAAGAGCCAAACATCTCCTCGCCAGCCATCAACACTCAGATAAGCAGAGATTAACCCCAACACTAATTAGACCCGTGATGGGGAACCTATGGCACGCCTGCCGGAAGTGGCACACAGAGCCATCTCTCCGGGCATGTTAGCTGTCACTCTTGGGTTCCGGCACACACATGTGCACCGGTCAGTGTGAGAGCGCTGGAAACCGGAAGAGCAGGTCCCTGGCACGTATGCACACACCAGAAAGCTGAGCTTCCTGTTTCTGGCGTGTGCATGCGCGCAAGCCAGTTCTACACGCATGCATGCATGCCAAAAACCGGAAGACCAGGTGACCAGCGCACATGCGCACACTGGAAACCAGAAGTTGAGCTTTCTGGCACTCCCCCGCATGTGCGCGCTGGGGAGCTGCTCTTCCGCTTTCTGGCGCTTCCCCACCCGTTTTGGCACTTGGTGCCAGAAAGGTTCGCCAACACTGAACTAGATCAACAATCAAGAAAAAAAAACCCCAATACCCCGATCAAGGAACTACCAGCTTAGACAAACAAGCCAACCATAAACAAAAGCCTAATCAAGGAACCACCAAGATTACTGTAACGCCCTCTAGATGGGGCTGCCCTTGGGACATATCCGGAGACTCCAGTTAGTCCTGAATGCAGCCGCGCGGGTAGTTACGGGGGCCTCTCGTTACTCCCGTGTTACACCTCTCCTGCGCGGGCTGCACTGGCTACCAGTTGTTCTCCGGGTTCGTTTCAAGGTGCTGGTTTTAACCTATAAAGCCCTACATGGCTTAGGCCCGGGGTACTAACAGGACCACCTCCTGCCTTCCTCCCACCGTCCAGTGTGCTCCCACAGAGTGGGCCTCCTCCGGGTGCCGTCAGCCAAACAATGTCGGCTGGCGGCCCCCAGGGGGAGGGCTTTCTCTGTCGGAGCTCCGGCCCTCTGGAATAGTCTGCCTACCGACCTCAGGACGGCCCCCGACCTCCTCTCCTTCCACCAGGGATTAAAGACATGGCTGTTTAAAGAACATTACGATCGTGGGGTTATATAGTCTTTTTTAGAATGATTTTAATGGATTTTAATGTGTTTTAATTGTGTTTATTGTGATTTGTATTTATGATTATTTTTGTAAGCCGCCCTGAGTCCTAGGGGAGAATGGCGGCATATAAATCACATACATACATACATACATACATACATACATAAATAAATAAATAAATAAATGCACTCCCATCAACACTGACAGGGCAAGACACTTGTATACAAAGAGAGAGCAAACCCCACTCCTTGCTAGCTCTGATGATGTAACCTAGTTCGGTCAGGAAGCGTCTGCAAGAAACCAACCAAGCTCATATTAACAATTTATGATTTCTTTGTCATGTTTTAATTACCTTATTGTGTGGACACAGTCATTGTACTTTATGAACTCTAATTTACAGTTTAAAATCAAGCAAGGAATGTCAGAAGCAATTTATCAGTGGCCATCATTGGCAGATAGATTATCGTTTCCTTTAAAGTTTTGCCCGTTTACTTACATGTATGTCTTGCTTTTCTACCAAATGACCGTCAGAGCATCTAAAAACGTTAATATAAAAATAATAAAAAGCAAACACACATTGGGAATTAAAAGCCTCTATCAGTTTGTTGCAAAGTTTCATTGAGATGAGCCAATAGATTTGGCAAGAAAACTGGCGGGTGACTTTGGGCCAATCACCAGGAGACAATGAGTTCTAGTCCCGCCTTAGGCACGAAAGCAGGCTGGGTGATTTTGGGCCAATCACCTGGAGACGATGAGTTCTAGTCCCGCCTTAGGCATGAAAGCTGGCTAGGTGACTCTGGGCCAATCACCTGGAGACGATGAGTTCTAGTCCTGCCTTAGGCATGAAAGCTGGTTAGGTGACTCTGGGCCAATCACCTGGAGACGATGAGTTCTAGTCCCTCCTTAGGCATGAAAGCTGGCTAGGTGACTTTGTCCAATCACCTGGAGACGATGAGTTCTAGTCCCGCCTTAGGCATGAAAGCTGGCTAGGTGACTCTGGGCCAATCACCTGGAGACGATGAGTTCTAGTCCCGCCTTAGGCATGAAAGCTGGTTAGGTGACTCTGGGCCAATCACCTGGAGACGATGAATTCTAGTCCCTCCTTAGGCATGAAAGCTGGCTAGGTGACTCTGGGCCAATCACCTGGAGACGATGAGTTCTAGTCCCGCCTTAGGCATGAAAGCTGGCTAGGTGACTCTGGGCCAATCACCTGGAGACGATGAGTTCTAGTCCTGCCTTAGGCATGAAAGCCAGCTGGGTGACTTTGGGCCAGTCCCCCCTCTCTCACCCCAACCTATCTCACATGGTTCTTATGCTGGGGAAAATAGGAGGAAGGAGGGGTATTATGGATGTTTGCTGCATTGAGTTATTGATAAAAATAATAAAGGCAGGATACAAATAAATAAGTGAAATCAACTCCCATTTTCTTCCCCCTAGATCTCTTCTCTGTCTGAAGAACAGCAGCTTGCGATGCAGCACTTACTGTACCAGACTCCTGAAGTGATAGAAAGTTTGACAGAACAGGTAATCCTTGTGGCCCGCCAGCGGATCTGGCAGCAGACTCAGACAGTGAGGAGGCTGGGGAGGACCATGGGCCAATTCTGGAGTCTGGGGAAGGCTCTGATGGAGGGCTCTGCGTTCGGAGGCAGAGAGGGGGCGAGGGCCGTCTGACACTTGTCAGCTGCCTTCGGAGTTGGACATCAGTGAGGCAAATGAACAGCTGGAGCCTGTTCCCAGTGTGCGCATGTGCAGAGTTGCCAGACGAAGGGAACAGCTAAAGAACAAGGGTCGACTTGGGATGAAGGCCACAGGTCGACGACGAAGGGGCCCCTCCCAGAGGGAATAAAAGAGGAGCGAAAGGGGAGTGGAGTTTGCAGGAGACAATTTTTTTTTAAATTTGATTTATATGCCGCCCTTCTCCGGAGACTCAGGGCGGCTTACAATGGGTTAAGCAATAGCCTTCATACTTTTATATATTTTATACAAAGTCAGCTTATTGCCCCCACAAACTGGGTCCTCAATTTACCTACCTTAGAAAGGATGGAAGGCTGAGTCAACCTTGAGCCTGGTGAGATTTGAACTTAGAGTAATTGCAGACAGCTGAAGTTAATTACAATGCATTAGTCTGCTAAGCTATCCAGGCTCCTAAGATTAGTTTGCTTAATTGGTTTGTGACTCTCCGAGACTCCTTGCCAAGTTTTGAAGGTATCAGCTTGGCAGCTCTCCAAGGCAGATAAGGTCTGTGACTGTAAATTCGCCCTTCAAAGATTTTGCTGAAGGTGAATGAGAGGAATTCATAATAACTTAATAAAAGGGTTTTTTTGTTGGGACAAGGCGTCTGCTTCATGCTCTTGGGAAGCCTAAGTCAGAACAATTCTAACCATAAGAATCTGGTTTTCTATTATTGGTCGTAAATAGCTAAGGGTAAAATCCTGGCCGTTTGATAAGCTTGTAGCATATGTATAAATAAAGTGTTTGGTTTTTTTTCCTCTCCTGGAAACAGAACTAAGGTTTTACAATAGGGATGTCAAACTCAAGGCCTATGGGGTACTTTGATCTGGTCCGCAGAGTTGCCCTGAAACAGAGTTTCAGAGTTGCCCTGAAAGTTGCCCCCCCCTCAACATGAGTGATATCAAGGTGAGCATGCCTACCCCGGTCACGCCCACCCCCTGAGATCAAACACAACCCTGATGCGGCCCTTAATGAAATTAAGTTTGACACCCCCGTTTTACAACCGGGGTTTTTAAACTTATTTCTTTTTTTTAAACAAACATACAAATAAACAAATAGTACATTCTTAATCATTCAGTGTTTCATCTGAGTACATATTTTGTGTCTTCTACTCCCTCCTCCATCGTTTTCATATTTCTATCATACCTTTATATTTTCATTTAGATTGTTACATCTGTCAGCTTTCGAAGTCGTCTCAAATAAATTGCATTTCAAACGAAGTCTTTGGAAAAAACCCTCTAATTTATTAAGCATGAACATTCTAACTCCGACTCATTGCAGCCAACTCTGGCTTCCTCAGCCAAGACCCTCCTTTTCCTCTCCCCACTCCTCTGCACTCATTGGCCATCTTCCCCATCACTCTGCCCCTAATCTACTGCTCCCACTCAAAGGAATTTCCCCCTTCCCATCCCTTCTACCAGGTGATATTCTCACCAGGGAAAATAAGTAGGTGAAAAGTCAAATGTCTCTTTCCAGATGCCTCCGCTTCTCCTCCTTATGTCAACATTAGAGTAAGTGCAGCGTGAAATGCTGACAACATCATTCTTCCCGAATTTCTTATATTTATATTAATTCATCCATTATCTAGATTTATATATATATCTCTTCTGTAACCATTGATATAATTGCCCCCATACTTTAAAATACTCCGATTCTTCCTTTTCTTTAATTACCAATGTTAATCTATTCATTTCTGCATATTCCAATAGTTTCTTAATTACTTCTCCCTCTAAAGGGATTTTCTATTACTTTCTTTTTAAGCAGCAATAGCGGATGCTAGTTTCTTTTATCTCTTAACTTATTGCATAAAGATCATTTAGACTTTCAGTCGGAGGGTTTTTTTGTTTTGTTTTGTTTTTTTGCACGTCCTATAAAACGGGGGTCTCCAACCTTGGCAACTTTAAGACTTGTGGACTTAATTCCACAAGAGGAATTCTGGGAGTTGAAGTCCACAAGTCTTAAAAGTTGCCACGGTTGGAGACCCCTGCTATAAAACAGCGCCCCCCAGCCTTTTGGGCACCAGGGACTAGTTCCATGGAGAACGGTTTTGCATGCTGCCTGCATCCCACGGATGGAGCTTCACTTGTTTTCGTGGGCCCATTTGCTGGCATGCCACGGGCCAATGCCGGTCCACAAACTAGGGGTTGGAGACCTCTGCTATAAAACACATTACAGGCAGTCCTCCACTTACGACAGTGACCATCCGAAGTGCAGAAAGTTACTTACAACCAGTTTTTCACACATCCGTGGCAGCATCCCCATGATCACATGATCAGAATTCAAATGCTTGGCAACAGACTCGTATTTATGACGGTCGCAGCGTCCCGGGGTTGCGTGATGCCCCTTTTGTGACCCTCCGACTAAGCAAAATCGATGAGGAAGCCAGATTCACTTAACTACCAGGTTACTGATTTAACAGCTCCCAGGATTCCCTTAGCAACGGTGGCAAGCCGGCAAAAAGTCACATTGGGCTCAAACTGTGGTCGTAAGTCAAGGACTGCCTCTATTTCTCGTCCGTAGTGCTTGTGAATTAAAGTGGGCTGCCTGCACTTTCCTTTTTGCAAGAAAACGGGGGGAAAGAAAGTGGGAGCTTTCTTTCCCGCTTAAGACGCTCTCTGTTCTTTTCCTACAGAATTGTCCAAAAGAACATTAACTCCACGGAGACTCGGCTGAACATTTCAGAAAGAAGCTTCCCAGCGGGAGGTGCTGAACGAGGCCTCGTACCTTTTCGCGTATATTTTTTTCCACCCGTTGGGAAATTGTTCCTATGTTTGGTACCCAGGTTCCCCAGACATCATTAGACGAAGAAGGGCGTAAAAAGGTTTTGAATTATGTGCTGGTGTCGATATTGTATCTTTATTCAAAGGTGAAAAAGTTTACAAAACGATCAGCCGGTTTACATGATTTGAATGTTCTGCCCAAGGGGCAGGGGTTTTTTTTTGTTTGTTTGTTTGTATTATTGGTGTAAGCAAGCCTTGCCCTTCTAGTATTTATATGTGACTCAGGGTAGCTTTCAATAATTACGATTAATTTCTGACCTAGCTGAACATTCCGGAAAAATAGAATAAAATAAAATAAAATAAGGTGTGTGATTTTATTTTGCTTAGCCAGAGGCTATGTTGTTGTTAATTGCAAAGTCGTGTCCGACCCACCACGACCCCATGGACAACGTTCCTCCAGGCCTTCCTGTCCTCTACCATCATCCAGAGTCCATTGAAGCTCATGCCAACTGCTTCAGTGACTCCATCCAGCCACCTCGTTCTCTGCCGTCCCTTCTTCTCCTTTTGCCCTCCATCTTTCCCAGCATGAGGCTCTTCTCCAGGGAGTCCTTCCTTCTCATTCGGTGGCCAAAGTATCTGAGTTTCCTCTTCAGGATCTGGCCTTCTAAAGAGCAGTCAGGGTTGATCTCCTCTTGGACTGACTGGTTGGATCGCCTTGCAGTCCAAGGGACTCGCAGGAGTTTTCTCCAACACCAGAGTTCAAAGGCCTCCATTCTTTTGACGCTCAGCCTTCATTATGGTCCAACTTTCACAGCCGTCCATTGCAACTGGGAAAACCATGGCCTTGACTATACGCTCTTTTGTTGGCAGGGTGATGTCTCTGCTTTTTAGTACGCTGCCTAGATTTACCATAGCTTTCCTTCATAGGAGCAAGCGTCCTTTAATTTTTTTTTTTTTTAATTTTGATTTATATGCCGCCCTTCTCCGGAGACTCAGGGCGGCTTACAATGCATTAAGCAATAGCCTTCATACTTTTTGTATATTTATACAAAGTCAGCTTATTGCCCCCACAAACTAGGTCCTCAATTTACCTACCTTAGAAAGGATGGAAGGCTGAGTCAACCTTGAGCCTGGCGAGATTCGAACATGCAGTAATTGCAGACATCTGGTGTTTAATTACAATGCTTAGTCTGCAGAACTATCCTGGCTCTCTCTTTTTTTTTTTCCTTGGCTGCAGTCCCCATCTGTGTTGATCTTGGAACCCAGGAAGATAAAATATGTCACTACCTCCATTTCTTCCCCATCTATTTGCCAGGAATTGAGAGGGCCGGATGCCATGATCTTAGTTTTCTTAATGTTGAGTTTCAAACCAACTTTTGTACTCTCCTCCTTCACCCGCATCATGAGGCTCTTTAGTTCCTCTTCGCTTTCTGCCATTAGAGTGGTAGCATCTGCATATCCAAGGCTGTTGATATTTCTCCCGGCAACTTTAATTCCAACTTTTGATTCCTCTAGCCCCACTTTTCTCATGATGTGCTCTGCATATAAGTTAAATAGGCAGGGTGACAGTATACAGCCTTGCCGGACTCCTTTTCCAATTTTGAACCAACTGGTGGTGCCAGAGGCTATACAGAACCAAGAGACGACAATCCAGAATTCCTCCTTAGTTCTAGGTTGCTTCTCACCTTAATTGGTTTCCATCCGTTGCTTCATAATTGATAAAGGGTACAACCTGATTCCCTCTTCAAATTTTGATAACATGAAGTCGGATGGCCCTGTAGCTGTTTTACAGTTATTTTACTCAACACCTTAACATTCTGGTAGCGTCGTTGCAACTCAGCCGCTTCAAACCTCATTCTCTAAAGTGGGCGCCAGTGAAATTAACCCGTAAACGTTTGAAACGACTTATAAGAGGAGTCAAATATTCTGGCTTCAAATAAAATGCACCAATCCAGAACAACAAATGGCTGCAATTGTGGATTCGGGGGATATCTCTGTGGCTCTTAAAAAGGGAATTTTTTTTGTGCCGCAAAAAAATGCCCACAAGAAATTTTAATTGAATTCTTTCTTTGATCATAAAAACTCCTGAGACCCGAATTGGGACATTTAATCATGGGGCTGGAGCTTTTTGCCTCAAAAGATTCGAACGGCTGGTAAAAAATATCTCCTTGCATCTGGGGAAAAAATAAAATAAAAAGAACAACTGCAGTTGAAACCTGGCTAGACTTCATAATAGCATACCTGGATGCCTCAAATTATATATCCAGTCCTTATAATTATTGCTTGCATTAAGAAGAAGAAGAAGAAAAAATACTCCGGTTTTGTTCAGTCAATTGTGCAATGTTATCTAACAGATCTCTAGAGATCTTCCCTTCTTCAACCCATCGATTCTACTGTAAGAATTATGGAATCACCTGGACATTTAAGATCTAAATCATGGTGGGGCCAACCTTTTGACTTGCCTGGGCCGCATGGACTAAAGAGACACTGTCTTAGGATGCATATAAAATATATAATAGAGTGAATAGCATTTAGCAACAGCACTTAGACTTATATACCGCTTCACAGTAAGCGAACGGTTGTAAGTCGAGAAATACCTAACCCTACTTTTTCTCCCGTTGTTCTTTTTTTCAGTTGGACAAGATTCAAACAACAGGATCTTTTTTTCCAATCTTTTCCTTTTGGGTCCAACATATTTAAGCTTCAGTTTTAAAACTTAAAATATTTTTGGACCCCAAAATATCCCCATTAATCCTTCCAGTGAGTCATCTTCGTCATCTTTAATAGATCTTAGATTGAAGGATTTGTTCGTAGGCTCCCATATTCTCTTCGGTATTTTGCTTCATTCGAAATATTCCGATGGGGACCGTATGTTCCCACGTGGAAAACGATGGCCTTGTTTGTGTTGTCAGCGTGATGTCTCTGCACTTTTGATATTTTGCCTATATTAGTCATCATCTTTAAGGAGCAGATGTCTCTCTCTTTCGTGGCTGCAGCCAACATCCCTTTCTTAGGGCTTGTCTGTTTCAGCTTCTCCACCTACTTGCTCTGTGTTGGTTTTGTTGGCTACACAATACAGAATAACAGAGTTGCAGGGGGGGGGGAGAGTTTGGTGTCTTCTTGTCCAGGGGTCCCCAAACTTTTGGATCTCAGGGACCCCTAAATTCATAATTTTAAATCCCACAGACCACTAATAAGACCTGCCTAATGGCCAGCTGGGTGGGCGTGGCTAGGTGGTCATGTGACTAGGTGGGTGTGGCCAAATCGATGTCACTCACATCGAGGGGTGCCTCACCAGCCTCTACTCACCCCTCCCCTCCCAGCCACTCCTCGCCTTCCCGCCCGGGCTCCTTAGGGTCCCAAGCAGTTGTTGGAGCTAAGCAGCCATCATGAGAAAGAGTTGGCCAAACAGCTGGCTCAGTTCAAAGGAGGCTCAGCAGAAGCACCTCACTGAGGACTGCGAGCATAGGCTTTCCAAGCAGGGGGAAGATCTGCAGGAGTGCAAGGCCACGTATTGGCGCCTGGAGGCTCAGCGGGCTGAGATGGTCAGCCAGTTCCAGACCATGATGCAGTCCCACTGGAACGAGGCCCTCCAGCTCTTCACCACCAGCGGTACTTCCCTCCAGCCTTCGCCCGAAGCCCCACACCAGGTGGTGCACGGACCACCAATTGGTGACTGCTCAAGCAGGAGATTCTATTGATAGGTTGACAGGATCTTGGCTTGTTTGTTTTCTAATTATGAGCGGAAACCACATTTTCACAAGATTATTTTAAGTCTTCATCATTTCTAAACATCAATGTGATACAGGCAGTTCTCGATTTACAACCACTCATTTAGTGACCATTTCAAAGTTACAATGCCACTGATAAAAGGGACTTAACTGTTTTTCACGCTTGTGACAGTTGCAGCATCCCTGTGGTCACATGATCAAAATTCAGACGGGATATAATGTTAACACTAGATAAAACGGGAGAAGGTATGGACAGTGGTGGGACTTGAATAATTTAGCAACCGGTTCTCTGGCTGGGTAGGCGTGGCTAGTTGGTCATGTGATTGGGTGGGTGACGCCATTCATCACATTCATCCCGGCCAGTGGCCTCAAAGGCAAAGGTAGGATTCAGCCGGTTGGGGCTAATCCCAACACTGGCTGGCCCTGCCCCCTCCCGTTTTTCAGCCATTTTCAGGCCGTTTTCAGGCCATTTTTGGCTGAAAAATGGGCAGGGGGACCCAGCCAGTGGTGGGATTTGCCGGTTCGCCGAACTGCACAGAATTTAACTACCGGTTTACCCAACTCAGTGTGAATCAGCAGCAGCCCACTTCCGGGTATGGACGAAAAGAGTAAAATTTACCTTAAATTATAGGTCGAAAGAAAACTTGTATAAAATGATGTATCGTTGGTATTCAACTCCAGATAAAGCTAGCAAAAATGTATAAAGGGATTTCTAATACCGTGCTGGAAATGTAGTCAAGATCCAGGTTCAGGTTTTATCATATGTGGTAGACCCTGCATATATGTGAAAACATACTGGATAAATATAAAAATGAGAATGCCAAAAATATATTAAGATGCAAATATTAATGTGAACCTGAAGCTTTTCTTTTAGATATGGTGGACAAGTCAATTCAAAAACAATTTGGGGTGCTGTTCCTTCACATATGGTGAGGGCTGTGAGCGTTGTGCTTTCCAAAGACTGGGGGGGCGGGAGGGGAGAGATGCTGACAGTTGAAGGATGGGTTTTGAAGTTGATTGAAGCAAACAAGCTCAGAGAGCCCCAAGGACTTCCATCAAGTTAATACCGTTCTACGGGGCCAATTCTTCCCGAGATCCTTGGCTGACCTTCAAAATGCCTGCCCACAGGCTGCAATTTCCCTACAAAAGCACCATTGTTCATGGAAGTTTTTGTCAGTGCAGTGTACATCTCCTTCCGTGTGACAAATTCCTTGTGTGTCCTCCGATCACTGTTGGCCAATAAAGAATTCTGTTCTGTTCCGTTCTATTTTTATTGTTGTTCTTCATTCTATTCTATTTTATTCTTACTGCTATTCTATTTTTATTTCTATTCCTATTCCATTCCATTCCATTCTATTGTTATTCCATTCTATTCTTATTGCTATTCTTAATTATATTTTATTCTTATTGCTATTCTATTCCTTTTTTTTGAACATTTTATTTATTTAAAAATACAGACAGAACAAAACAAGTAACAACTAGACATACAAAACACATAAACAAAAAGTCAAGTATACATCTTGTCAAAGTTATCACAACTCTAGTCTGTTATATGTTCTAATTTGTATTTTTGACTCCTCGTTTTGGTCTTTTTGATTCTGTCTAATTTTGTAGTTCACTATTGACCTGCCTTAAATAATTTATATTCCTATGTCTATGTTGGGTCACACTGGTTGCCTCTTAGTTATCTTTTCTCTCTTTCCTATCTTCCAACCAAGTGTACCACTTTTCCCATACTAGATAATAGTCATGTTCCTCTTTATCTTGTAATTCTTTAGTGAATCTATCCATTTCTGCACATTCCATGATTTTACTAATTACTCTATCTTCAGTTGGTGTGTCATTATTCTTCCAATTTTGCGCAAAAATTATTCGTGCTGCTTTTATTATATGTATTATTAAGTATTTTATTTCCTTTTCATATTGACCGTTTATTATGCCTAGTAGAAATATTTCTGGCTTCATTTCTATTTTTTGTTGTATAATTGTGTTCTATTTGTGTTCTGATCATTTGCCAGTATTGTTTTGCTTTTGGGCAGGTCCACCATGTGTGATAGTAGGTTCCTTTATGTAGCAATGTAAACTATTGCTATTCTATTTCTATTGTATTCTAATTCTATTCTATTCTTATTGCTATTCTACCATGTTTCCCCAAAAATAAGGCCAGGTCAAAACAATACACACACCCCCGGCCATGGTGCAGGAGGTCAACTAGGCCATGCCTACCATGGCCACGCCCACCCAGTAACTGGGCAGAGAACCCCTTCCTAAAATTTTTGAAGCCCACCTCTAGCTGTACCCCATTTCTCTGCAGCTGTCCCTAAAGGCATATTCTTTCCTTTTCAGGATAAATATTCCTCCTTTCGTCACTTCTGTCTGGGTCTCAGTTTTATTTATTTATTCTTTATTCTTTATTCCTCGGCTCAAGCTGGAACCACACAATTATTCCCCTGACAGGATTCTCTTTGCCATGGGACTGAAGGGCTGGGAATTTAGGCCCAAGGGTGAGGTTAGCAGTATTTATTAATTAATTACAATTGCATAGTGGACTAAGTTCTGTTAAAGTAGCACTTAGTTGCCAGCTGCCTGCAATTACTGCAAATTCAAATCTCACCAGGCTCAAGGTTGACTCAGCCTTCCATCCTTCCAAGGTAGGTAAAATGAGGACCCGGATTGTGGGGGCAATAAGCTGACTTTGTATAAAAAAGAACACCGCTTAGAGGGGGGCCAAAGCCCTACTAAGCAGGTATATACAAAAGTATGAAGGCTATTGCTTAACGCATTGTAAGCCGCCCTGAGTCTCCGGAGAAGGGCGGCATATAAATCAAACTAATAAATAAATCAAACTAATAAATTATGGAATTGATTTGCCATCCATCTTGTTTCCAATGACTCTGGGCATCTTAGAAGATTAAAACATTGCAAAACATTAAAATTATCCATTATAAATTAATTAGCTGATAACCCGGCATTGCTCGGGTATTTATTTATCCCAATCCCGTATTAGACAGGAAGACCAATTTCACCCTGATTTCGGCGCGAGTTAAAATAGTTAAAAATGTTTTCCCTGTGCCCCCAGAAGCATTGGGTAAAATGATACCATCTCGTCGTTTCGCCAGCTGATCCATGATCATTTTGTATGCTTTTTTTCTGATCTTGATTTAGAAGTGGCTTTTTGTCCGCGATATATGCACTACGCTGTTCGACGTTGTAGTTCTTTTCTCGTATGTAATCTGCGTGAAGTACCTCCTGTCGGTCTCGTAGTGGTGCAGCTGCAGTAATGTTTTATTGATCATGGCCATACATTTGTCCTCAAGAATAATCACAGCCTTGTTGAAAATGTCGGGACCAAAATGTAATTTCTAACGTTGGATTTTCCCCTTTACCAGAGGGAGCCCCCTTGTGGAGTACTGTGAAGCCGTTACCATGGCAACTCCTCTGTGCTGCATAGTAGAAGCCATTTTAAGGCAGTACAGTAGAATCTATTTTAAGGCACAACAGGCTGTATCTTAACAGAACAGCCCCCCCGCAAGGGGTGTTAGGGATGTCTTACCCCCACAGTATTTCTTTCCAGAGTGTAAGTCATCTGTGTACCAAGTTTGGTTGAAATTGTTCAAGGCATTCCAGAGTTATGCTGGAAGATACACACACACATACACAGCCATTCATATATACATATCCATATCCATATCCATATCCATATCCATATCCATATCCATATCCATATATATAGACAAAGCCAATAATAGGGGCAGGAATGAGCGAGGTGGGTCTTCTTCACGGGGGGAGGGGGAAAGAAGGGAGTGTGAAAATAAGGCAGAAAAAAGGAACAATTTGAATCTGTTGTTTAAAACATCAGGAACATAATGAAAAAAATATATAAAAAATCTCTGAATTAGAAAATATTGTTCGTACTCCGGAATGAGAGATTCTTAAAATAATGCATTCAAAGGAAAAGCAAAGCCAGCTGGGTGACTGGGCCAGTCTCTATCCCTCTCTCAGCCCAACCCACCTCACAGGGTTGTTGTTATAGGAAAAAATAGGAGGAGGAAGGATGGATTACAGGGTCGTCCTTGATTTACGACCACAATTGAGCCCAAAAGTTCTATTGCGAACCAAGACAGTTGTTAAGTAAGTTTTGCTCCATTTTATGACCTTTCTAGCCACAGTTATTAAGTGAATCATTGCAGTTCAGTTAGTTACATGGCTGTTAAGCAGATCTGGTTCCCCCATTGATTCTGCTTGTCAAAAAGTTGCAAAAGGGGATCACCTAACCCCGGGACACTGCAACCGCCATAAATATGAGTCAGTCGCCAAGTATTTGAATTTTGATCACATGACCAGGGGGATGCTGTAGCAGTCGTAAGTGTGAAAAACGGTCCAGAGTCCCTTTTTCAGTGCCTTTGTAACTTCAGTCACTAAATGAACTGTTGTGAGTCGATGACTAACTGCATTAGGTACGTTCACCCCAGGGGTGAAATACTACTGGTTCGCTCCGGTTTGAGCGAGCTGATAGTGATAAAAACTACCAGTTCGGGTGAATAGGTAGTAAAAAAATGCTTTAAAAAGTAAAAAAAAAAAGTTCCGATGATCACAGCTGTGCCGCGCGATTGTCAAACCTTTTTTAAAAAACTTTTTAAAAGCATTTTTAAACTACCGGTTTGGGCGAATAGGTAGTAAAATTTGCTTTAAAAAAAAAGTTGGCCATGCCCAACCAGTCACATGACCTCCCCATATCAAGCCACGCCCATAGAACCAGTAGGAAAGAATTTTGCATTTCAGCACTGGTTCCCCCTCTTGAGATATTTGTAAACATAATAAAGGCACAAAAATAACAATAATTATTATGTTGAATCACTCAAGCCACTGATAGTTAGTTATGCCTCAGGAAATATGTCTACAACTTTGCAAAACCTTGGGATCGGCTAAAACACAATAAAAGACCTACAATAGTGGCCAAAATTGTGGAAACCTTTTGGGAAAAGTGTATTTTCTAAAACTAGTTAATAACACCACTTTTGTTTTTGGAGTAGTACTATGAAATTATATATCAATGGAAAGGTCATTGAATCAAGAATGGAATGCAATAACTGTTATGAAGGATTTGCTATTAGAATAGCAGTTACAGTATAAAGAAGAAAAGGAAAACACGTAGAAAAAATGAGATGTACGAAAAGATCGCCATAGAAAAAAGTGAGATATACAAAAATGATCCCCATGTCAGTTAATCCTTAGTTGGGTAACCTTTAGCACGAATGACTGCCTTACAACGTCTTCCCATAAAGGGAACCAAGTCTTTTAGTTCTGCGGCTGTTATCATGTGAAACCAAGATTGAATGATTGCTTCTATTAACTGGGTTTTATTGCTGGGTCGCTTCTGACTAACCAGTTTCTTTAGTCGGCTCCCTAGATTTTCAATTGAGTTAAGGTCTGGGCTGTTCCCAGGCCATTTCAGCAGTGAAATAGGATTGTCTTGAAACTCCCCCCAAAAAGTGTTGTTATTAGACATCAAATCTCAAAAATACAATTTTTCCCAAAAGGTTTCCACAATTGTGGCCACTACTTTAAATTTAAGCTCAGGTCAGTGCCAAATAACCCCACTTAAGCGCACACCAGAAAGATAAGTGAAATTTTGCAAAATCCTTCCTCTTTTCTTTTTTTAATTTTTTTTTTCAGTTTTATTTCTTATACACATACTAGAAAATGTACATTTTCTTATACATAATTAATTCTACATATACATGTTTTCCTTAAAGAAAGCATTAAAATAAGGCATTTTAATTACATGCGGAGTTGCTCTTCTATCTTTCTTCCCTCATTTCACAACAAACCTCCTCCTTCTTCTCCTCTTTCCCTTCCCTCCCTCCTCTCCTCTCCTCCTTTCTCCTTCCCTCTCTCCTACCTCATCCTACTTCCCCTTCCTTTCCCCCACTACTCTCTTCTTTTCCTCCTTCTCACCTTCTCTCCTACCCTTCCTTCCTCTCCTTTTCCCTTTCTTCCATTCCTCTCCCTCCCTCTCTTCTTCCTACCCTCAACTCTTTTCACCTTTCTATCTTCTTTGCTGTGGAATATTCTCCTTCTTTGGTATCCGAGCAACTCCTGTATTCTAATCATATATACTTTCTTTCAGCTTCTTTTCAGATTTATTCTATCTATCAGTATTATCATCATACAGATAATAAATTTATCTATTTATTTATTTATTTAATCATATTTCTATACCGCCCTTCTCCCGAAGGACTCAGGGCGGTGTACAGCCAAGATAAAAACAAACATGCAAACATTGAATGAATGAATGTACGATAATCCTTCCTCTTTAAAGGGATGGGAAAATGTTCTCTTGCTGGGAGAGAACTGCTCAGTTTGTTGCTTGGAGCTTTTGGTAACTCTGAACAACCAAGCTGCAAACAGTCAGGAGGAAAAGCATCACTTATTATATTTCCCTACTCAAGGAAGGATCAAGTTAAATTCACCTGGGTGCCTTTGAACCATAAGTACAATCGGATCTCAGCATCTTGGGAGGTACGGTATCATTCTAACTTATTTTTAAAAAAACACCTCTTTGTATTGCTAGAGAAAATCAAGGCATTTAAGAAACATAACACCTTATTTTGGGGGGCTGTCAGGTTCCAGATTTCTGTTCCAGGTCTCATTTGTATTTAGTGGTTTGTTAAAAATCTGAACGCTGAAACGAAGAGAAGGAGTCCTCTTATGATCACCATGGAGCCTCCAATTCCCGTGGCTAAAGTGAGACATTGGTTACGTGAATTCTGCCCCGTTTTGCGACTTTTCTTGCCTCCGTTGTTAAGCGAATCGCTGCAATTGTGAAATAAATTTGGTTTCCTTTTTGATGTTGCTTCGCAAAAGGGGATTGCCTGATCCTGAAAAGAAGGAGAAGGAGAAGAAGGAGGAGAAGGAGAAGGAGGAGAAGGAGGAGGAGAAGGAGAAAGAGGAGGAGGAGAAGGAGGAGAAAGGAGAAGGAGAAGGAGAAGGAGGAGAAGTAGAAGGAGGGGGAGAAGGAGGAGAAGGAGAAGGAGGAGAAGGAGGAGGAGGAGGAGGAGGAGGAGGAGGAGGAGGAGGAGGAGAAGGAGGAGGAGGAGAAGGAGGAGAAGTAGGAGGAGGAGAAGGAGAAGAAGGAGGAGGAGGAGGAGAAGGAGAAGGAGGAGAAGAAGGAGGAGGAGAAGGAGATGGAGGAGAAGGAGGAGGAGAAGGAGGAGGAGAAGGAGATGGAGGAGGAGGAGGAGGAGAAGGAGAAGGAGGAGGAGAAGGAGGAGAAGGAGGAGGAGGAGGAGAAGGTGGAGAAGGAGAAGAAGAAGAAGAAAAGAAGAAGAGGAAGGAGAAGAATTGTAGGATCCTTGGTACTCTCTGAGCTTGGTTGTTTTCTTGTAGATGTTTCATGACCCAACTAGGGAACATCAACAATGCTACTGTAGAAGGGGATAGGAGGACGCGGAGAAGAAAAGAAGAAGAGGAGGAGGAGGAGGAGGAGGAGAACTATTTGGTCCTTGGTGCTCTCTGCTCTCTCTCATTACCCAACTATGTAACGTCATCAGTGCTAGAAGGGAGGAGGGTTTGCTCTTTCTTTATATATAAGTGTTCTGCCCCAGCTACAGACCCCAAAGAACGCAGCACACACAAAATCTGTACAAACCTTAGTTTACTAAAATAAAATCAGGGTTTTTTTTTTCCAAACAAAGGCTGTTAATGAACTTTCTTAATAGCCTGCAAGAACCCAAAGAATAAATAATCTTAATCTTACTATGGTTGGCAGAAAGCCCAGAAGCAATTTGCAGAGAACTAAGATCAAGGC
The DNA here is from genome assembly GCA_030761175.1 of Masticophis lateralis. Lineage (NCBI taxonomy): Eukaryota > Metazoa > Chordata > Lepidosauria > Squamata > Colubridae > Masticophis > Masticophis lateralis. Next base: position 4,977,319 of record JAUDYJ010000001.1, on the reverse strand, counting down.
ACGAAGGAGAGTGAATGAAGTTGTTCCCTGCAAATTGCTTCAATCGGTGTTCCTCCTTAAATAGGCTAAGGGAGTGGCCAATTAGCCCCAAGCCTTACTCTCGGGGAGACCCCCTCCTGAGGAGCCACTCCTGCCTTTTGGCAGCTCTGCGTGCCCATGCATTGAGAAGAGGCTCCTCCTCTTCTTCCTCTTCACTTATGGGAGCTTCTGGAGGTTCTGAAGGCCCTGGCTGAATCCCCGCCTCTGGCACCACCTCTTCTTCAGCCTCCTCATTGTCTGACTCAAGCGCCAGCTGCACAGGCTGCTGGAGCAGCACCACACCAGCCTCCTCGCTGTCTGAATCAGCCACTAGCCGCCCAAGCCGCGTAAGAGCCACAAGTGACTCGCCTTGTCAGTTCAACACATTAAGCCAACTCAGACCAACAATCAAACAATAACCAAGGAACCCCCATCACAAAACAACACTCCTACTAACAGCGACAAGGCAAGACACTTGTATATAGAGAGCAAATCCTATTCCCATAATCCAGTTTGAATTCGCGCCATGGGAATGCCTATTGTAACAATGCAAGCCATGATTTAATTGCTTTGGCCCCAGCTTAAGAATAGAGGCAGTTCTTGATTTATGACTGTTTTTCACACTTATGACCATTGCCGCGTCCCCATGTTCACGTGATCAAAATCCAGATGCTTGGCAATTGACTGGGGGAGGGAGGGGTGTCATGTGATTTCCCTTTTGCAACCTTCTGATGAGCAAAGTCAATTTAGAAACCGGATTCACTTAACAACCATGTTACTCACTTCACAACGGCAGTGATTCGCTTAACAACGGTGGCAAGACAGAGCGTAAAATGGGGCAAGGTTCACTTAAATGTGTCGCTCAGCAACAGAAATTTTCCGCCTGTGGTTGCTAAATCGAGGATTAGCTCTGTGCTTCTAAAGCGAGCCACCATGATGGGTTCAACAAACCACAATCAAACCAGGTTGTTCCTTGAGACAGGATGCATCCCAGGGTTGAAAAATTTGTTACTACCGGTTCTGTGGGCGTGGCTTGGGGTGTTTGTGTGGGGGGGGTAATGTGACTGGGTAGGCGTGGCCATTTTTTTTTAACTTTTAAAACCATTTTTTCTACAACCTCTTCAGCGAAGAGGTTGTAAAAAAATGCTATCAAAAGGCTCTGAGGATCCCAGCTGAGTTGCCTGATCGGCAGAGGCTTTTTTTCTTTTAAATGCCTCTGATGATCAGGCAACTCAGTTTGGATCGTCAGAGGCATTCAGGCAACTCAGCTTGGATCCTCAGAGGCATTTAAAAGAAAAAAATCTTTTTTTTCTTTTAAATGCCTCTGAGGATCCCAGCTGAGTTGCCTGATCGTTAGAGGCATTTAAAAGAAAAAAAGGGTTTTTTTCTGTTAAAAGCCTTTGATGATCCCAGCTGAGCCACACAATCATCAGAGGCTTTTTTTTTTACTTTTAAAAGTATTTTTTCAGCCGAAGAGGTTGTAGAAAAAATGCTTTTAAAAGTAAAAAAAAAAGCCTCTGATGATTGTGTGGCTCAGCTGGGCATTGGGGGGGGGAGGAGGAGAGATTTTTGCTACCTGTTCTCCGAACCACCCAACTCCATCGCTACCGGATCAGGCAATCCGGTCCAAACCAGGAGCATTTCACCCCTGATGCATCCCCATCCATCATACCTGAGTGGCGATTTACCCCTGAGGTTACTTGGCTACCAGCTTCCTCCTCCTGAGTTTTTCCAACTTGGCTACTTGAAGATGTGTGGACTTCAACTCCCAGAATTCCCCAGCCAGCTGGAATCTCAACTCTTTATAACTGCTCTGATAAGCACTGTTATAAAGTAACACACCCATGGGAGGACTTCATAAATTTTAGCAAGGGGCTCTCTGCCCAATGGCTGGGTGGGTGTGGCCATGGTGGGTGTGGCCTAGACGGCCTCCTGCACCATGGTGAGGGGGCATTTTTGCCCTCCCCAGGCTCCAGGGCCTTTCTTCGAGCCTCCGGGATGGAGAAAACAGCCTCCGGAGGCTGGAAACAGGCCTCCTGAACTTCTCGTAGGCGTGTTTTACGCCCTCCCTGAGGCTCCATGCGCAGCCTGCACTTACCTGCATCCAAAACGGGCCGTGTGGGGATTCCTGGGAGGGGCGGAGCTAGTCAGGAGTGGGATTTGGGGGTTCTCCAAACTGCTCAGAAACTTAGCTAGAGGTTCTCCCAAACCCCTGTGAACCCCCAGCAGCTCACCCCTCTCTTATACAGGTAGTCCTCAAGTTACGACCACCCTGGAGTCCAAAAATCCATGTTGCTCAGTGAAATGCCTGTTAAGCAAATTCCCCCCCCCATTTTACGACCTTTCTTGCCAAAGTTGTTAAGCGAATCACTTCCGTCATTAAGTTAGTCGCACGGTTGTTAAGCGAATCTGGCTTCCCCATTGGCTTTGCTGGTCAGAAGGTTGCAAAAGTTGATGTCCGGATATTGCAACCGTCGTAAGTACACGCCAGTTGCCAAGCCTCCAAATTTTGACCATGATTGGTGGATGCTGCAATGGTCGTAAGTGTGAAAAACGGTCCTAAATCCGCCGTTACGGTCACTAAATGAACGGTTGTAAGTCGAGGGCTACCTGTATCACCTTTGCAGCAACGCAAACCACCCGAACCCGCTGCAACCTGTTACCTGTTCCTATTCACCTGCTCTACAAGCTGCCCCCCCAACCAACTAGCGCTTAGCGCATGCGTACTATTACTCTTTCTTCTCTTCCCCCACCTTTCTGACAAATCCGGAGGGAAACGAAGAGCTCCGGCAAATCCGAACGGTCGCTCGGTCCCGCGCAGGCGCAGTGAGGCGCTCTAAGCGCGCGCCGGCTAATGCGGCACCTTCGGTTCCCCGGTTGGCGTGCATGACCGCGCAGGCGCAGTAAGGCGGCAGAGGGGGATTCTTTTCCCCCTCCTCTTCTTCCCCCTCCCCCCCCACTCCGTCTCCACAGCCGCAAGGCGCGAACCGGCAGGGCCGTTAATGGTTTCTCCCTTTTTCTCCTCTCGAGGGGAGGGGGAGGGGGAGAAGAAATGGCCGGGATTGGGGCGGGAGAGTCTGTGGGATGAAGAAAAAAAGGGCAGAGGGGGAAGGATAAAAAGCGGGACCACCACCCCGTTTTTTTCCCCTTCTCCCGGTGGCTTCACACGCCGGTCGTTTCTCCTCAGGAGAGGAAACTGAGGAGACGGAGGCGACCCCACCTCGAGGGAGGCGGTTTCCAGTCATGGACGAGCAAAGTGTTGAGGTAAAAAAGAAAAAAAAACCTTCGGAATTGCGGTAATAACAATAATAAGGGCGGAGGGGGGGGAGGGGTGCACCTGTTGGAGCGGGGGAGGGGCTTCCCCCTCTCAGACCGCCCCTCCCACAAAGGTGGGGGGAGGAAAAGGTCCTGGGGGGGGAGGTTGTCCCTTGGGGGAGGGTCTCCATTTGGGGGGAGGGGGAGGACAGTCACCCTTATCCCACCCAGGATTGGAAACTCCCCCCCCTCAAAAGTGGGGGAGGGATCTGTGAGGGAGGGCTGTCCTCCCCCTCCCCCCAAATGGAGAGCCCCCCCAGGGGAGGACCTTCCCCCCCCCAAATGGACAGGCCTCCAATGAGATATTTTTTTAGGGGGGGAGGGTTTCCTGAAATGGGGGGGGGGAAGGAAAATTCCTGCATGTGTGGTTATTTATTTGACATAATAAGTGAACATGATTTGCCCTTCTTGTTTGGGGGGGGGGGAAATCCGGAACGGCAGTCCTCGACATAACAACCACCATTGAGCCCAGAGAAGTTCCGTCGCTAAGCAGGGCGGTTAGAAAGACAGAACGACAGAGTTGAAAGGGACCTCGGAGGTCTTCTAGTCCAACCCCTTGCTCAGGCAGGAGACCATATAACATTTCAGGCAAACAGCTGTCTAGTCTCTTCTTAAAAGCCTCCAGTGTTGGGAGCACCCACCACTTCTGGTGGCGAGCTGTTCCACTGGTTAATCGTCCTCGCTGTTAGGAAGTTTCTCCTTCATTCCAAGTTGCTTGTCTCCTTCATTAGTTTCCATCCATTGTTTCTTCTGGTCCTGCCTTCTTGATGCCCTCTTCTTTGGGGCAGCCCCTCAAATACTGGAAGATTGCTATCATGTCACCCCTGGGCGGGGGTGGGCTTCAAAAATTTTAGCAAGGGGTTCTCTGCCCGGTTGCTGGGTGAGCGTGAGGTCCCCCCCCTTCCATTTTACCACCTTTCTTGCCACAGTTGTTGAGTGAAGGTAGTCACAACGGTGGTGGTTAAGTGAATCGGGCATCTCCGTTGACTTTGATGCTAAACGAATAGTTGTAAATCAAGGGAATACCTGTACAGAATTTTAAAAAGGGGGGGGGGGTAAAGATCCAAACCAAGAAAATGAAAAATTGGAAATCTACCTCTGAAAACCAGTCCCAGGAAGATTGAGCAAGAGAAAAAGCAGCAGCTTCTCCTGAGCTTTTCTTTCTCCTAAAGGAATGGACAGGCATGAGTACTGGAAAGAGGGTAGAAAAAAGTCTTTTGGGGGGTAAGTGAAATTCAGTGGTTGTCGATTTACAATCGATTAACAGTTGGAAGGGACCTTGTAGGTCATCTAGTCCAACACTCCCACCCCCCACTCAAGTAGGAAACCCTACACCAGGGATGGCTAACCTTTTTGCCATAGCATGCCAAAAGCAGGGGTAGTGGAGGGGGGGATTGCGCACACGCATGCCCACACCCATCATTCAATGTGCCCCGTCCCCCCACACATGCACACATGACCCCCCACACTCTCCCCTCGCTTTTGGCACGTGATGGTACGGTGGGCCCGGTAGGCCCATTTTTTTGCCCTACCCAGGCTCCAGAGCCTTTCTAGGAGCCTGGGGAAGGCGAAAACAGCCTTCCTCCGGAGGCCCTCCAGAGGTCCGGAAACAGCCCATTTCCCGACTTCCAGTGGGCCCAGAAGGCCCGAAAATCAGCTGGACTGAGATAGGGCAACGCTTGCGTGCCCACAGATATAGCTCCGTGTGGCACCTGTGCCATAGGTTCACCATCACGTCCCTACACCGTTTCTGACAAATGGCAGTCCAATCTCTTCTTGCAAGTCTCAAGTGATGAAGCTCCCACAACTTCTGAAGGCAACTTCTGTTCCATGGGTTGATTGTTCTCACTATCAGAATATTCCTCCTTATTTCCAGGTTGAATCTCTCCTTGTTCAGTTTCCATCCATTATTCCTTGTCTGGCCTTCAGGTGCTTTGGAAAATAGCTTGACCCCTTCTCTGTGGCAGCCCCTCAAATATTGGAACCCTGCTATCATGTCTTCCCTGGTCCTCCTTCTCACTAGACTAGCCATTCATTTAGTGACTGCAGTTACAATGGCATTGAAAAAAGTGACTTATGTTCAGTTCTCACATTTATGACTGTTGAGCATCCCTACATTCACGTGATCAGAATTCAGGCACTTGGCAACTGTCATACATTTATGAGGATAGCACTGTCCTGAGGTGATACGATCACCATTTGTGACCTTCCCAGCCAGCTTCAGTCAAAGTCAATGGGGGAAGCCAGATTTGCTTAACTGCAACACAATTTACTTAAACAGCTGCAGTGATTTGTTTAACAACCATGGCAAAAAGGTTGTAAAATGGAGCATGACTTATTTAACAATTGTCTTACTTAGTGATGGAAATATTGGCCTCAGTTGTGGTCATGTTAAGGACTACTTGTACATCCTCTCATTGTGGTTACCCTTCAAAACATTTAGATTTATTTATGGCTTTATTATTATTTATTTATCACACTTAAAAACTGCCAATCTCCCTCACAGAGCGACTCTGAACAGTATACCACTCAGATATAAAAACATCACAACTGATAAATATTATAATACAAGGCAGATTAAAACAACAAAAATTTTCATTCAAGGTGATAAAATTGGGCAAAACGTAACCTCATGAATCGTCTCTGTTTTGGATTCTCTGCGCTGTTTACTGGTCCATGATTTCAAGTGTTGGAGGGGGGAAAATTACATGTTGCAGGAGAGGAGAGTAAAGGAAAAAAATAGGAATAGGGATACTGAAATTAACAGGAATGTTATTGATAAGGTGCATGGCAGTCATGTTTAACCACAGTATTTAAGAAAAAACAAGTGCAAATTACACAAAAGTAGTACAAACAATATTTCTCTTTCTCAGTCAAGGACCTCTGTGGTATTAGGGTTATTTAATATCCCACCTTCATTATTTTTTATAAAATCTCAAGGCAGCAAACATCTAATATGTCTCCTTTCTCCTATTTTCCCTACAACAATCCTGTGAGGTGAGTTGAGCTGAGAGAGATTGGCCCAAACTGACTCAGTCCCATTTTCCAGCCTGGTGTCTTAATCACTGGATTAGACCAAACTGACAATAGTGCTGACTATTGTCTTATTTAAATAAGCCATCTTGTTAATTAATAAATACTTTTCCCAGATTGCCACTTTGATATTCATAATTTAAATTCACTTTTGTTATAATAATACTTTACATTTCTAGTTTCGAAGGTTGAGTAGAAGGTACAGTATTATTGTTCTTTGGGTTGGTATAAATTCAGCAGACTTGGTCTCTTCTTTCCCTGATACATGAATTATGGCAATGAAGTCAAAGAGAAAAGGGGTACTGTGTTTCATGAAAGTTTATGAACTGATAAATCTCAAGTTTCAGCTGCTGCAGGGAAATATTAATACAACAAATTAATGCAGTGAAGTCACAGATCCTGGATCTGATAATTTTTTTACTCTCCCTATATGCTGCCTTTTTAAACAGGCAGGAATCTACCGTCTGATGCTAGAATTTCTCTATTTCTGTGTTTGGAGTGCTGTGTTTTGTTTGAGACTGTTTTGACACAGAGCTCCCAAACCCTTTTTCTATGGGTAAGGTTATGGTATCTAGAGCATGCTCTGTTTTAGCATCAGAACTCCTAAATCCAAACTTGAAATTGCCCTAAATCTCCCTTTTCATTCACTGGATGGGAAGGGATTAGAAGTGGAAGAATCAGCAAGGCTGTAATGAGGATAGAATTAGAGTGTGTGTTAAATATACAGGTAGTCCTCACTTACTGACTAATGTAGGGGTGTCAAACTCGATTTCATTGAGGGCCACATTTGCTAGTAGTTTGTTTTGCTAGCACTCTGTCAGCGAAAACGGAGCTTGGGGAGTGGGGTGAGTGCTCTATTTTTGGCTATGATGGCCTCCTTTGCCAGGGTGCGTGGCCCTCCTGAGCTCCGTTTTCACTGGCAGAGGCACTGCAGGCCAGTCATTCGCTGTTACCAGGGTGGCCTCGCAGGTGAGATCTAAGCACCCCGCGGGCCAGATTTGGCCCACAGGCCTTGAGTTTGAACCCCTGCTCTAATGGAACCAAAATTTCCATATGATCCAGTTGTTAGATGAAACATCACATGACCAAATTGCTTAGCAGTGGGGTTGTTAGGCCAGGACCTCACAATTCTCCCATGCTTGTCATGCTTGCATCTGCTTCAGCTTCCTCCCCATTTCCCTTCCCATCTTTTTCCTTTTGGTTGCCCCACACTCCACTATCTATCCCTGCCTTCCCAACTGATCTTCATCACCTTCTTCCTCCTGCTGCTGATGACATGCACCTGGCAGAGACAGCACACTGTGATTGTAAATGCGAGCTGGTTGCCAAGCATCCAAATTTTGGTCATGTGACCATAATGACCATAATTTTAAGGACTGACCATAAGTGCTAGTTGTTCAGTGTTGTCATAACTTTGAACGGTCATTGAATGAATGGTTTTTAAGCAAGGACTACTACCTTAAGCTCCTGAAGGGAAGTCGAGATGAGTTTAACATGTAAATGTATAAAAGTGCAAATTTTGGATTACACTGTATTCCACAGAACTAAGAAAGCACAAATAAAATGTGATTTGTTTCCATATCTTTCTGAATTTTACCTTAAGCAAAGAAAGTACTGTGCAAAAAATTACATTCTGTTGAAATGTGCATTTTATGAATCATATGCATTTCAGTCCATCTCAGAAACATACCAGCAGATTGTGTTGGTTTATATGTCCTCTTCCTGCTTATAGTGATATTTGTATTCTACAAGATTATAGAGCAGATGTGTCCAACCTGTGTCCCACGGTCACAGTCCTGGACCGTTAGTAATGCAAGCCCATAAGATTGTAAACCTCTTAACAATATTACGTGATTTATATACATTAACTATATTATATATTTTATAGGCGACCCAACACAATTCCACTCATTGCGGCCAGGCAAGCCAAAAGGTTGGACACCCATATTCTAGAGTGTCTTCTAAACGATTATATACATACTTATTTTTTGCTCTTTTATTGCAGTGTTAGCAAGATACTGAAGTGTGTATGTAGATATAACAAACCTTTTTTCCCCTTTGATTTAAACAATGACATTTAAAAATAATTGCTTGTTAGTTCCTCTCCAAACACGGTTGTATAGTATCCCGGAGCAATATAATTGAGCCTAGGTGTAGGTAAAATTTGAGTTGATATGAATAAGATAATGTGGGTACAGTTTACAGATAAAGCTGACCCATATTTGTCTTGATTGTGTTTCTTTCTTGCAGAGTATTGCTGAAGTATTTAGATGTTTCATTTGTATGGAAAAGTTGCGTGATGCACGCCTGTGTCCACACTGCTCCAAGCTATGTTGTTTCAGTTGTATTCGGGTAAGTAATCACAAATTTGGAGCCAAGTTATTCGTGGAGACAGTAACTGGATTTTGGATGTATAAGTGTTTTCGAAAATACTTCAAAACAGATGTAAATGTACAAGAATTCTAATTTATTGGCACACTAAGAAAAACAATTTTAACCTTTTGTTCTGGTGCCTGCCTGCTTTCCATTTACTAGTAGCCATGCCCAGAGAAACTATTGGAATAATAGACGGTTCTGAATATAAACTGATATTCTTCCAAAACTAAAGATTAATTCTGGCTTGTTTTCATCTTCTCTTTCAACCTAAGAGGTAAAAAATGTAGCTTTCTTTTCAGGTCTTTCAACCAGTTGAATTCATTCCTGGGATTATCCTTAGATTTGTATCCCCAAAGGTGCTTTTTTCCAAGAGGAACTGGACTTTCTGGTTTTTCTTTGAAGACGTTTTGCTTCTCATCCAAGAAGCTTCTTCGGCTCTGATTGGATGGTGGGGAATGGAAGGAGCTGAAGAAGTTTCTTAGATGAGAAGCGAAATGTCTTCAAAGAAAAACCAGAAAGTCCGGTTACCTCTTGAAAAAAAAGCAGCTTTGGGACAACCATGACCTGGATGACTGAGAATCTCCATGTACACTTAGTTTTGTATGTTGCTGTTAAACTTCTTAAGAACCCAGAAATTTATTACAGTCACAATTGTTTTGGGACTAGTGATTCTCTTAGAGCTTTTACACATTTAATTTTCTGAACAAAATAATTAAATAGGGTTGGGCCAATATTTAGGATTAATACATTGATAACATACAAAGAAGTGCCTTGACCACCTTTCTTGATTAATTGTTAGCTCCATGTGTGACTAACAGACCACAAGTTCATATCCCACCTTAGCCATGAAAGCTGGTTAGGTGAACATAAGTCAGTCCCTCTTTCTCAGACCAACCTACCACACAGGGTTGTTTTTGTGGGGAAAATAGGAGGAGGAAGCTGTGCTGGATATATGTGCTGCCTTGAGTTATTTGTAAAAATAAGAAAAGAGGGACTAACATATAGACTGGGTTTGCACAGCGTTTTAGATTAAACTGGGATTGGCTAGTTTATACCTTAGCATGTTCTGGGAATTCAGCCATTGTCTTAGCATGTTGTATGATCCAGACCATTCAACAAGGTGTAATTTGGTATCGGGAGTCATTTTCTGAGTGCAACAGTATACAGATACAATAAATAGGGATGGACGGCAGCATTTGTGTGTTGTGTGAATCCCATTCAAGAATAATTTACTTATGCTGAAGAAATATATCCAAACTTACTATAGGATTTATGCTTTTCTAATGTTTCTGGAACTCGGGTGTTTATAACATGTCTGTTTTGTTTGACAGCGTTGGCTGACGGAACAAAGAGCTCAGTGCCCACATTGTCGGTAAGCTTTCACTTGAAGCCCTTTGGACTGTTGTGGTAACCAAAGCAAATTCTTTTTTAGGTGGTTTTTGTTGCTGATATTCACAATACATGTTTGGGAGGAACAGACAGATTATTAGTTAAATTCGGCACATGATGAATATTACCTATCTTGACCTTCAGTCATGAATGAAAGTTTAACCAAGGTACAATTTTAAAAATAGCCCACCATTGTCACTCATTGGGGATAAAAGTGCAGTTTTAAAAAGTTCTGGGAAAGAGTCAGCTCCTTTGATGTCACTTAAAACAATTCTCCCTGGATGAAATTATAGATAATCTGGTTCCCTCTAATACAGGGGTTCCTAAACTTTTAGTCATCATACTTCCCTTTACTGTAATTTTTATGTACACTTATCTAACTATCCAAACACCAAAATGAGCACCAATGGATATTGAAAACAATACAGTGAAACTAAAGATAGATTTCTTGCAACACTATACTTAAAGGTACTCTACATCTCGCCTGGAATAGGTCTGCATCTCCCCAAGGGAAGTATTTCACAATTTGGGAAGCCCTACTATAGTACTTTTGACTTCAGGTTCTGCAATTCCCATCCCATGAGCCATCATGACCAATGCAAAGAATTGGTCTCTTTGCATGCTGTAAATCTCAAATTTATGAATGCTATTTCTTTTTTAAATCTTTATATCCAAGCATTTATTCCCCCTAAATATTTTTTTTATTCCTGGTTTCAAAATACCTGTTAGACAATATTTCCTTTCTTGAATGAATATGAAATTACTTACCGTTCTTTATTAATTAGCTTCCTCTGAATGTGGAAGAAATTAGAAGGAATATTTCAAGTTAGAGTGCCTGAATTGTAGTTTATTAGTGAACACCCCCAACTTCTAATATCGTCAGTGTTTCTATTAAATGCTTCAAAGATAGGGAGATTGGATAAAGATCTTAATGCAGCTGCATAAACTCCTGTTTTCAATTTTATATCTAATAATAAAGAATGTTATTTTATCCTTTTTTTTCCTCTAAAAGCAGAATTTTTACTCATATTTTCCTTGCAGGGCTCCACTTCAGTTGCGAGAACTTGTCAACTGTCGTTGGGCAGAAGAGGTGACCCAGCAACTTGACACGCTCCAGTTGTGTAATCTGAGCAAGCATGAAGAAAATGAAAAAGACAAGTATGTAGATTTAAATGGCCTGTTGACTGAAGGGTTCGTCATGCATTACCCCTAAATTAGTTCATAATCAGACGTTTTAAAAACTGATGAATTTTTCTCCTGTAAATAGCTATATAAGGAGTGGATTTACAGTTACATTATGTGAGATCTTAAAATGGAACATTGGTATTTACAGTGAAGTTTGTTTTCTGTAATGGATTGAGGATATCATTGGTGTGCCAATCATCTTCCCACGTGCTCTAGTTCAGGGGTGTCATAGAATTATTAGATGCAATCATGGGAAGGAAGGAAGGCCTGCCTTTGCAAACCCAGAAGGCTCTACTACAGATCAGCAAAAAATTAAGCTAAGTGAAAACACTGATCCCCCTCCTATTTCAGTGAACAATGTGCTCCATCCACTACATGGAGTTTTTGACTTAGGCCTGTAATTGAGCCCACAATTTTCATTTTAAATCATGATGATCGTATTGTGGGTTACCATGTGACCAGACCTAATTTTAGACCTATTTTTTTGCAGCAATCATAAAGCAAACACTGTAGTTGTTAAACAAACCCATTCTTAGCTATGCGGCTTTTTTTTTCTTTCTGGAAAACTGGAGGTAAATGCAGGTTTCTGGCAAAAATGTTGTCAATTGCAATCATGTGACCATGGGGCACTTCAAACAGTCATTAAATGCAGGCCAGTTGCCAAGCACCTAAAGTTAGTCATCTAACTGTGGGGGTCAGGCTTTGGCTAAGCACCAAAGAACTGAGGCCTTTGGTGCTGGAGAAGACTCCTGTGAGTCCCTTGGACTACAAGGCAATCCAACTGGTCAGTCCTAGAGGAGATCAACCCTGACTGCTCTTTAGAAGGCCAGATCCTAAAGATGAAACTCAAATACTTTGGCCATCTAGTGAGAAGGAAGGACTCACTGGAGAAGAGCCTAATGCTATGGAAGATTGAGGGCAAAAGGAGAAGGGGATGGCAGAGAACAAGGTGGCTGGATGGAATCACTGAAGCAGTTGGCGTGAGCTTAAATGGACTCCAGAGGATGGTGGAGGACAGGAAGCCCTGAAGTGTCCATGGGGTCATGATGGACACAACTTCACAACTAACAATAACAACAAACTGCAGGGGACGGCAGATGTTGGAACTTCAACTCTGGATCATAAGTAACATTTAAGTTAAATAACATATACAGTTGGTTTGCCGCAACTTTGAACAGTAACTAAGCAATCCGTCTTTAAAACTACTTGTAAAGCAAATAGTAAACTTGTATTCCACAGTTCACAATTTCTTATTCATAATGGTAGTAGGTATCCTTCACTGGTGCATACCAAGCATTCCCCAAAGGAGGCTTGAGCTGAGGTTTAACATAGAATTTATAATTCTTAATTAAAGATGGCATAGATAACCTGGTAGCTGTCATCTAGGGAGCATTTGTTGGAAAAGTAGCTGGATCTCTGTGCTCCTGATACTACAGTATAAATGTGCTCTTCCAGAACAGCATTTGAGTACAATTTATACCCCAAAGTGATGAAGCTCATGTCTGTTTAAAGATAGCCTATTTGTAGTGAAGAAGGGCATCAGGAATGTAAGCAGAAAAGCAGACTTCCTCCATTCGAGCAGGCTGGATGTTGGTGATTCTCCAAGCGTCCAGTTTGTACTAGTTCAATGCCAACCTGGAATTTTGCCTAGAATAGAAGAAAGCATTTGATGAAAGGATAGAAAATAAAAGGACTTTCCTTTTGCAGCAAGAACAAAAAGTCTTTGGGCTAAGCTAACTTGCAGTACATTTCAGATGTAACCTAAACGTTGTAGCTGGAACTGTTCAGTTTCTATCTGTGTAACTAATCTGCACCTTGATAATGGAAAGACTGAACAAGAAGCTTGTGAAAAGCAAACCAAGTCTTTATATATATATATATATATATTTCTTAATTTAAAGTACATAAATTTTTATTATAAAAATCAAACATAAATATATAAATATAAATATAAATTGAACAAATAAATAAATAAATTAAAAATTTCTGAATATACAAATGAAAATAAAAACAATGGGGGAAAAGGCAAGGGAAAAAGGGAAAGGGACGGAAAGGATGAGGAGGGAAAGGATGAGGAGAAGAAAAAGAAGGATTTTATTAAATACAGGAGGAATTTGGTACAAAAGCATTCAGTGTACTTGCAAAACAGCAGAGAAAAATAATAACTGAATTGCTGACTTAAAACTTCTCTATGTCATTTTATACACTGTTTCCTGTTTTTAACAGCATTTCAGCAGTAACTCACTTTGACTGATGTAAAGTAAAAATAAGCTCCTTAATGGCACTTTGTTAAAATGATTGAGGAAAAAAAACTTACAATGGCTGCTGTTCCATCTGTCTAATTGCAATGTTTACTTTATTTTTTTTTAAGGTGTGAAAATCATCATGAAAAGCTTAGTGTATTTTGCTGGACATGTAAGAAGTGTATCTGCCACCAGTGTGCGCTTTGGGGTGGAATGGTGAGTAAAAAAAAATATGTACAGATGAAGAACAAAGAGTTATCTGTACAATGTTTATTTTAGAGAAACAGAAGCACCGCCCTTGTGTTATTGAAAAGTTGTGATTAGAGATATAGTTTCTGGGGTAGCATTGTAGGAGGTGAGTCTTTTGTAACTTAATACGAAATTACAAGTAATCCTTGACTTCTGATCACAATTGGGATCAGAATTTCCATTGCTAAGCAAGGTACTTAAGTGAGTTGTACCTAGTTTTATGACCTTTTTTGCCACGGTGGTAAAGTGAATCATTGTAATACTTAAGTGAATTCAGTCATTAAGCAAATCTGGCTTCACCCATCAACTTTCCTTGTTGGAAATAAGCTTTTTTCAATGCCTTTGTAATTTCAAACAATCACTAAATGAATGGTTATAAGTCAAGAATTACCTGTAATACAGTTATTGAACAGAGAACAAAGTAATTCTTCAAGTATAATATGCATATAATAAAACATATTAGCTTGCAAGAAGAATATAAAGTTCTGTTTTTATTTAAGGATGGACCACAATCAGAAAATCTTCCTCCCCTTATTTAACACCTAGTAACATTTATTCCCCACTATTTGGCATGGATTTCTCAAATGACTCTCACTCTGATATGCTGTGCTGACATAATGTTCATGTAATGTAAGATAGAGCTATTTAAAATCAATTAATGAAGATCAGCTTTGACAAGAAAAGCATGTCATGTACCTTTTACTATTTAAACCTTGAATTAAGCATTTATAAGAAGTGTTTCTGGGGAATTAATTTAGCTTTTTCCTGAAATATTAACTTCAGACATCTACCTTTAACAAGGCAATAAGCTAGACAGTTTTACTTCAGTTATGTATTCACTAAGAACCTGAATAGATTTTTGTGGGAAGTGTGACTGGAAGAAAAACCAGATTCAGCAGGTTGAAAAGTGCTTTCTTCCAATAATAATCTTTGAGATTCACTTTGGTAAGAGCGTTTTGAGCTGGTACAATGAAGCTACCAAATTCATCTGTATCTCTCTAACAGCACGGCGGACATACTTTTAAGCCTTTAGCAGAAATATATGAGCAGCATGTCACAAAAGTGAACGAAGAAGTGGCAAAGCTTCGCCGAAGACTCATGGAGTTGATAAGTTTGGTACAAGAAGTGGTGAGAACAGCTCTTCCAATTTTGTTGACGTATAATTCTCATATTCAAATATATCTGCTGATCAAAAACCCCACATTAGCAACAGGAAGGGCATCCGGCCAGTAAACACTCAGCTCCATTCAGTTGCCTAGACTCCACCCCGCAAAAAATTATGGGGTCGTTAAAAGAGGATGATAATTCTCATATTCTCAAAGCCCTCCTACTGGGATCATTGTTTGAAGTTGGAAGGTGGTTTCTAACTTCGGGCAGTTGGGAGAGAAGGACAAGGTGAAAGAAATAATTGTTTTCCAGGTTGTAACAGTAACAAACAGATTCACAGCTTTCACTAAGATGAGATGTGGGTCTCTCAATCTCCAGTTTAGCATTTTCAGCCTTGGCAAAAAGCAATACAGGTAATCCTCAATTTACAATCACAATTGAGCCTAAAGTTTCCTTTGCTCAGCAGGGCATTTGTTAAATGAGTTGTGCCCCATTTTACCACCTTTCCCTCTGGTGGTTAAATGAATCACTACAGTTGTTAAAGTGCATTGTGCAGTCATTAAGCAAATCTGGCTTTCCCTATTCATCTTGCTTATCATACATTCCTTGGAAAAGTTGCAAATGGCAATCCCAGGACTCCAGGATCCCGTATCCATCATAAATAGATGCTGGTTGCCAAGCACTGACTGTGGGGATGCTGCAACAGTCATAAGTCGGATAACTGATTACAAGACACTTTTTTCAGTGCTGTTGTAACTTTGAACGGTCATCGAACAAATGGTTGTAAGTCGAGGACTACCTTTATCTAGAGAGGGAATTTCCTGGTTAGTGTTTTCAAGTTGGGAATATTTTTAATGCTGCTGCTTTAAAAAAAAACCCCGAGCAAAGTGTCATCTATTTAATGCCTTCCAACTCCCAAGTTACTTATATCTGTGCTGCAGCAATCAGACAATGGTTGAGAGACAGTGAATAATAAAACTGTCACACCTGTTTTTCTGGGTTTAGAAGGGGAATTAGAGTTATGTGGTGCAATCCAAGGTGGCATTCTCCTGATATAGAGGGGGAAGTAAAAGATCCTAGTGGCAGAGGCAGATGTTTTATATTGCAATTATAAGTTTTAGTTTCTCTTTCCTCCTATATGGACTTTTCTCTTTCCAAATGAAGGTGTTAGCTGCTCAGAAATTATTGCAGCCTCTACTTTGAAAGCCAGGTTAATGTTCTGTACTGGTTAAGGCCCCAGGCTAGAAACCGGGAGACTGGGAGTTGTAGTCCTGCCTTAGGCACAAAACCTTGGGCCAGTCACTTTCTCTCAACCTCAAAAAGAAGGCAATGGAAAACCACTTCTGGAAAACCTTGCCAAGACAATTGCAGAGACTTGTACAGTCAGTCTCCATGGATCAAATGTGATTGAACAGAAGAAGAAAAAAATATTCTGTTTCTTCCCATTCAAGCAAAGTGGTTGCGTAGGTAGCCAGGGGCCTATGCAAACAGCTGCTGAAGTTAGACGTGGCTGTTTTAATGATTTCGAAGTATGCTCTCCCACATGTTTGGTTCACTTCCGTTGAAGGATTTGCACAACCTAGAATGCCATTCCCATGTAAACAAAGAAAATCTGTCCTGGCAGTTCTAAATTGATGCCATGTGTGTTTTTCAGGAAAGGAACGTCGAAGCGGTACGCAGTGCGAAAGATGAACGAGTCCGAGAAATCAGGAACGCCGTGGAGATGATGATTGCTAGGTTAGATACCCAGCTGAAGAACAAACTTATAACACTAATGGGTAGGTTTGTCTTATTTGGGGTGTGTGTTATATTTTAGGACAGGAGTTGAACTTAGCCCTTGACAAATGTATCTTTGTTGAAGGTTATGTTCTCTTGCTATTCATTTATTGAGGGGTATGTGCCAGTGGTTTGTGAGATTTCATTGAACAGTGCAGTTGGTCCTCATATAGTATCACCCTTAGCATTACTCGTTCAGTGACCAAATTTATGACAGCACTGAACAAGTGGTACTTACGATGGTCCTCAGAGTTCCCGCCATTGCAGCATCCCATCAGTCATATGTCAACACAGTCAGGGCGCTTGGTAACTGGTTCATGATTACGACGTCACAGCATCATGCAGTCATGTGGTTGCCATTTGCAACCAGTTTTTACAAGCAAAATCAATGGGGAAACCAGCAGGAGGTCACAAATGATGACCATGTGAGGTTGTTGCTTAACAACCTGTGGTGATTTGCTTAACAACGGCAACTGGAAGTTCTGGAATTTCCAATGGGATTATGTGGTGTTGCTCTTTACAAGCATGTTGCTTAGGAATGGAAATTCCAATTGCCATCATTAATTAAGGACTATGTTTTGGTGCAAGAAATGGGACTTCCCAATCTGTCTCCAAGACTATGTATTTATTTATGCCTCTGGCATTGGCTTTGTCCCCACAGCATGCAACAATGCATGAACAAGGTGTTTCTCTCCTCCCTCTTCCAACAATAGGAGGGGTAGATTATTTTATAAGAAGGCTGAGTTGCTTATTAGTCAAAGATGGCTCAGCTTTGAGCAGAAATTCTCTTGGCATAGGATTCGGCTATAACTTGATAATTCTGGAAATAATTAGACATAGAAAGCAGAATATATACTGTAATTAATGCAAACGCTTGCTCTGTTTTTCAATAGAAAATAGGCCCTGTTTTTGTATGTGACAGTCTTTAAGATATTTTTAAATTGTTCTCATATCTTACGCTTTCTTTGGTAAGACAGATCTTTCCTGTCCCTTTAAATTTGTGTATTTTGTTGACTTCAGCTCCGCCTTGCACTGGCTTTTTAGTGCTACATCACAATGTGTTCACATGTTCACCTAATGGTCCTTTTTGTCATAAGAGACTTTATATACAGGTAGTCCTCGAGTTACACCAGTTTGTTTAGTGACCATTAAAGTTACAACAATGCTAAAAAAATGACTTATGACCATTTTTCACAGTTTTATGACTGTTGCAGCATCCCCATGGTCATGTGGTTTACATTTGGATGCTTAACATATTTATTCATGCTTAACATATTTATGACGGTTGCAGTATCCCTGGGTCCCCTTTTGCGACCTGACAAGCAAAATCAATGGGGAAGCCAGATTCACTTAACCGTGTTAATTTATTTAACAACTGCAAGGTTTCACTTTACAAACGTGGCAAGAAAAGTGATAAAATGGGACAAAACTCACTTAACAAATTTCTCACTTAGCAGCATAAATTCTGGGCTCCATTGTGGTCGTAAATCGAGGACTACTTGTATTTGTGAGCTGCCTGGATTTGTGATTATGTTTGAAGCAATTTTTTAAATTTTAGTTAAATGAATAAGTACTTCTGGACTCTTTTAATACACACTGCGGCCAAGCCATGTCTCTCCAGTCCTGGCTGTAGGCTTCTGGTTTTTCCCACACAGATGGTGGATGTTAGATTTCTTATAGTTAACCATTACTACCTTTGATTTGGCTCTGTGTTAAAGCCTCTTTGGCGCAACGCTAGCATAGTGTCATTTTGTTTAGATTTTGGTTCTTTGTCTACTGAATAGGTCAGAAGACATCACTCACGCAAGAAACGGAACTTCTGGAGTCTTTGCTGCAAGAAGTAGAACATCAGGTGATGGGATTTAGCTTTGTAGATTCTCAATATTTGGAAAATGATTTTAAGATCGGACGCCCAGACATTATTTCTATGTTCTCTACATGCTCTCTACATGGGGCTCCCCTTGAAGAGCACCTGGAGGCTCCAACTGGTCCAGAATGCGGCCGCGCGAGTGATTATGGGCGCAGCTTGTTGCACCCATGTAACTCCTCTCCTGTGCGAGCTGCACTGGCTCCCAGTGGTCTTCCGGGTACGATTCAAGGTGTTGGTCACCACCTTTAAAACGCTCCATGGCTTAGGACCTGGGTATCTACGAAACCATCTTCTGCAACCAATAGCCTCCCACCGACCCGTTCCCTCTCACAGAGAGGGACTCCTTAGGGTGCTGGCAGTCAAGTTATGCCGACTGGCGACCCCCAGGGGGAGGGCCTTCTCTGTGAAGTCTCCAGCCCTTTGGAATGAATTGCCCCCGGAGATACGTATGATCCCCGACCTTTCTACTTTCCGCTGTGCCCTCAAGACCCTGATGTTCCAACAGGCGGGGCTAAACAGTTAAATGATTTTTTAAATTTGTTATTTTAATTTTGGGTTTTTATTCAATTGGGCCAAACCATGTAATAATTTTAAATTGTAATTTTATGATGTTCGTGTGTTTGTGTTTTTATCTTGGCTGTACACCGCCCTGAGTCCTACGGGAGAAGGGCGGTATAGAAATATAATTAATAAATAAAATAAATATGTTTAAAATAACAAACTGCCTCTGTGATAATCTGGCAGTACACGTCGCCCATGACTTTACAACCACAGTTGCTAAGGAAGAAGGTTGTTAAGTGAGTTTTTTCCCATTTTACCACCTTTTTTGCCACAGTTGTTAAGCAAATCATTGCCGTTAAGTGAATCATGCAGTTGTTAAGTGGATCTGGCCTCCCCATCGACTTTTACTTGTCAGATGCCTGGTGGGAAGATTACATGTGATGATCACATGACCCTGAACCTGTGCAGCTGTCATAAATACATATCAGCCATCAAGCGCCTACATTTTGATCACGTGACCATGAGGATGTTAACACAATCACAAGTGGCAAACTGGTCACAAGTTGTTTTTTTAGTGCCATTGTAACTGGTCGCTAAATGAACGGTTGCCAATAAAGGAGAATATCTGTAGCTCAGGGTTGAAATGAGGGGTCCTTGGTGCTCTCTTGAGCTTGGTGGTTTTCTTCCAGACATTTCATTTCCCCATCTAGGTTACATCATCAGTGCTATCCCAAAGGTGCTTTTTTCAAGAAGCAACTGGACTTCCTGGTTTTTCATTGAAGATGTTTCACTTCTCATCCAAGAAGCTTCTTCAGCTCTGACTGGGTGGTGGGGAATGGAATCCAATCAGAGCTGAAGAAGCTCCTTGAATGAGAAACGAAACATCTTCAAAGAAAAAGTCCAGTTGCCTCTCTGCATAGACATCATCAGTGCTAGTTACCTAGTTCGGGCAATGGGTCTTCAAGAAAGCAGCCAAGTTCAGAGGGCACCAAAGACCTCTCAAACAAATGGTTGTAAGTCGAGGACTACCTTATAAAGAGAGGAGAGCTTGTCTGGACAGAGCCAAGCCCCCTCTACCATGTTTCCCCAAAAATAAGCCTCCCCCAAAAATATTTAAACACGTGCAGCCAGTCCCCACCATTTCCTTTGGTTAGGGTTAGGGAGACAGAGCTGGAAATCAAGTAAGATGGCAAGAGGAGCCCCGTCTTGCTCCACAAGTCCCAAAATAATAAGACCTCCCCGAAAATAAGGCCAAGCGCTTATTTCGGGGCTCAAAAAAATATAAGAAAGGGTCTTATTTTCAGGGAAACACGGTAGCATTGAATTCATTGTGATTGTATGTGCTTTGTATTTTAACATGAATGAAGGCCCCAATACATGCCCCAAAGTAATGCTACAGGATCCTGTCTGGCTTGGTTTGTATTTCAGGATGGATGTTTAACTGAGGCCTACCTTGTACTCCTTTCTTTACAGCTGAGGTCGTGCAGTAAAAGCGAACTGATCTCAAAAAGCTCCGAGATTTTAATGATGTTCCAACAAGTGCACCGGAAGCCCATGGCTTCTTTTGTCACCACTCCTGTCCCACCAGACTTCACAAGGTACAGCTTCAACTAGGGTATTTACGATGGATCAGATTTATTGCTTGACCTAGAATGGATCACTTGTTTCTCAACCTTGGCTACCTTTAAAATGTGTGGACTTCAAACCCCAGAATTTCCCAGCCAGGCGTAATAAACAAAAACGCATTTGACCTCAAAACATGTAACCATCTCAACTTGCATAAGGCCTGCCATTTATGCAAAGGATGTGAGAAACACTTTTTTTTAATGGAAATGCTTCTATGATAATTAATCACTATAGTTTAGTGAATTTTGGAGAAGAGATTTGCATCGTTAGCAATCAAGAAGAATTTAAATGATTCTCTGAGGGAGATGCCCAGTTAATAAATAGAAAATATAAACAAACCAACAAGGTTCTTTTTATATTTACACTGTAAATTAATTGCAACTTTGAGTTATAGATGGAAATGTTTTTTTTAGATTAGCCAGTGATAAGCTAATGTGAATGAGGTAGAGGGGGAGATATACGACACCACCTATCTCCTGTTTACAACAGTCCTTTCCGCAGTTCCAAGAAGGTTCCACACCCATGGTACTTAGGCAGATACAATGATAACAGAATAACAGAGTTGGAAGGGACCTTGGAGGTCTTTTAGCCCAACCCGGCCCCCTGCTCAGGCAGGAAACCCATTTCAGACAAATGGTTGTCCAATCTCTTCTTCAAAACTTCCAGAGTTGGAGCATTTACAACTTCTGGAGGCAAGTTGTTCCACTGGTTAATTGTTCTCACTGTCAGGAAATTCCTCCTTAATTCCAGGTTGCTTCTCTCCTTCATTAGTTTCCATCCATTGCTTCTTGTCCTACGCTCAGGTGCTTTGGAGAATAGCTTGACTCCCTCTTCTTTGGGGCAGCCCCTGAGATATTGAAACACTGCTATCGTGTCACCCCTAGATATTCTTTACTAAGAAAATTCATGTATTTTGAACTTAAGACAGACTGCGAAATTGAGACGATAGTGCACCTGCTTCTAAAATATCCTATCTACCAAGTTTAGAGGGCAGAATTAAATTCTTCTTTAATTACAAATTATTGGGATCATTCTAATGTAGCAGTTCTACACTATCTACTGAACAATCCAGTTTGGTCTCGTGGTTGAGGCACCAGGCTAGAAAGTGGGAGACCGTGAGTTCTAGTTCCACCTTAGCCATGTAAGCCAACTGGGTGGCCTTGGGCCAGTCACCATCTCTCAGCCTAACTCTCTTCAATGGGTTATTGTGGGAAAAAGACGAAGAAAGTGTTGGATGTGTTTGTCACTTTGAATGATTTGTAAAAACAATCAGGTGAGGTACAATTAAACAAATAAGGAAGTCTCCAGACTTGTATCATTGCTATGAAAACTAGAAGCTTTTAGATCTGATCGTTACCCAGGTGTATGTAATATGTGTTGCATGAATACCAAGGTGTGTATTGAAGGTTGTATGATGCACCTTTTTAAAACTTCTGTATGTTTTATTTATGGCCATGTATTTTAATAAAGTATTACCATCCCTTTTTAAAATCATGTGAAGGAACTTTGACGTTTCCTGCAGTTTAATAAGGAAATGTGTGAAGAGTTTTTTTAAAAAAATAATAGGGGTTTGATGCTTTTTCTTTTTCTCTGCAGTGAGTTAGTTCCTGCTTATGACTCAACTACCTTTGTCCTGGAAAATTTTAGGTAAGAACATTACCTAATTCTAATTAATTCTTTAGAGGTGGGGTCTGCGATGACTGCCCCTGGATTTCAGGAAAAGAGTTTCTGCTGAAAAGAGTGACATCCTGGCGCTACATCTGTTCCTCCATTGGAATGCCCCCTTTTGAAGCAGAATCCAAAGCATAACACGTTAAGAGCCATGGTGGTAGCGCAGTGGTTAGAATATAGCATTGCAGGCTAATTCTATCAACTGCCGGTAGTTCAATTCTCATCGGCTCAGGGTTGACTCAGCCTTCCATCCTTCCGAGGTTGGTAAAATGAGGACCCAGATTGTTAGGAGAAATATGCTGACTCTGTAAACTGTTTAGAGAGGGCTGTAAAGCACTGTGAAGCGGCATATAAGTCTAAGTCAGGGGTGTCAAACTCAAGTTGCCATGGCAGCATCATGTGACATATCAGGACTTCCCCCCCTTTGCTTAAACTGGGGGTGGGCATGGCCAGCGCGTAACGCATCCAGCCAAGGGCCGGGTGTTTGACAGCTTTGATCAAAGTGCTGTAGCTATTGCTATTAAAGAATGGGGTTTTTTTGGAACTGAGTCTATATTCAAAGACTGCTATCATTCCATGTGCTAAATTCTTCTCTTTCAACTGTCTTAATAGCACTTTACGCCAGCGAGCAGATCCAGTTTACAGTCCACCACTTCAAATTTCTGGGCTTTGCTGGAGGCTGAAAGTGTATCCAGTAAGTTTTAATTGATGCTTATTTATTTAATTGTATTCATCATATTTAGGAACCAACCATCTCCATTGCAGAGGGGCTCTGCACAGTGTACAGATAAAATATTAAAAGCAGCATATAAAATATAAAATTTAAACTTAAAAAAGACAAGTGATGTTAAAAATTAATTAAATAGGATTGATGGCATTAAGAGATACTTGAATTATTCTTGTATTACTTCTGATGCACTTCAGTACTCTAGTCCTATGATTAATCCTGATATATTGTTCAACTTGCTGGAATTCAGGACTTCAAAATGTAGATATTTGAATGTAATGTTTTGATGAATGCAGACTAAACATAGAGCCCCAATATAAATATTAACAAATATATTTTATTTATATATGATAAGCCAAAAAAAAATACCCATTGTTGATATGCTATATAGTATGATTGTTTCCCCTTCAAAGCTGATTAACCACAAGTAATTTTCATTGACTATTAAAAATAAAGCTCATTATTTTCTAACTGAGTCATGTCAGAATTGCTACTTAATATACTTTACCTGAATTCCTTCTTTGGGGAAAGCCTGGACATTATTCTACGTTTAAGCCCATTTCTACTCAAACAAGTTGTTTGAAAATACAGCAAAAATGGATACAAAACAAAAATCACTTGCTTTGACAGCTTGCCTAAGTTTTGTACAAGACATCTCAGATTCACTATTATTCATATTTGAACACTTGAAATCAGAATGTCTGTGGCTTTCTGTTGAGTTCTGTTTACTGAATGAATATTAAGCTATTCTTCTGACTAAGAAACACTGAGCTTTGATTCATTATCGGGGACTTTTTGGTAAAGGTGACAGCACATGATAACAGAATAAGAGAGTTGGAAGGGACCTTGGAGGTCTTCTAGTCGAACCCCCTGCTTAGGCAGGAAATCCTATACCAGTGATGGCTAACCTTTTTGCCGTGGTGTGCCAAAAGTGGGGGGGCACGGAGGTTCATGTGCGCATGTGCCCACACCTATAATTCAATGCGCCCTGCCCCCCATGCGCAACCTCCTCATGCTCCCACACTTTTGGCACGCGATAGCAAGGTGGGCCTTGTAGGCCTGTTTTTCGCCCTCCCCAGGCTCCAGAGGCTTTTCTGGAGCCTGGGGAGGGTGAAAACAGCCTTCTCCATCCCCAGAGGCCCTCCAGAGACCAGAAACAGCCCATTTCCCAACTTCTGGTGGGCCTGGAAAGCCCGAAAATCAGGTGGCCGGCATGCACATGCGTGCTGGAGCTGAGTTAGGGCAACGCTCACATGCGTGCCATAGGTTCGCCATCACAGCCCTATACCATTCCAGACTAATGGCTGCCCAATCTCTTCTTGAAACCTCTAGTATTAGAGCAACTACAACTTCTGGAAGTCGTTCCACTGGTTTATTTCTCCCTGTCGGGAAATTCCTCCTTAGTTCTAGGCTGGTTCTCTCCTTGAGAAGAGTTTCCATCTGTTGCTTCTTGTCCTGCCTTTCGGTGTTTTATATCAGGTGACACAAGGGATGTGAGTTTCAGTGGACAAGCCATTTCTTTGAGGCAACAAAGGAAAAAAGATGCAAGGGAATATTACCCTTTTTAACTTTAGATATGTGAGCTCTGCATGTGATGAAAAGTTGACTTCTGTCATAGTGGGGATCTGTAAATAAGAACTTCAAAAGCTCTTTCGATTGCTCCTGATTTATTCCTAACTTCTACTTTAATTTTTGTGTGTGTGAAGGATGGAAACGGCGTGGTACGTGGCTACTATTTATCTGTATTTCTTGAGCTCTCAGCTGGATTGCCAGAAACATCCAAGTAAGAACTAATGCAAGCATCTGGTATTATCTGTTGCATGCCTTACCCACAATGAAAATTGTTCCATGTTTTATTTATTACTTATTAAACAAATTTATATAGCCACCCAACTCTCACATTGGTTACTCTAGGTGCTTTACCAAATTGGAAAAAAAACCCCCACCAATTCATAAATACCCATTAAAAAAACATTTTGCCTCCCCCCCCATGTGGCAGTAATTTGCAATCCCCCAGGCCCACTGACAAAACCAAGTTTTTAGGGTCTGTCAGAAAAGCAACAGGGTGGGGACCAATTGTATCTCAGGGGGAAGGGAATGATTTTCCATAAAGACGGAACCACTACCAAGAAGTCCCATTTTTGTGGTCCTGCCAGATGACAATCCTTAATTAATGTTGTGTTAATGTAAGCAGAGTCACAGTTACGTGTCTAAGTTTGCCTTTTATAAATCTGCAAAACTCCAGCATCTGTCTAAGAATTATATGAGAAAAAGGAAAAGTGCTGGTCTCATTTCAGCTATTCTTTCTTAGAGTGAAAAACTGATTTTTCCATGCTGCACTTTCCACATAATTCACAACACAACATTTGCAGGACCACCGATTCCATCCGATATCAGCCCAGCCAGCTTAATCGAACAAAAAGAATCTGCTACGGATCCTCCATTTTGGGAAAGTCTGGGAGTTAAAACGACGAGGTTCTGTTTTGGTGTGACATTGCTGATGCCATAGAGCAGGGGTGTCAAACTTGATTTCATTGAGGGCGGCATCAGGGTTGTGTTTGACCTCGGGGGGCCAGGGTGGGCGTGGCCAGCTCAACGTCACTCATGTCGTGGGCACCTGTGGAGGCCCGAGCGCTCTTGATAGCGAAAACGGGCTCCCGAGTTCCGTTTTCAGCTGCTACAACCTCTTGCAACCTTCTGCCAGTGAAAACGGAGGTTGGGAGGGCCACACCCAAGCAGCCTTCCCAAGCAGCCTTCCCAAGTTCCATTTTCACTGGCAGAGGCACTGTAGGCCAGCCCTTCACTGTTTCTAGGTCGGCCCCGTGGGCCAAATCTAAGCAGGCTGGATATAGAGCAGCATCCCAGTTGTGATCAGACTAATCATCTCTTTATCTAACCATGCCTATCGAGATGAGGTGGACCGGTTGCTTTCGTGGTGCAGAGACAATAACTTCGTCCTTAACACCAATAACACCAAAGATCTTAGAGTGGATTATAGAAGGAATAGATCAGACATCCAGCCCTTGCTTATCAATGGAGACTGAGTGGAGCAAGTGACCGAGTGGAGCAGTTTTAAGGATGTTATCATAAAAAAGGAGCTGACCTGGGGTGCTCACATTGCAGCACTGATCAAAAGGGCCCAGCAGAGATTATACTACCTGAGTCTTCGTAGGAAACAACAACAGAATGAAACATTTCTGGTGACCTTCTACTGCTGCACCATAGAGAGTATTTTGTATTATATGTATGGTTTGCCAATTGCACAGTGGCAGATAGAACAGAGCTCCAGAGGGTTAATGTCATTGCCCAGAGGATCATTGGTTGCCCTCTCCCCTCTTTAGAAAAGCTTGATATCTCCCGCTGCCTTAAGAAAGTTCAGACCATTCTTAAAGATCCATCTCATCCTGGGCACCCTTTTTTTGAACTATTACCATCTGGCAGACGGTACAGGATAATAAAAACAAGGACAGATAGGCTGAAAAACAGTTCCTATTCCAGTAGCTATATTGACTTCTACTGTATAGTGCAATACTAATACAATATTGGGTTTTCAGTTCAGTTGTATAGAATGTGAAGGATGTGTGTCTGGGTTTTATTTTTGTAGTTACAATGTGCACTGGAGATGGCATTTAATTTCGTTGTACGAGATGCAGTGACAATAAAGTAAACTTAACTTGGTGGCCTTCCAGGGGCCTTAGGCTAGAGATGTTCCAGAGACCCTTCAAATTTCATCAAGCCATCTTTCCGTTCTATTTTTATTGTTTGTAGTTTTCTGCTGGCACGGAATTTACTTTACCTTTTTATTATTGTATTGCTGTTTCTTTGTTTCCTATTATTTGTAAACTGTAGGGGGTCTCTGGATTGGGGTAGAAAGGTGAACAAAAAAATAAACGCTAAAGAATGAATTTTCAGTTACGTGAAAAGAGGGAAATTGGCAAAAATTAGTACTCTCTGAGTTCCTCTCCAGAAATAATATTCTGGATTAGAAATGTGAAATTCACATTTCTTTTGAAATGTGAAACTGCAGGGTCCTTTTGGTGCTCAATGAGCTTGATTGTTTTCTTGCAGACATTTTATTACCAAACTAGGTAACAACATCAGGGCTCGGATAATCCTGACCAACAAATATTCTATTCTAAATGCGAAATGTGTTAGAAGTTTGAAAGTGCACGCTTTGTCTATTAGCTTTGCCTGCTGAGTATTGCACTTGACTGGACTGTTATGTGTGGCTATTGAATTGCTCTCAGCATATGGGAAATGTTGTGTAAATAGTGTTGTTTGCCAATCATCTGTAGCAGTCAATCAGAATAGAGCTAGAAGGGGTCTTCGAGGTCTTCTAGTCCAACCCCCTGCTCAAGCAGGAGACCCTATAAACATTCCAGACAAATGGCAAACCAGTCTTTTCTTAAAAACCTACAGTGATGGAGCACCCACAACTTCTGGTGGCAAGGTGTTCCTCTGGCCAACTGTCCTCACTGTTAGGCAGTCTCCGCTTAATTCCAAGTTGCTTCTCTCATTGATTAGTTTCCATCCATTTTTTCTTGTCCAGCCCTCTGGTGCTTTGAAAAAATAAATTAATCCCCTCTTCTTTGTGGCAGCCCCTCAAATTGCTAGCAAGTTAAGCTAGCAAGGAAAATTGCTAGCAAGTTAAGAATCCTGGACTGGGTGTTGTGGTGAACTTGCTGTAGAGAGATACCTTAATTTTAGCAGGGTACAGAAGCCCAGCTGAGATATTTGCCTGGCTTCCATGCACGAAAGAGGATTCATTCTTCTAAAAAAGTTCATGACATCTAAAATAAAATTATTTATTGGACCTGAATGCATTATTCCAGAAATGTAAAACCAAAATTCTGGTCCCCTGTTATAGTTGCTAGTTAATATATTTTATTTGAATTCTTTCTTGTGGGAAAGCTTGAATATTTAGAGTAAGATTTAGTTTTTATCTTGATTGCTTCTGTTTTTCAAGATAGGGTACAAGTGTCACTGCATACTTTAAATCTTCCAGATACATTATGGTTATGTATTTATTTGTCTCTTCTCATTTTAAACCATTTGGTGGCACTTTAATGCCAAGGTACCACACCATCTGCAGTGCCCTTGGCATTTCATGCACAGTCTTGCATGGGTTGGCCAGAACTTGTATATCTTTCTTTCTTTCTTTCTTTCTTTCTTTCTTTCTTTCTTTCTTTCTTTCTTTCTTTCTTTCTTTCTTTCCACCACAGTAGCACCTTTTAATGTATTTTTCTAATGAAAGATTCTGTATATATTTTATATGCTCAACAAAAATTTAATTTTGGAATATGCATCCTTGAAAACAAGGTATACTACTGTAATATCTTGTAAATCTTTCAGATAATGTAAGACATTGGGTTATTTTATAAGTCTAAGATGAGCCCAATGAAAACAGAACTGTTAATTTTTATTCACTGCATTCTTTTGGTCGAGAAGGTCTCCATCAATTGTTAATGTGTACCTAAAATTTTGGAAAATATGGATTTTGTATAATAAACCTGACCCTGGGATACTGCAACCATCATAAATATGAACCAGTTGTCAAACATCTGAATTTTGATCACGTATTTATATTTGCTGCAATCGTTAAATGATTCATGCAGTTATTAGGTAAATTTGGATTTCCTGTTGACTTTGCTCATCGGATTAAATTTCCATTTGTGTAATTCAATTTTTTTGGCACAAATACTTCCTTCTTATTTTCCTTACTGCATCTTATTATATACACCCAAGTTGATCTGAAAATTACCTGGAGAAAATATGGGAATGCACAGATACAAAGTAGGAAGAATGAAATACTGAACCCTTCCTTCCTTCCTTTCTTCCAGATATGAATATCGT
Organism: Masticophis lateralis; assembly: GCA_030761175.1. Taxonomy (NCBI): domain Eukaryota; kingdom Metazoa; phylum Chordata; class Lepidosauria; order Squamata; family Colubridae; genus Masticophis; species Masticophis lateralis. Next base: position 4,948,380 of record JAUDYJ010000001.1, on the reverse strand, counting down.
GTTGAGATGGTCCATCAATCCACTAATGATCCTGCAAAAAACATCATTAGAGAATTTGCATCTGATTTTGAAGTTGGGGAATGCTGGGGTTACAACAGGTTTTTCCGACTGGATTTGCTTGCCAATGAAGGCTATTTGAACAGGCAAAATGACACGGTCATATTACGGTAAGAAAGTTTACGAATTGCATCGTAGTTGGTCTTCATGCCAATAAGATGGCAAACCTCTTTATGCTACATTAGGGGCTCTTGGTCTTAAATGTTTTTCTTGGGAAAATACATTGTGTACGGTTCAAAAATAAGAAGTGGGAATCTTTTCATCAATAGACCTTCTTATCTGGAATATTGTCTTTAGTAGGGATGTTTGAGACAGATTTTATACGTGTCCCAGGATAATGTTGCAGGATCCAATCTGGGTCAGTCACCTGGACTGGAAGTTTTGTCTTCCAAGCTAGAGAGAAATTCCCTGAAGATGGGCTCCAGCTCGGAAGACAAAACCTGTAGTCCAGGTCACACATCCAGATTTTATGATCTTTTCTGTGCCAGATACATTTTAACCTTTTATTGCTTCTTTTATTGTTTCTATGTTACATATTTTAATTATAATGTTTCAATGTATAGTTTGATCGTTTTAGAATTTTGGGCCTTTTTAGTTTGTTGTAAGTCATCCTGGGAAAATCTGGTTCTTTTTAAAGAATGACATATAAATGTTAAATACAAATGACTAATTGTCTCTTTTAATTTGTTGGCCCCTAAGCAAAATTAGATAATTGCTTAAATCTCTTAGCAGATTCCTTGTTGGGATTATTGCAGTTTAACAAATAACAGCTAGCAATTAAGTGTTAAAAGGAAATACAATTTTCCCAGTCCCATTTCAGAAGCCAAGTAAACAAGCATCAATAAACAAAGGGTGACATTTTGGCATTAGCCAGTTTAATTAACTGAATGCAGTTTAAAGCCCTAATCCCTTGGAGTAAATGAGATAGTGTCGGATAAGACAACCCTGCTCTCCTAATAATGCCATCCTGTTTGGACTATGGAAACGTACACATGCTGGAGGAAGTTGGAGAGAATCCAAACGCTGAAATGACTTGCATTTTTTGGGGTAAGCTTAGTGAACTTTTTGACATGCTGTTTTTCTAAAGGTTCCAGGTGCGTTCACCTACGTTCTTCCAGAAATGTCGGGATCAGTACTGGTACATTTCTCAGCTGGAAGCTGCTCAAACAAGCTACGTCCAGCAAATAAATAATCTGAAAGAGGTAAGCATTACTACGTCACACAGTATGTATGTATGTATGTATGTATGTATGTATGTATGTATGTATGTAAAACATTTCTGTAGCCATCTATCTTCTAACCAGCTCTGGACAGCTCCCAATCCAAAGGTAAAACAACATGTAAATCATATTAAAACCATGAAATTAGATTAAAGCATTAAAATATTAACACTGTGTTCCTTTTTTTTTCTAATTCAAGCTGGAAGTATGTGTAAAAAGGTTCAAGTTAAGATATACAGAGAGTCCTTGACTTACAACCACTTGTTTAGTAACCTTTCGAAATTATAATGGCACTGAAAAATTGATTTATGACTGGTCCTCACGTTTACGATCATGGCAGCATTCCTACAGTCACATGGCCAAAATTCAAGTGCTTAGCAACCTTCAATTGACAGTTGCAGCCTTCTGGAGTCATGTGATCACCATTGCACTATGAAGCGGTATATAAGTCTAAGCGCTCTTGCTATTTGTCCCTGGGTTTCTGACAAGCAAAGTCAATGGGGGAACCAAGATTTGCTTAACGGCCACATGCTTCACTTAAGTGCAGTGATTCACTTAACAATTGTGGCAAAAAAAATGATCATAAAATGGATGCCTTCGTTGCATTTGTTTAGCAGTGAAAATTCTGGTGCCAATTGTGATCATAAATTGAGGATTACCTGTATTAAAAAACCTGCCTTACCTTGCTTAGTATTATCATCAACACAGCTTTCCCCGCCTGGTGCTTCTTGGATGTTTTTAGTCATAATTCCCTAGCCAAATGGACACTGTTTGCACTTGTATGTATTTCATTATATTTAGAAGGTCCCGGGTTGGTAAAAGCTGTCATACACTAGGCAACAAAGTATTTTAGAGTAGGCCTGAGCATGCTTTTGGTAGCGCCTTAATTCAGGTATGTACTTTTTTTGGGGATTTCAGGCTTTGAGGTAAGCCCAAGAAAAAGTGCAACATTTTAACACCTCATCTTCCCTGAAGCACCTTTTAAACTTCAAATCTCAAACCCTATGCGTACCTCATTTAATACGTCTCATGGAAATTCCCATGCTAGCCAGTAGCTCTTCCAGTCTAAATACTCTTATTTTTAATGGGTCAGCTGTTGGAAAAATCAGAACAGGAATTGCACAGAAAAATTAGAATTAGGACAGCGAGAACAATTAATCAGTGGAACGGCTTCCCTCCAGAAGTTGTGGGTGCTCCATCACTGGAGATTTTCAACAAGAGATGGGACAACCACTTGTCTGAAACGGTACAGTTCCCTGCTTGAGCAGGCTAGAAGTGTTCCCAGGCCCCTTCCAACTCCTATTATTCTGTTAAATCTCACTCACCCAGAAGCTGAATCTAAGGGACAGTGACACTCTGTTGTATATAGTGGAGACCAGGGTGTCATCCATTCCTGTTACTTAGTCTCTTCTGCAGCAGAGAAGACAGATAAAGGAGAAGTGTAGCTCAGGGTTGCACTGAGAGGTCCTTGGTGCTCTCTGAGCTTGGTGGTTATCTTAGATGTTTCAGCTAGGTAACTTCATCAGTGTCTAGCACAGATGATATCACCGAGTTGGGTAATGTATGTCTGCAAGAAAACAACGACGCTCAGAGAGCACCAAGGACCCTTCAGAGAAGAGAAAGCTGGAGGATGGGAAGGTGCGGAGGCACCAATTTCATCTCACTCAGCTAGTGTTTTCACCTTCCAGGCTACTCGCTTTAGGGCATTATGCTGTAGTTTGGTGACTCGATTAGTTTGGAGGGATTGTTGGTCCATTGTCACTTCATGCGCTTAACAAGCTGGCATTACTTTTGCCTCTCTTTGGGGGGCGTTCAGTAATCTCCCAAGGATTGCTCAGATCATCATTTCAGGCCTCTTGAGATTTTTCCACTCACTCCTCTACCCTTTCTTGGTTTTTTGATGCTTGGATAGTTAGTTACGAACAAATGACATAAGATTATTTAATCTTTCAAATGCAGGCATGTGTTTTTGCATAAACGCATTTAAAGGTAATTTTACTTAGATTAATGTATGGTCCATATTCTTAAGACAGTGTCATAATTACCTACGGTATTTTTCAGAGTATAAGACGCACCTTTTTCCTCCTTAAAAGGGGGTGAAAATTTAAGTGCATCTTATACACCGAATGTAGCCCCACTCACTCACTGGCCCTCACCCTTGCAAGTTACCTCCTTGCAAGCAAACAGCAAGAAAGAAAACAGCTCCTTTCAGCTTCAGCACAGGCTAATTAGCACAAATTGATTGGATCGACTCTCAGCAGATTTGCTCTCAGCTGTTTTGCACAGGCTCTGCTACTTTCTGCAAAGAGGTAAATTGCTGGAGCAGATTTTTTTTCCCTTGTGCTAATCAAACTATGCTGAAAATGAAAGTAAAGCAAGCTGTTTGCTGTTTGCTGCAAAATTGCTCAGAGGCAGAGGGAGATTTCTTTTTCTTCTTTTCCTCACCAAAAAAGATAGGTGCATCTTATACTCTGGTGTGTCTTATACTCCAAAAAATATGGTAAACATTTTTTGCACCTAAACTCAGTATATAATTCAGCCACTTTTCATGTATATGCTACTGAGACACTTTTTACTTATCTGTGTTTATTTATATTTTGTATTTCTTAACCGCCCATCTCCCTCAGAGTTCAGAATTTCCTTTTTTCCACCCTGTTGATGTTGATTTCCCAACATCAGTTGCTTTTCACTCCTTTGTGGTTTCCCATTATTAAATCATCCCTTTTAACTACTTTTAAATTATTAATCATTTCAAAAATTTTAGAAAAATACCTGATTCGGTATCGTCTTCACAGAGGACTCTTGTGCCAGTGATGCTCCCAAATTAGAGCATGCTAGTTTGGGTTGGGTCCTGCTCTTGCTGCTTTCAGAAATCCCATCAACACTGTCATCTATTTTTTTCCTCTTTTTTTGCTTACCTATTTAAAAAAACAAAGAGGCTTGCAATCGAGCTTTCCCGGACTCAGAAATCCCACGGCGTCTCCCCTCCAGATACTCACCTTAGCCCACAAAGCGACGATGGCCTGGAAACGAGACCGAAGAAATCGGGACCAAACACAGAAGTGCTTCTTGAGGCTGTGTCCAACACAGCACCTCCCAGAGACACAAAACAAGAAGAGGAGGAAAAAGTACAATATGAAGACTTTAATGTAAGTACAGATTACTCACTCAAGCCCTCGTCATTTCCCGACTTGACTACTGCAATGCTCTCTACATGGGGCTCCCTTTGAAGTGCACCCGGAAGCTCCAACTGGTCCAGAATGCGGCTGCGCGAGTAATTATGGGAGCAACATGGTGCTCGCATGTAACACCTCTTCTACGCAAGCTGCACTGGCTTCCGGTGGCCTTCCGAGTGCGCTTCAAGGTGTTGATTCTTACCTTTAAAGCGCTCCATGGCTTAGGACCTGAGTACTTACGAGACCACCTGCTGCAACCGATAACCTCCCACCAACCAATACGCTCTCACAGAGTAGGCCTACTCATAGTTCCATCATTAAAACAATGTCATCTATTAGTTCCAAGGGAGAGAGCCTTCTCTGTGGGGGCACCTACGCTTTGGAACAAAATACCACCTGGAATACGAATAATCCCAGATCTTCGCACTTTCCGACGTGCCCTGAAGACCCTTCTGTTTCAACAAGCAGGGCTAGCATAAACATCTAAATTCTATGCCAAGGTCTTAGTAGATACACCAAGTTGACTCAATTTATTATTTACTGTTTATAAAATATATTTATATGTATATGAAATCTTAATCTGTTCACTGCCCTGAGTCCTTTGGGAGAAGGGCGGTATAGAAATTCAGTAAATAAATAAATAAATAAATAATCCCCGGGTTATGAGCATTCCCCAAGTGAACATTCAAAATTATGTACAAGCGCCCCCTAGTGTTTACGAACAAGTCCCAAAACTACGAATCTTGCAGCACCACGGCAGTTGTTCGCCCTTACGAACAACCACAGAGGCTCTGCAACATTCGTCCTGCACTTTGCCAGCCGAATTGGAGCTCTGTGCAGGCCTAAACAGAACGTCAGATGGGCGTGCGGGACTGAGAGGCTGGAGAGGAGACAGCTGGCTAGATCTTTGCATGGTAAGTGACCCAGCACAGCAGGTTGGATGGGGGGAAGCAATTGTGGGGAGCATGAGGTATTTCAGTGGGTCGGGGAGATCTTGGGTGGTATTAAGCAGGTGGCCTGTTCCATCACTAGGTCCCCTATGGCTTTCCCCACCCTAAAATACCTCATGTGTGCTTAACGTTTAGCAAAAGGAGGGAGTGATCCCGCTCAAAGTATGAGATTTAGTCTCACGAATCCTGGGTTACAAATGGAATGGGCAGGCTTCATTACATTCGTAACTCGAGGACCTTCTGTACTCTTGCCCCCTGTTCCAGTGTATTGACTGCCTACCGAACAGCACTTGTGGCTCTTCTGCTCAGTGAATGGAACGTACAGGTCATCCCCCTTTGAGCCCAACATTTCTGTTGCTAAGCAAGACGGTTGTTGTGTCCATCATAGCATCCCAGTGGTCCTATGATCGAAATTGGGGGGCTTGGCAACTGGCATGTATTTAATGATGGTTGCAGCCTTCCAGGGTCACACGACCGCCATTTGCAACTTTCCCCGATCAGCAGAGTCTGATTCCAGATTAACAGAGTTGGAAAGGATCTTGTAGGTCATCTAGTCCAACCCCCCCCCCCCACACTCATTAAGAGAGCCAATACAGGAAGCTGGATTTGCTTAACCCCTGCAGTGATTCACTTAACAACCGTAGGAAAATAAGGTCATAAAATTATGCATGACTATTTCACAGTCACCTTGTTTAGCAATGGAAAGTCCAGTTCTGATTGTGGTCGTTACTTGAGGACTACCTGAAGTTGTTAAAGATTACTTGCGATGTGAGAAAAGGATCAGTAAGGCTACATTTCATTGCTTTTCCTTCCTTTCCCATGACGTCTCATGTCAGCAAGGGAAATACAGGTAGTCCTTGACTTACGACCACAAGCGGGCCCAACATTTCTGTTGCTAAATGAGACATTTGCTAAGTGAATTTTGCCCCATTTTACAACCTTTTTTTTGCCACAGTTGGTAAATGAATTATTGCAGTTGTTAAATTAGTGACACGGTTGTTAAGTGAATCTGATTTTGCTCGTCAGAAGGACATAAAAAGTGATCACGTGACCCCAGGACACGGCAACTGTCAGAAATATGAGTCCATTGCCAAGCGGTTGAATTTTGGTCACATGACCACGGAGATGCTGCAACAGTCGTAAGTGTGAAAAGCCATCATAATCACTTTTTTTTTTCAGTGCCGTTGTAACTTTGAACAGTCACTAAATGAACTGTTGTAAGCCGAGGACTGCCTGCAATTCATAGTTCTTTGATTTTATAAACAGGATTTGAAGCGTACATATGGAAGCTAATTTTCAGAGTCACGTTTTTCTTTTTTAATTAGCTGTTGGTGTGAGAATTGCTGCTTTCTTCCCAGCCCTTACTCAAAGTTGAGTATTTTGTTTCCAAATCTGCTTCTAATTGCAGCACGAACTCTCCGACGGCGACCTGGATGTCGATTTTGCGGGGCCAGAGGAGGCGAACCATTTGGACGGCAGCAGCTCCTCCGTGAGCTCGACGGCCACCAGCAACACGGAGGAAAACGACATAGACGAGGAGACCATGTAAGTCACGGCAGGGATTTCCTTTCCTTGCATCTGTTGACGTATAAATCCCCTGGGGGGGGGGAAAATCCCCAACCCTTCAGCAATGTTCCAAAAATGTCACCGGGTAGGCTTAACGTTCATATAAATCTAAAGCCGAGATTTTTTTTCACATCCACTCAACTTGGTGAGACTTCCTGTGCGTAGGATTGGACTGCAAGTAATCCATATATTTAATGCGTTGGAAAGCACTTTAATTGTAAACTATCAGATAGGAAGGCCAGAGATCTTTTATAGATAAATACACAGGAACCTTCTAAATAAGGGATAGATAAACATTTCCTCCAAAAATTGGTGTTAACTCTCAGAATAACAGAACGGAGTTGGGAGGGACCTTGGAGGTCTTGTAATCCAACCCCCCGCTCAATCAGGAGACCCTATATCAGGGGTGTCAAACTCAATTTCATTAATGGCCACATCAGGGTTGTGTTTGACCTTGGGGGGAAGCCGGGGGGGCATGACATCCCATCTCCTGGTCCATGCCCATAGAGAGGGCCTGTTCAGTGTGCCGTTGGCTAGACAATGTCGGCTGACGGTCCCCAGGGGTAGAGCCTTCTCTGTGGGTGCGCCCACCCTCTGGAATCGACTCCCCATGGAGCTCCGGTTGGTTCCTGACCTCCGCACCTTCCGCTGTGAATTAAAAACTTGGTTATTCAAGTTCCCCGACCTGGACTGGTGGGGTTTTAAGGGTTTTAAATTTTAGCGGGTTAAATCAGATTTTAACTTTGTATTATGGCTTTGTGAATTTTATTATTGTGAGCCGGCCTGAGTCCATTGGAGATAGGGCTGCATATAAGCCAAATAAAATAAATAAATAAATGACCAGCTTGACATCACTTGTGTCAGAGGCACCCGTGGTGGCCCGAGTGTTCTACCAGCATAAACAGAGCAGCCCCCCTGAGCTCCATTTTCATTGGCAATGTTGTGACTCCGACTGCCAAGCCTGTCCTCATGGAGGAAGAGGACTCAGAAGGTGAGGGGGAGGAACTGACAAGATCTCCCTCTCCAGGACCCTCCTCTCTGGCACTGCCTCAGGTTCCATCCAAAAGCCAGGAGGAACAGCCTGGGATGGGCCAGGAGGAAGGCATTTCGGAGCACCCATTGATAGAGAGTGATAATGATGAATCCTGGCTTGATCCCAGGCAGCGTCGGAGGAAGAAGCGTGCGCAGCAAAGGAAGAGGCGTGGGAGGGCCAGGGATTGAGCTGAGTCACAGCAACACCCCACAAAGGATAAAAGGGGGCGTGATTGCTCGGCAGGCTTTGTGACAGACAAAAGTTTAAACTCTATAAAGAGTCACATCGGGATTCTTGCACTTCGGCTCAGATATATTTTGGATTAAACTCTTGTGGATGTATTTATTTATTTATTTATTTAATCAAATTTGTATACCGCCCTACTCCCCGAAGGGACTCAGGGCGGTGAACAGCCGAATAAAATACAAAACATACAAAAGTTAAAAATATTTAAGATAAATTAAACAATTAGGCTGAAAAAATTTAAAATCCAATCATATAAAACATTTTTAAAAACCCATTATAAAGGGGAGGTTTAAGATTCCAGACCAGCCTGATGAAATAGAAATGTTTTTAAGGCATGGCGGAAGGTACGTAGGTACTGTATCCTCGATAATTTGTCACTCTGGAAACAGATTGCAGATAAGACCTCTCCTGCTTTTTGGGAGTACTAATTGGACTTGGCAGGCGTTTTACAGTTAGCTGCCAGAAATCTCATCTGCCAGAAATTCTGGTCTGTTTATACAATAAATTATTGGCAGGCGTGTTTGATACTGCATTTGTCTGTGTGAGGACTGGGAACAGAACAGGCAGAGGGCTGCAGCAGGCATATAACAGATGAGCTCTATTTTTGCTGGCGTCAGCAAAAGGCCAGTCCGGTGTTTCCAGCGTGGCGCCATGGGCCAGATCTAAGCACCCGGCGTGCCAATCCCACCTGCGGGCCTTGAGTTGGACATCCCCCTGCCCTATATCATTCCGGATAAATGATTGTCCAGTCTCTTCTTAAAAACCTCCATTGATAGAGCACCCACAATTTAATGGAAGCAAGTCCTCAGACCTCTAGAGGTGGCTGAGGTGATGGGATTGAGCAGCGGTCCCAAAACTTTTTGGAACCAGGAACCAGTTTCCAGAAAAAGCAGTTTTTCCACAGAAGGGTAGGGGGTGGGGGAAATGGTTTCACTCGGTATCTAGATCAGGCACATGGACAGATGTAGCTTCGCTCAATTCTACAGTTCCTAACAGGCCGCTAACCAGTAATGGCCCACCCTCTGGTACCCCTAAGTTTGATCTAGGGCAGAGGTTTTCAAACTTGGCAGTTTTAAGACTTGTGGACTTCAACTCCCAGAATTCTCTAGCCAGCATAGCTGGCTAGAGAATTCTGGGAGTTGAAGTCCACAAGTCTTAAAGCTGCCAAGTTTGAAGACCTCTGATCTAGGGGATCAAACTTAGCTGAACTATTTTTTTTTCCCTCCTCTTGAGAGTTTCTCTTTTTGTTTCGTTGTTGAATTTATAAAGTGCATGCAGGTATTCCTGGACTTATAACCATTCATTTACTAACGTGAAAAAAAGTGAATTGTGACCCATTTTCACACTTACAACCATTGTAGCATTTAACAGGAGATCTTCAGTCATCTGATCTAACCAACTTTGCTTCAGATATAAAAATCCACCACTTAAACTTAGACTTAGAATAACTTTATTGTCACTTTGAATGTACACTAATCGGCATACATCAAAATGAAATTTCGTTGCCTACAGCTCTCAAAGGGTCACCACCTCCAATATACACTACATAAACATGATAGAGTAAATAAACAAACAAACAAATAAATACAAAATTATGCATATACCCACATATATTATATGACACAGAGAAACGACACAGCCTAGTTCGGATGTATACATGTGAGAAAAATGCTTTAGGATCACCTTAAATAGATAGCTCTCTGGGTTATGTATTTAATCATTTTCCCTCTGAAATGCTACAGTCCAGGGGTTCTCAACCTCTTCTTTTAACACAAAGCACTAAGACTTAATTCAAGATTTAAATCATAACATTTCTTGAAGCCTTCGCGAACGCCCCGTGATGACATCGTGGCCCACCAGTGGTCTGCGTACCCCAGATTGAGAACCACTGGTATAATCCATTCCATTACCACAGGTCACTCTTTCTGTTTTGTGTTGCAGTTGTGTAGCTGCAGCTGCCCCTGGCGGCAGACGAGCTCAGGATTTTATCTCATTACAGTGAAATTGTAATTTCAGAATTCCCCTGCAATTCAGAATTCTTCGAACCCTATTTAATAGAACGAACATTTTCTCAAACCTGAAGCTTAGCAAAAACTTTGTGATTTTAACTTTGCCCTCAAGGTCTGGAGAGAACGATGTGGAATACACTCACAACATGGAGTTGGAGGAAGGGGACCTTGTAGAAGAAACCACATCTGCCCCAGCAGGGGCTTCAGGTATTCATAGAGAAAATGCTTTTTATAATGGCATTTCTATATAAAGCATCCCTTCCTCCTTTGCCCTCATCAGAAGCCACGTGGAGTTGGGGATTCTGTAGGATTTCCTATTTTTGGAACTGCTGCATCACATATCATATGTAGAGATTATTTAATGTAGGGCAGTTGTCCCATTAGCTTAAATTCAATGGAGGCCTGCAGCTGGGATTAAAAAAAATAAAAAGCATGTCGGTATAATACTAGCTGTGAGATTATGTTTTGGGGAAGGCTATCAGAGAAACTTGAATTTTTGAGAGGTTTGCTGTACTTCAAGGAAAAGATTGTCCTTGGGCCTTCTTTATAACCTAAGAAGCTTTAATGCCTTCATTTAAAACTTCTGATGTTCTTCTGATGTACATCCTCTTTCTGCGGGAGGAGATCATTTAGGCAGTGGATAGAGAAGAATTTCAATAAATGAGATTTTTTTTTAAGTAGCAGGTAGAGAAGAATTTCAATAAATTTATGCTTTTGATTGTTGATATGAATATAATTCAGAAACACTGCAAGGGTAGTAATGTTATGCTGAAAATGTGGATATGTAGGACAAATTTGCCAGGTATACTATGGGCAGTAGGAGACAGCATCCATACTCTCATATTACAGTTCCGTTTATAACTGTCAAAATCCTTTTGTGACTTAGATAACAATCACTGGCATGTGGCAGGCAAATTATACCTCTGACAGAATTTCTTGTGAGCCGAGAAACTAATTTGTATTTAGCTGATTAATACCACCTCCTTTACAACAGCAGAAATGGAGACATGAAGTCTCAGAGCGAAGTGATTGAATGCATTATTTAGGTTTTTAAATGTTTGATGTTGGTGAAATCCTCAGTTAATAGTCTCTGTAGCCCACTCATTTGAAAGGATCTCCCATTCTGTTCCTTTCTTGTTCTTAAATCACCAGTGTGTAGGGAGCTTTAAAATGGGAATTTGACTTCCCAGTTAAATTAATACATTATTAAATTGAATTCTAGACTACTTATCAACAGGGGTAATACAACCTAACTTTTCTTCTTCCTTTTTAAAGAGAGCTCATAATAGGGAAAACAAGAGACCTCCTAACTAACAATTTAAATAGCTTAATAACGTAAACAATACTTTTATTGTTTTAAGTGTTTTTAATTATTGTTGATCAGTGGTTGATTTTATATTGGTTTCTGGATTTTTAACTTTATTCCTGGATCTTCCTCATTCCTTCATATTTGCAGTTCCATTTCTTAACATTATTTAATAACAGAATAACAGACTTGGAAGGGACCTCGGAGGTCTTCTAGTCCAACCCCCTGCTCAGGCAGGAAACCCTATACCATTTGAGACAAATGGTTGTCCTGTCTCTTCTTAAAAACTTCCCGTGTTGGAGCATCCACAACTTCTGGAGGCAAGATGGTTTGATAGTCTGGTGTCAGCTATTCGCTGATTGATACAGATTTATTTATATCTTTACTTTTAAAGATGTTTAAGTCTATCATGGGTCAACAGGGAAAGAGTTCTTGCCTTTTTATGCTTGTGATGGCACATATCCCATATTTAGCACCATCTGTAGATCTATCTAGCACCCCTGTTTTGGATTGCTAGAAAATCAAATAAACCAATCATTTTATATTTTGTAATTGTTGGCCGTATAGATTCTGCGCCCTTTTCTTAAGTTTCTAAATGTATAAAGAAACCAATATTCTCTGTCCTGCATTTCTGTCTTCCCACGTACAAGATTTTGAGCTGTTGTATATACCGCTTCACAGTGCTTCACAGCCCTCTCTAAGCGGTTTACAGAGTCAGCCTCTTGCCCCCAACAATCTGGGTCCTCATTTTACCCACCTCGGAAGGACGGAAGGCTGAGTCAACCTTAAGCCTGGTGAGACCCAAACTGCTGGCAGCCGGTGATCAGCAGAAGTAGTCTGTGGTACTGCATTCTTACCACTGCACAACCAGGGCTCTAGGCTATTTTTCTGGGGGGAAAATATCATGTTTCTCCACAAAATACACTAATAAGTCATTTCTCTATGGGACTCTCTATACCCTAATAAATTATTTCTCTATGGGTCTGCTTTAGGTACAGGTTTGCTAATGTGCACAGTTGATTTCACTGTTAGAAGCAATGCTAATAAGATTGTTCAACTCTAACTGATATCTAAGAATTATTGAGTGCCTAAAATTGTTAAATTAAAAAAAAAATCTTTCTTTCTCCTCCTCCTCCTTCCCTCCCCCTCTTCCAGGTGGGTGCCATGCATACCGCACAACAGCCAGCCACTTGTCAAGGCGAGGAAGTGCACTCACTTCTGCCAGCAGCAGCTTGCTTGATATAGATCCCTTAATATTAATACATTTGCTGGACCTGAAAGACAGAAACGGGATGGAAAACCTTTGGGGTCTACAGCCACGCCCACCTGCCTCACTCTTGCAGAACAGAGGTGAGTGATGTGTAGGGGAAATGAGGGGACAGAAAGTTTTCTGAGGACTACCTGAATAGTTAAAATTGTAATAATTCTCAAATAACAAGCAGAAACGGTATTGAATATTTGGTGTCCTATGGTACCTCTGAATGGATATCCTTCATGCTAAAAAAAATAATTAGACAAGATTCATTCCTTCATTCAGTCAATTTCTATAGCCGCCCATCTCAGTCCATGACTCAATTTGAAAGCTTTAAAATATATATATATTGAAATCAAAACTAAAACATTTTAAAGCCATAAAAAATAGAAACATCCACATTAAATATACGTGAGATACTTGCCCTGTTAGCAATCCAAGCAGGGAAAGGCTATATTCAGCTGGTGGTTATGCCAAGATGGAATGTGATTTTAAAGCCTCATCTGTAACTTAACGGTAAGATAATGAGAATTTGGAAAGCAACCCTTGAGAAAGCAGTCAGTACAAATATTGAGACTGTCCTATTGGGAGCTTGAAGACACAGGCTGGCAACGCGATAGCCATGGGCACCAGGATGTGTATTACATTTGTTAGATAGCATATGTAGGATTTGGAAACTAAATTTAGATCTTTTTTTAAAATAACAATTATGCAATTATGGCAATATCGCCATAGAGATCCTGTACATTCTTGTGTGAAGTTGTTAGCGTAGCAGAATTTTTACTTCGATTTTAATTAACTTGACTGAGACATAAATAAACAGCTTTCCCCAACCTTTCCCAGTTGGCGGTCCAGTTCAGGGGGGAAGAGGGGATGGTTTTATGGCATCTTCATTTGTGTGAGTGGCAGATTAGGGCACTTGCCACTCGTGCGTATGGGGCTACAAGTGGGGCTGCGAGTACCAGTACCTGTTGGTTGCAAATACCAGTAGTTGTCGACCCCTGCCTTAAAAAGTTGCTGCTGCTTGTTTTTTAGGGAAGGGCAGGGAACTTGTAGGTCATTGCCAGCCTTTGTCTCTGTCTCTCAGGTTTTTTTCTTCTTCTGATCTCCTCTGAAAATCATCATCATCATCTTCTTCCTCCTCCTCCTCCTCCTCCTCCTCCTCCCGTTGTAGTGTGTCATTGATGTTGTCTCTCCATCTTCTGGGTCTGCCTCATGTTCCTTGACCTTCTGGAAATCAACATTATTTTCATATTATTTAGGATTAGGTTGGCACCTCGCCAGTGAAAAATATCTGGGATGGTACGAACGAATTTTGGGATTTATTGATAAATACCGTAGTTTTGAATGAATTTGCTTACCTTTTAAAATGTCGCACCCTCCCAACTTTTTCAGTAGCCCATTTAATGAAAAAAGCTGTGGCGGTTTCTCTTTTTTTAACTACATGCAGGTAGTGTTTCATAGCTATCTTCCATTTCTTTAAAAAAATGAACATTAGATAGTGGTGAGGATACAAATAATATTGCATGCTATCCTGCCTCTTTTGGTTTTCTTTTTCTGTGTCTTGTGGAAGTACTTACAATTTAATTATATATTTCATGTATTAAGTACAGACTCCCTGCTGTCTTTGTTTTAATCTCTTTCCTTCCTTCCCGTCCTTATTTATTTTATTTATTTACTTTTTCATTTATTTATATTTTTCTTATTTATTTGCCACCCATCATGTAGCAAATGACTTTTATTTTGCACTCTCGGTGTAAGACTATATACATCTCCCAGCCCCTAAAAGTTCTCTGCTCCTGCAACTCCATCAGGCTTTTCTTTCTAGTTTTACCCATGCCAGAAATGGGAGGAGAGGTGAAGGAAAGGGAAGGAGAAAGAGCCAGAAATAGGATTCTTTATACAGTGCAAATTGAATAGATCTTTCCCTTCCCTGTGATATTTTCAGAATCTTCCACAGTAAACTGCTTATCATTTCACATAGAGAAGACTCAGCTGCCTGACCTTTTCTCTTAACATTTTTATTTCTTTAACATAGGTCTGTGCCTAACAGGGAGCAGGGAAAAATTAGCTAAAGCAAACACTCTGGTTATGCTACTTTTATGCAATTTATTGCAGATTTGTCCTCCAGAGAGGCACCTTCATGTTTGGTAGAAAAATCCATCTAGTTTCGGTCCATTACTGAAATGTTATTGCAGTAAAATGATCTCTTAGGTAATGGGGCTTCGTGCCATTTGGATACTGCAAGGTAGTTGCGTATTACAGTCTGACATTATAATTTTTAGTCAGCCATTTAAGATTTGATTTTCTTTTACGGGAGTATTTGTTGCCATAAATTAGCCTTTTCTCAATTAGGAGCCTCCCAAGGTCACAGCAGTCTGCATGTCCTTACATTCCTGCAATCCTCCATCATCCTTTGCCTAATTGATCATTTGCAAAGTATTTTGATATTGCTTTATTTAGAATAGAATAGAATTCTTTATTGGCCAAGGGTGATTGGACAGATAAGGAATTTGTCTTCGGTGCATAAGCTCTCAGTGTACATAAAAAATACAATCATCAAGAATCATAGGCTACAACACTTAGTGATAGTCATAGGGTACAAATAAGCAATCAAATCATACTAGGAAACAATATAAATCGTAGGGATACAAGCAACAAAGTTACAGTCATACAGTCATAAGTGGAAGGAGATGGGGGGTGGGAAGGATGAGAAGATTGATAGTAATAGTAATCAGATTTAGTAAATAGTTTGACAGTGTTGAGGGAATTATTTATTTAGCAGAGTGATGGTGTTCAGGAAAAAACTGTCCTTGTGTCTAGTTGTTCTGGGGTGCAGTGCTCTATAGCGTCATTTTGAGGGAAGGAGTTGAAACGGTTTATATCTAGGATGCGAGGGGTCTGTAAATATTTTCACAGCCCTCTTTTAGACTCATGCAGCATACAGGTCCTCAATGGAAGGCATGTTGGTAGCCATTGTTTTTTCTGCAGTTCTAATTTAATACTAAATACAATTTGACAGTAAATACAATTTGATACTAAATACAATTTGATACTAAATACAATTTTAATTTGGTATTAAATACACCCTAATCTAATCCTTTAAACATTACATATGCACTCTTCTTAAATGGATGTGCAATCAGAAAATGGGGAGCCACGTCTCGCTCCCCGCATTTTGCTTCTCCCCCACTCTACCTTCCAACCCTCTCGATAAAGAGACGGTGGGGAAGGGAAGCAGCCAAGCTGCTGTTGCCATTGGGGCGGGGTAGGATGTGTTGGGCCACTCAGCCGACGCAAAAAATAGGATGGGGAGGGCATGTACCCCCCTCCCCCCCCCGGCCTCGCCTCAACTCATTTTGGTTACGCGGCAAGCAACCAGAGGAAATGGCAGGACCAGCTGAGCATGCGTGTAAGTAGTTGGTGGGGGGCAGCTTATTTTGTGGGGGTGGCTTATATTATCGCATGCGCTGAAAAGCCCAGTTATTATCCGGACATGTCTTATTTTTGGAGAAACACAGTAATACAAACATAGTACATATACATCTACATACCAAAAAAAGGGGAAAAAATACAAATATTACAGTGCACCCCCACCCCCGGAGACCACTTTTTTCCCCTTATATTTCTTCTTCTATAATAACTAAAAGATCTACAATATATTCCAATTGTGCCCTTATCCCCTCCAAAACAACATACATTCTTAAGTAGGTTTATTCCCTTTGCCTTCTACCAACACTGTTTTTATAAAATCCCCCCATATTTCATTATAATTGTTTGCTTGGATTATCCTTTTTTAAATTTAATTTCTGTTGTTAATTTATCATTTGTTGCCATGCTCCAGATTTCATTATATCACTCATTTCTTTGAATATCCAAATTTAGTCCCCAATCCACTAATCTAGCTGCCAGTATAAAATTTACAATCAATTCCTTTTCTGTTTCATTTATATCCCGTTTTTCCACCAGCAACAATAATGCAATTCTCGGTGACATATCTAAGTTTATATTCAAAAGTGCTCTCATTTCTCTAAACACCATGTTCCTAACTCTAACCGCCCTGCTTTTTAACAGAGAAAGACCACCGGAGGCACCAGGCCATGTGGCGTGTCCCACCAGACTTGAAAATGCTGAAGAGGTTGAAGAGTCAGATGGCTGAAGTACGGAGTAAAATGTCCGATGTGAAGAACCAGCTGTCGGAGGTTCGGAGTAGCAACACCAGCTCCTCGGATGGGCAGGCCACATACGCATTTCCTGGTGACCAGGGAGCCTTGGCGGCTTGTGGGGCAGAAGGCTACAACAAGCTGCAGGAATTTGGGAGGGAGCTGCTAACAAAATCATCCCTCTCTAGCTGCTATATTCGGAATTGTAAGTGGAAAGGGGTTTAGTCATCCCTTCGGTAAGAAGGGAGCCATTTACCGACCCAGCTGTGTGCAGACATGATTACGCCTGCCTTGATAAAGCACTGATTTCAAATGAACATAAACTTTTCAATCGCATATACTTTGAGGACAGAGGACAGAGACTGAATGCTGGGAAGGTTAATCTGCTTTTGCTAAAGCATTGGTTGCTGATGGCAGTTGCTTTAATAGCAATAGCACTTAGACTTATACACCGCTTCACAGTGCTTTACAGCTCGCTTTACAGAGTCAGCATATTGCACCCCAACAATCTGGGTCCTCATTTGACCCACCTCGGAAAGATGGAAGGCTGAGTCAACCTTGAGCCTGGTGAGATTCGATCTGCCAAATTGCAGTCAGCCAGCAGTCAGCAGAAGTAGCTTGCAGTATTGCATTCTAACCACTGTGCCACAGTGGCTCTTTTTAATAGATAGACAGACAGACAGACTGACAAGAGATAGAGGGAGAAAGAGATGAAAGAGAGAGAGATCCATCGATCGATCAATCAATCTTAATCCTTTAGTTTGGCCTATTCCTTTAAATAAGATATACCCTTCAGTCCTTTCATTCCATTCAGGTTTTGGCCATCAGGTTACATTAAACTGCATTCACCTTCCTGCACTAAGTTTTCTAGTTTGTGTTGTTCGTTCCCTGTACTCTGTGCATTTGTATACATGGTATGGCTAGTGAATAGTAAAATAGTAAAATAGTGAATAGTTAAAGGTATGTATTCTTTAACTGCTGGAATTCTCATCAATCGCCACATTGACTCAGGAGTTTTGAGAATTAAAGTCCAGGGGTTGTAAATCACTGACGTAGAAAAAGCAGTTACCGGTATAAATGAGATCTTCAATTAAGGAAGAAAATGTCCATCTTTGAGCTGAGATAAAATACCTTGTTTTAAAAGTCCTAAAATAATGGTAACGATAAGGGGTGATTTCTCTTTTCAGCCTCGGCCAGATATACCTTACGTCTCTCTTTTTAAAATATTACTTGTATTTAAAGCTGAAGGTTTTTTTTTTTAAATCCTGCAGCTGCAAATAAGAAAAACAGTTCAACTAAAGCTGGTCGCTCAGGGGCAGCAGGCAGCCTCTCTTTGCGAAGAGCAATGGATTGTGGGGATGGAAATATCCTTTTGAAGCCAGATTGTCAGCTTTCCTCTGAAGGTATAAATTTACCTGGCGAATAAGTGTGCATTTGAATACTATTTTGCTGCTCGTGAGTTTCAGATTCTTGCTTTTCTATATGTGGCTGCTGTTAGAGCAGCTACGACAGAACACAATTCGACGGCCATAAGTGTGGAAAATGGTCGTAAATCATCTATTCCAGTGCCAGTCACTAAGTGAACTGTTGTAAGTTGAGCCTTACCTATATTGAAGAAAACGACTGTATGGTACAGAGATTGAAAAATATTAGTTTACAGTATATACCCCGTTTCCCCGAAAATAAGACATCCCCTGATAATAAGCCCAATCAGGCTTTTGAGCACATGTGCTAAAATAAGCCCCCCCCCCCCAAAAAAAAAATTTAAACACAGATGTGGAAATCAGGTAAGACGGCAAGAGGAGCCCTATTTTGCTCCACGCGCCTCAAAATAATTAGACCTTCCTGAAAATAAGGTCAAGCACTTATTTCGGGGTTCAAAAAATATAATACAGGATCTTATTTTCAGGCAAACATGGTACATATACAGAAAAAAAAAATATGTTGCCCACCCATCCAATCATACACCATTACAGTTAGTCCTGGTATTACAACTTTGTTTAATCACCGTTTGAAGTTACTACGGCACTGAAAAAGTGACTTTTTCTCACGACCGTCGCAGGATCCCCGCAGTGATCAAAATTAGGGCGCTAGGCAAGTGGCTCATGTTTATGATGGTTGCAGCATCCCGAGATCATGGGATCACCTTGTGACCTTCTGACAAGCGAAGTCAACGGAGGAAGCCAGATTTGCTTAATGACTGCATGATTCGCTTAAGAACTGTGGCAGAAAAGGTCGTAAAATGGGGCACTGCTCACTTAACAACTGCCTTTGCTTAGCAGTGGAAATTTTGGGTTTCCGTTGGGGTTGTAAACTGAGGACTTGTGGCCCATATGCGGCCTGTGTGGCTGGTGGCTGATTCGAACAGCGAGGAGGCTGATGTGGTGTTGCACCAGTAGCCTGTGCAGCTGGCACTCGAGTCAGACAATGAGATGATGTGGTGCCAGAGGCGGGGATTCAGCCAGGGCCTTCAGAACCTCCAGAAACTCCCTTAAGTGAAGAGGACAAAGAGGATGCACGGACGCGCAGAGCTGCCAAAAGGCAGGAGTGGCTCCTCAGGAGGAGGTCTCCTCGAGAGTAAGACTTGGAGCTAATTGGCCATTCTCCAGTCTACTGAAGCAATTTGCGGGGAACAACTTGGTTCACTCTCCTTCGTGTCTTGATTTTAGTTCTCTACAAATTGCTTCTGGGCTTTCTGCCAACCATAGTAAGATTAAGATTATTTATTCTTTGGGTTCTTGCAGGCTGTTAAGAAAGTTAATTAACAGCCTTTGTTTGGGAAAAAAAAACTGATTTTATTTTAGTAAACTAAGGTTTGTACAAACTTTGTGTGTGCTGCATTCTTTGGGGTCCATAGCTGGGGCAGAACAGGGCTGTCTGCAGTCGTTATGCTGCACATGGCTTTCCATGTTGTTGTTGTTATTATTATTAGTTCGATTTATATATGCTGCCCTTCTCTGGAGACTCAGGGCGGCTTACAATGCATTAAGCAATAGCCTTCATACTTTTGTATATATCTGCTTAGTAGGGCTTTTCGGGGGGCCCTGAGCAGTGTTTTTTTTTTATACAAAGTCAGCTTATTGCCCCCACAAACCAGGTCCTCATTTTACTTACCTCGAAAGGATGGAAGGCTGAATCAACCTTAAGCCTGGTGAGATTCCAACTCGCAATAATTGCAGGCAGCTGGCAGCTAAGTACTACTTTAACAGCAGCAGTTTAGTCCACTGCACCACCAGGCTCTGTTGTTGCCAATAGATCTCTTAGAATAAAAGGTAATTTGCATCTGAAACCACTAGGGATGGAAAACAAAATCCTGCTTTTTCTCAGGTACGCCTTACTTGTGGCGAATATGTATTATGTATTAAATGTATATTCTTTCTAGATTGGAAAAAGCATCATGAGAAACCTGTCGTGTTTTTCTTAAAGGTTGCCTAGGAAACTCGAAGCCCAACAGTCGGCGTGGCTCACCAAGGTCGTTGGCTTGCACTTCAGACTCCCTGCCTAACTCTGAAGACAGAATCTGTGAGGTTTCCGATTCCAGTGTTGGCGCTTCTGTTTTAAATGGCATCACCGCTGGGGAAAAGGCCAGGAAAGGAATAATGGTGGGGTAAGTTTGGCGCGACTTGAAAAAAAACAACAACATACAGGTAGTCCTCGGCTTATGGCCACAATTGAGCCCAAAATTTTGGTTGCTAAGTGAAACATTCGTTAAGAGAACTTTGCCCCGTTTTACAACCTTTTGTGCCACACTTGTAAAGTGAATCACTGCAGTTGTTGAATAACATGATTATTAAATGAATCTGGCTTCCCCACCGACTTTGCAGGTCGCAAGGCGGGGATCAGGGGACCCCGGGACACTGCAACCGTCATAAGTAGGGGTCAGTTCCAAAGGCTCCTGAATTTTTTTGATCACATGACCATGTGGATGCTGCAACGGTCATAAGTGTGGAAAACGGTCATAAGTCACTTTGTTCAGTGCCGTTGTAACTTTGAACAATCATCTGAGCCCAAATTATTTAATTTATTTTAATAGCTTTTAACTTTTATATGTTATTGTATTTTATTTTGGCTGTTCACCGTCCTGAGTCCCTTTTGGGAGTAGGCGGTATATATATATATATATAAATAAACAAACAAACAAACAAACTGTTGTAAGTCGAAGATTAATTAAATTAAATTAAATTAAATTAAAAGATTTAATTTAATAAATAAATAAATAAATTACCTGTACATGCAGTCATGGGGTTGGAAGGGGACCTTGGAGGTTTTCTATTCCAACCCCCTGCGACAGGCAGGAATTATTACACCGTTCCAGAACAAAAGGCTAACCTTGGTTTGAAAACCACCAGGCTGTCCCACTACTTAAGAGCTCTCACAGTCAGGAAATTACTCCTTGTTTACCCTTTCGCTTATAAAAAGCTTCCCCTTCCTGGTTCTTGTCTTTTGGTGCTACAAAGAATAAACATAAAGCCAAGTCTTCCCTTTGATAGCTTTTCAAATGTGGCTGCTCCAACACTGGAAGTTTTTAAGAAGAGACTGGGCAACCATTTGTCTGAAATGGTATATAGCAGTGATGGCTAACCTTTTTGCCATCGCGTGCCAAAAGCGGGGGGAGCACGGTGGGGTCACACGCATGCATGCCCACATCCATAATTCTATGCGCCCCGCCCCCCCCAGTGCTCCCCCCACTTTTGGTACGTGATGGCATGGTGGGCCCGGTAGGCCCATTTTTTGCTCTCCCCAGGCTCCAGAGCCTTTCTAGGAGCCTGGGGAGGACAAAAACGGCCTCCCACCCCCCTGAGGCCCTCTGGAGGCCGGAAACAGTGTGTTTCCTGACTTCTAGTGGGCCCAGAAGGCCCGAAAATCATGTGGCGCACGCATGCATGCCAGAGCTGAGCTCGCGTGCCCACCGATATGGCTCCGTGTGCCAGCTGTGGCACCCGTGCCCTAGGTTCGCCATCACAGGTATATAGGGTCTCCTGCTTGAGCAGGGGGTTGGACTAGAAGACCTCCAAGGTTCCTTATAACTCTGTAATTCTGTTCAACGTCGGAAAGCTGCTGTTGTGTTTCCTTTAGCCTTCCCTTCTTTCATCCTGCCTCCTTGTATCTTCATTTGGGAGCGCATCTCATTTCCCCTTGTTTTCTAGTCCTTCAAATGCTTATACTGTACCAGTGTAAGAAATTTAACACTTCTGGAGTTATTCGCTATTACTTCTGCTGTTTCCAATTTAAAAGGCGGCCTCTTAATTTCCCGTAGAGACCTGGAAATAGGGCAAGTCCGAACATCAATTTTAAATGCTCCGCCATTGCATTTCACTCTCAGAAGAACATCCTTCCCTGTTTTCATTTGTAACTACCAAGGTTGGTATCATAAAGCGTAACATGAAATAGTTTACCGTTTCAATTCGGAGGAGGATATGAGCGTGGCCTTTCAGGAAAAAAAGAAATCTCTTTTTCAGGTCAACACTGAAATCTGTTAAAGGACAAAAATGGAAATATTTTAGGCTTTGGGGCTGTTTTTTGTTTGTTTGTTTGTTTGTTTGTTTAACCAATCTGCCTCCTCTCTTTTTAGACCTAATTCAAATCGATGTCGTCTGGAAGTGACTGAGGCAAATGATTCGGAAAACAGCTCTGAAGCCCGAGAGCTCCAAGTAGTGCCCTCTGAAGGGGCTTCAGCAAATCTGGAGGAAGGTAAGGCAGAGTTCAGGATTTCAGAGAAAAACTAGAGATGTCCTGGTGTCTTCCTGTTAACCCACATTCAAGTGTTACAACGCTGAGAGGCTGCTGGAGCTAACGGTACATCAATAACTTGAATACTGGTACTGTTCGGATCCAGCTCCCCAAACACGGCAAACCCTCTGAAGTTAACTCAAAGAGTCCTTTATTAGAAGTGCAGGCAACTCCTGCAAAAAGTTTCTCTCTCATTGCAGGCTAACAAGTCTGTCTGTCTGGAAGATGAGTAGTTGTCTGCCACATCTATTCATCTCTACCCCGTGCCTTTTATCCCCAGAGCTAGGAGTGGGGCTTCGCTAGCAGCCGTGGCTCTTCCGTCCCGAGGACCGGCCCATAGATTTCCACGGCTCTCCTCTCCCCTGCCTTCTGCGCATCTGTGTGTCAGGCACTGGACCCAGCTATTCCTCCTTTTCCTCATCTGCCACCTCCAGACCTGGGGGCTGTTGAGTCTCCATCTGAGGGCTGACGGACGGCCCAGTCTCTGTCTCTTTCTCTCTGCCAGCTCCATTCCCTCTTCCCCCTCGGAGCTCTCAGAGTAGCCTTGATGCTGACCCTGACTTCCACGCCTCCTCCTCCTCCTCCTCCTATGATTCGGCTGCTGGAGGGACCGGCGGCTGACAGGCCACAGCAGTTAGTCCTTATTTATTTATTTATTTATTAGACTTGTATACTGCCCTTCTCCTTGCGGACTTGACTGACAACCATTCATTTAGTGACCATTTGAGGTTACAACAATACTGAAAACAGTGACGTATGACCGTTCTTCAGTCTTTAAGACCGTTGGAGCATCCCCATGTCAGGTAATCAAATTTTGGGCACTTGGCAACTGGCGTATATTCATGACACTTTCACTGTGTTGCTCTAATGTGATCACCATTTGTAACTTTTCCGGCTGATAAATTCAGAATTCTGATAAAGAGCCTGGTGGCGTGGCAGACTAAAGCCTGTTACTAACATCCAGCTGCCTGCAATTACTATACATTCGAATCTCACCAGGCTCAAGGTCGACTCAGCCTTCCATCCTTTCTAAGGTGGGTAAATTGAGGACCCAGTTTGTGGAGGCAATAAACTGACTTTGTATAAATATACAAAAGTATGAATGCTATTACTTAACGCACTGTAAGCTGCCCTGAGTCTCCGGAGAAGGGCGGCATATAAATCTAATTTAAAAAAAAAAAATTCAATGGGGGAAGCCAGATTCACTTAATGATTGCATGATTCCCTTAACAGCGGCAGTGATTCGTTGAACAACCACTGGCAAAATAGGTTGTAAAATGAGGCACAACTATCTTTAACAACTTCCTTGCTTAGCAAGGAGATTTTGAGCTCAATTGTGCTCGTACGTTGAGGACTACAACCACAATGGAGTCCCAAATTTATGTTGCCAAGCGAGACGTTTGTTTAGTGAGTTTTGCCCCATTTTACCCCCTTTCTTGCCACAGTTGTTAAGTGAATCACTGCAGTTGCTAAATTAGTGACGCGGTTGCTAAGTGAATCTGCTTTCCCCATTGACTTTGCTTGTCAGAAAGTCTCAAACGGTGATCACGTAATTTTGGGACACTCCAACGGTCATAAATATGAGTCCCTAGCCAAGAGTCTGAATTTTGATCATTTGACCATGGGGGATGCTGCAATGGTTGTAAGTGTGAAACATGTTCAAAAGTCATTTTTTTCAGTGACATCATAACTTTGAACGGTCACTAATTGAACTGTTGTAAATCAAGTATTATCTGTACTGTAATTGATGAGCATTTCTTTGGGATGATGGGTTTGGTAAAATTTTAATGGCATCTTTAAAAAGTGGTTTAAAATGAGTTTCGTGTTCCTGGAAGCGAAGGCTTGTGTTACTCTCTGGGAAGACCATAGACCAGGGTTGTGAAACTTGATATCATTAAGGGCCGCATCAGGGTTTTTTGTTTTTTGTTTTTTGTTTTTAATTTGATTTATATGCCGCCCTTCTCCGGAGAGTCAGAGTGTCTTACAATGCATTAAGCAATAGCCTTCATACTTTTGTATATTTATACAAAGTCAGCTTATTGCCCCCACAAACTGGGTCCTCAATTGACCTACCTTAGAAAGGATGGAAGGCTGAGTCAACCTGGAGCCTGGGGAGATTCGAACTTAAAGTAATTGCAGACAGCTGGTGTTAATCACAATGCTTTAGTCTGCTGAGCCACCAGGCCCAGCCACACTAGGGTTGTATTTGACCTTGGGGGGGGGAGGGGCGGGCAGGATGGGCATGGCCAAGTGGGTGTGGCTAGGGTGGGCGTGGCCAGCTGGATGTCACTCACGTCTGAGGCACCTGTGGTGGCCTGGGCAAATCCCCCAGTCTCCATTTTCAGTTGGGATGGCCTCCTGCAGCGCTCTGCCAGCAAAAACGGAGCTCGGAGGGGCCGTGCACACACCCCCGGGCTCCATTTTTGGCTGACACAGCCTCCTGCAGTTCTCTGCCAGCGAAAGTGGAACCCGGGAGGGCTGTGTGTGCCCCTCCTGAGCTTTGTTTTCACTGGCAGAGGCACCATGGGCTGGTCCTTCGCTGTGTCCAGGGCGGCTCTGCGAACCAGATCTAAGGACCCCATGGGCCGGATCTGGCTCACAGGCCTTGAATTTGACATCCCTGTCATAGACACCCTTCTTTCTGGGTCACAGAATTCGCTCTTGGTTTGGAAGTCTCTTCCTCTCCCATTCATAACTCCTGAAAGTTCCTTCCACTCCTCACTCATTGGACTCTCAGTAGGGGATGAATTGCTGTTGAATGTTGGACTAAGACCCTGGCATCCATTATTACCTGCCTCATGAAGGTGTTGCAGGAGGGTCATCTGACCTCAGGCCGATTGTTCCTTCTTAGTCCCTTTGCTGCTTTAAGATCTGTTGCTAGCAGTTGCCGCTTGACTGCTGGAAAAGGAAGAAGAAAGGGGATTTTTTTTTTAATGGTTGCATTGTGGATTAAGGAACCCCAGGAAGCCCTTTGCTGCTTGCTCCTTTTTCAGAGAGGGGGAATCTGAAGTAAGAGACCCTCTTTGATTTGCCATTTTGTAGCCATGGAGACGCGAAGGTTGGTAATTTCCTTACTACAGAAGGACAAAGGAATTGGGAGCTGGGGAAATCTCACTGCACTATTGAAGCTTGCTTTTTAGGTTGGAAGCAAAGTTCCATTTTAGTGGATTATTTCGTACAGTAAACGCTCTGTAGCAGATTTGGTATAGCAATAACAAATGAGAATAACTGCTGGGTTTTTTTTCTATGGGACTTGGGACATTTGTCTCATTTGGAGAAGCTGCTTAATGCAAATCTGGTTCCAGATGCTTCAGTTCTTCCTTGACTGCTATATAAGGAGTAGTTTATTTGGAGCTTTTATCAAACAGTACTTCACTGATCTGCTGCTGATAATGACATGAAGTGCTGGATTTTAGCTGCCAGCTGTGTAAAGCACCTTAAATAGCAAAAGCAAGGCGTATCATTAGGTGGATAAACAGAAATAAGAGGGGAAAAAAACAGATTAAGCTGATTTTCAATGTGAGCACAGCAGGTGGCTGACAGCCAGTTCTAAATATGGGAACTTCTAAGTTTTGTTGATTCCAGTGTACAGAGAATTAGATTGTAAGTCATATGCTAGAAAGTTTTAACATAGGGAGGAATATGGATAGAGCACCATCCATACTTGGGCAGTGAGTCGCTGTTAAGCTTCTAATTTCCATTTAAGATTTTCTCATAGCTTTGCAGCTAATGTAGAAAATATTTGGAAATGGGGTGGAATTAAACCAAAAGACTGGATTTCCCTTTCAAGTTCCATCTGCTTAAATGGAGTATGTGCATCTACTGATTATTCTTTTTTAATCAGTGAAGAGGCAGCTTTAAGTATTTATTAATATTATTTCTGTCCTCTTAAATAATTATGGATAACTGCATAAATCATTAGTAAAATATTCTTAAAAGGAAAAATAAAAACTGGAACCTTCTTCCTCCTTTAAGACTTTGTTTATGATTTGATGTATTATATCTGGAGAAATATATCCAAATTGAAAACCACTGTGACATTCAAAATGTAGCTAGTAAAAAATAATACTCTTGTCATAATGTAAAACCTTGATCAGGAGATACCTAAGATCTGAATTTCGCTGGGATACCAAATGTGTTGATGACGAATTTTGAGGCCTGTGGAAAATATGAGAGATGGTATTATCATGATTTGATCAGCAGTTTTATGAAATAACATTGAATCGATTTCATAATTCTGGCTGGACTATTATTCAAAAGGTAGACTGAATCCTGTAGAAGGATGCTGACAAGCTGAAGGCCTCCATTTCTCTTTCTCGTTTCTCTGGAATGAACTGGTGGTGGCAGCAAATTTAGTTGGCTCTCTCCCGGAGTTTCAAGGAGGGAACAACTTGGTTGTGGGAAAAGCCGTGTTAGTGCAGTGGTTATAATGCAGTATTGCAGGCTAATTCTGCCAACTACCAGGTGTTCGATCCTAACCGGCTCAAGGTTGACTTGGCCTTCCATCCTTCCGAAGTGGGTAAAATGAGGACCCAGATTATTGGGGGCAAGAAGCTGACTCTGTAAACTGCTTAGAGAGGGCTACAAAGCCCTGTGAAGCGGTATATAAGTCTTATGAGACCGCCTTCTGCCACCAGTAGCCTCTCACCGACCAGTCCGCTCCCATAGAGAGGGGCTCCTCAGGGTGCTGTCAGTCAAACAATGTCGACTGGCGGCCCCCAGGGGGAGAGCCTTCTCTGTGGGGGCACCTGCCATCTGGAATGAGCTCCCCCCCGGAGATACGGAGGATCCCAGATTTACACACTTTCCGCCACGCCCTAAAAATGTTTTTATTCCAACAGGTCGGTCTGGCCTAACTCTCCCTTTTAAAATGGGTTTTAATGTTTTATATAAATTGGATGTGTTAAATTTGTTTTTGAGCCCAAATTATTTAATCTATTTTTAATAGTTTTTAAGTTTTGTATGACGGATTTTATCTGAGGCTGTTCACCGCCCTGAGTCCTTCGGGAGTAGGGCGGTATAGAAATCTAATAAAATAAAATAAATAAATAAAATTAAGTGCTAGCGCTAATGCTAAGATGGTCTGGAAAACTGTTGAGAAAAGTGGCCAGACCTTGCCAGTGTGTCTCCGTGCGCACACTCCATTGCAGTTACAGGTAGTCCTTGACTTACAACCACAATTCAGCCCAAAATTTCTACTGCTAAGCAAAAAAGTTGTTAAGTGAGTTTTGCCCCATTTTACGACCTTTTTTGCCACAACTGTTAAGTGAACCCCTGTGGTGATTAAGTTAGTGATATGGTTTTTAAGCAAATCTGGCTTCCCCATTGAACTTGTGCCAGGTTTCGAGGTCGTCTCAAATAAATTGCATTTCAAACAAAGTCTTTGATGAAAAAACTCTCATTTATTAAGCATGACATTCTAGCTCCGACTCATCGTAGCCAACACCGACTTCCGACCCAAAAAACCTCCCTTTCCTTCCCCCACTCCTCTGTACTCATTGGCCATCTTCCAAGTCACTCTACCCCTAATCTACTGCTCCAGATCAAAGGAATTTCCCCCATCCCATCTCCTAGAGGATATTATCTCCAGGGAAAATAAGTAGGTGAAGAGTCAAACGTCCCTTTCCAGACGCCTCCGCTTCTCCTTCTTACGTCAGCATTAAAGAAAATGCAGCTTGAAGTGCTGACACTTTGCTTGTCGGATGGTCGCAAAAGGGGATCACCTGACCCCGGGACATTGCAGCCGTCATAAATACATGCCAGTTGCCACGTTTCTGAATTTTGATCGTGTGACCGTGGGGATGCTGCTGTGACCGTGTGAAAAACAGTCATAAGTCACTTTATTCAGTGCTATTGTGATGTCGAACGGTCACTAAACGAAATAAGTTGAGGACTACCTGTACGTGTTTTCCAGAGCTGTACTTGCCTTGTCTACCTACTAGGAAGCCTTTCCACAGATCCAATAGAAGTAAGGAGAACCTTTAACCTTTTTGTCTTTTGAGGATAATGTGTGAGTGCTGAGCAGTCGGTTTTATTCCTTTCTGGGTGCAGCTGGACTTCACCTCTTGCCAGGCATGAGCAGCGACAGCGACATTGAGTGTGACACCGAAAACGACGAACAGGAAGAAGCCGAGACTGCCTGTGCCACTCCAGAGATCTACAACCAACCTTTCCAGATTCAGCCTTCAAATGATGGTAAGATGGTTCAGCCCAGTAGAGAAAGGGATTCTTGCCATGCGGCGGAATTGACTCAGCAGAACCCACCTGAATGACAAAAATCATTTTTTGTTCTTTTCTGAGTGCATGGTAGCCGATTGCCGAAGGCTTCTGTCGCACCAAATCTGGAGTTTTCACCATAAACCTTTTGTGTTTTCAGACTCCGAACTATGCTCGCTCTTCCCCGAGGCTGACCAATTGGGCCCTGAAGATCTGCCCTTTGACACAGGGAAGGACAGCGCGAGGTAATACTGGGTTCTTCCTGCTGCAACAGCTAAAATCTTATCCGGATTGGCGCTTTGGAACTAAAACATTTGCAGAGGGACCTGCCTCCCGATGCCATACCAGCAATTTGCTCCCAGAGCGACTTCATAGCCTCTGGAGGTCTGTGTATTTTTCTCTTGCTCTTCCTCATACCTGAAAGCTGGTTGTGTCTGAAGATGACGCCTGGATCAACTAAGTCAACTTCAGGGTCGCTTTGAGAACACCTGCGTTAAAGAGTCCTGCCACCCTCCCTCCGCAAAGAATGGTGAGATCCTACTAAATCATTGGCTCTTCAGATCTGCCCGCCGATGTGTAAGGGTCCCTTCATGCTTCTTTAGATTTCACCCTTTTTTTGCGGCACACTCCGACGTGGAGTTTTTTTTTAAACGGAGAGGTGTAAAAAAAAGTGAGCCACATCCCCCTCACTTTTGTAGGCCTCGGAGGTCCCCTCCAGGCAGTGAATTCCAATTTGGAGCCCCTATTTCCATTTGGGGACGTTTTAAGGAACAAAAGTGGACTCCTTAAGTCTAGTAAATGCTTAAAACTTCCATTTTGCTTAGGAAAAAAACCCCCACTGCTCACATAGTCTGTGCCTCCATCTAATTTTAGAGTACCCTCTCAAAATACTGTACAAAACTCTTATCGTGCCAATCCATTTTAAAGACTACTGATTTCTTCTCTAATCTGTCTTTATCCTTCGTTGATTTTATTGACATAGGCTGCTTCTGATAAGAAATTATTCCAATTTGTTTGTTCTGTTTGGTCTCAGATAAGAGCTTTTAATGATGCGAGAGCTGTCTGACGTTTGATTAGCATTTGGTAGCTTGTTTCTCGGGAATACTGCCCCACATTTCCTGGAAATGCCTTACACAGATTTTTCCTGACTTTATCTCTGAAAATTCTAGCTATACTGGTTTTCCAGTCCCATTTAACAGAAGCTTCCACCTGATATACCTCCAAAAAAAGTACTTTTACCTTAGCTTGTATTCCTGAATGATGTGGCAAGGTTTAAGGTGATGAAGAACGGATGCTTGCCTGCTGCAATTATTTTAAACAGTGTACATTGTTGTCTTAAGCTATTTAAATATTTTCCAAGA
Source organism: Masticophis lateralis (assembly GCA_030761175.1). NCBI lineage: Eukaryota > Metazoa > Chordata > Lepidosauria > Squamata > Colubridae > Masticophis > Masticophis lateralis. The sequence continues at coordinate 4,918,095 of JAUDYJ010000001.1, read as the reverse complement.
GGAGTTTTCTCTCTCTCCAAATCACTCCAGTTCTGGCCAGTTGAAAGTAGCCTTTTCTGCATTGCATTTAAGCTACTGAAGATGTTCTGATTTTAAGCTTAAATTTGGCTGATCCCTTAAAAGCATGTTTATAACTATATGCCTATTACTTCACGTATCCTGGTGTATTTATCGTCTCCTGAGTGTTATACCTTAAGCAGAAATACCCTTTTGTAAATGTACTGTTTAAAAACTGTAAAAATTCAGGTGAAAATGGTTTGCACTCTTTTAATTAATAAAATGAATGTGGAATTGACTGTGCTCGTGCAGTTGAAGTTCTTAAAGAGGGCCTGCAAGAAACTGTTTGCTAGATTCAACATCAAAGCACCTTTGCAAAACATCTTTAGAGCGTTTTGTGATGGGTTTTTATGTAAAGAGAACAGCAGTGGTGAAATTGTAAAATTGGGATAGGTAGACAGCTAGTTCCCTTTAGTATGATTTGAGAAGGAAGGAGACAGAATTAAAACTTCTCCATTCTCATTACATATCTGCTTATTAAAAAAGCAGGATCAGTGTCTCTTGGAAAATTTAATTTCCACCTTCATAAGATGAATTTCTAGTAACGTTTGTGTCCAGTGCTCCTGTCTGCCTGCAAATTCTAGTTGCGATACAGTGTTATCTTGGTACTCAACGGCTTTGTAATTCATTCAAAATCGGTACTCAACGCATTTTGACGTGAACATTTTGTCCTGGCACTTGTTTGGTACTCAATGCACAAGCTAGAACTTGTTGTTGGCTGCTTTGTGACTCACTACATTATTCCTTATGGGAAAAAATGATTTGGTAGTCATCGCACCTCCCGGAACCAATTAACGATGAGTAGTGAAGTACTACTGTAGTTGTATTTTATGCATAGTGACAATTATGTAACTGCAATAGAAAATGACATGGTGTTACAACTAGCATGGTATTGGAATAAGTAAAACTGTGATTGAGGAATGAGAACAAACTTCTAGAAGCTGTTTGGAATGACCTGCTCCAGAGCTGTAACTTTGAAATGTTTCAATTCCACATCGCTGTCAAATGAACGTCCCTAGTCCTGTGCTTGCTCTGAAATTAAGCATTGAGAAGAGTAAATTCCCTTCTTTGGAATTATAATAAAGCAAGTATTCCAGGCTCTTTTTTAAAAAAATGAATTTGAATCGCAGAGCAGAGCAAAGGAAACTAGTCCGGTTAAAAGCATTTTTATTTCCTTTAGCAACAGCATCTTAGACTCTCATTACTAAATTAAAATCTAGTCTTAAGATTCAGCATTCCAAGAAATCCTCTTGTTATTTACCTTCAAACTGATTGTATAATACTTTTTTATATAATTAAGACAGACATGAGGAGTACTTAAGAAAAAGCAAGATTTGTATTGCGGTTACATCATAGTTTTGAAATGAACATGTCAGCATCTAATCACAATTATATCTATTGATTTTTATAGGCAGCTGTCACTCTCATTCCTGGTATTATTTTAAGGTAGGATCTCTTAAGAGAACCAGGAAATGATGTATAGGTCTCTGGAGGTTTTTACACTTTGGATCACTTCCCCATTTTCCACTTACATTGTTTCTATTTTGTCTCCCACGAAACTGTGCCATTTTCATTTCACTGAGAGTTTGTATTGAGTGATGGTTAAATATTGGATTGCGATTGAGAATTGGAATCTAGTTTATCCTCAGTTTTGAAGCTCAGAGTAATTCTAAGGCAAACACACAGCACATTGTTCTTTAAAAGTTCTTGAGAAGCAGAAACTGGCAAGAAATCACTACATAGGTACTTTTCGCTCAACCTAGGCGAAATACAAGATATAAAACAAATAATTGTGTTCCCTGTGGTGGTGGGGGATTTCTCCTCCCCCTCCCCAATTTGTAAATTTTGCTGCTTTAAAGTGCCTCTTTTCTGTGACCAAATTTCTGGAGATTCTCAGACAATTCAGACGGTGGTTATCCTAAAAGGGCTTTTTGAAAAGGCAAAGGAACTTCGTTTTTCCTTGAAGACATTTCGTTTCTCATCCATCTCATCTGTTCTGCAGTCAGAAGTGAAGAAGCTTCTTGGATGCGTGACGAAACATCTTCAAAGAAAAACAAAAGACTTGTTGGCTTTGAAAAAATACTTTTGGGGACTCTTCTGTGGTTTGCTGCTGTTTTTGCAACACAAAGCTTTGAAACCTTCTCTGCAGTTAGAAGCAGAAAATCAGTTGATGGTTTAAACCAGGGGTCTCCAACCTTGGCAACTTTAAGATTTGTGGATTACAACTCCCAGAGTTTCTCAGCTGAGGGATTCTGGGAGTTGAAGTCTTAAAGTTGCCAAGGTTGGAGACCCCTGGTATGAAACGAGAGAAACTCAAGAGTGTGTTATTTATCATGAAAGAAGTAAGACAGGATAGTTAGGATTTGTTTTATTAAGGTACTGGTAGAGGTTGAACATAGTCCTTGTTCGAACAGCTTTAATAAATAAAATATGGCTAATACACAATTCCTACTAAAGTCATTAAAAGTTACTGGAATAAAATTTTCAACCGATCCGAACATGTTACTAAATCATTTCTACTAAACTGACCTACTTCGTTAGTGTTTTAGGACAACACAATTAACTTTCAATAGCTCTGTGTTATATGTTTGGCATTCTTAAGAATGCACAGTTCTAACGTTTTAGTAATAATGAGGAATGTCAATAATTTTTTTTTCTTTCTTTCCAACAGCAGGGATTGTTAGACACACGTTTTATCCCGTCAAACCAAATTTGACATTTTGCGCAATACTTCAAACGTGTTAATACTGGTGGCTAAATGTTTAGTCCTACTGTAGAGCTAATATTATAAAGAGAAATCAGGCCTTGTTAACGGGCGTAAGAACCCTCACTGATGGCATTGTGTTTGTGGTCCTTTTCGCTCTGGAGCCGAACAGGCCGATTCTTGGAAAAGATGTCCAGTTTATTAATTAATCTCAACTTCCTAGGCAAGGTAAAGGAACCACTTGAGCTACAATTTTCAGTTTTTCGTGTTGAACTTTAACACTGCATAGCTGTTTTTCTGGCTTAACTGTTCTTCTAAAATTAAAAAAAAAAAAGCAAAGTTGCCTTTGAATATAGGAGTACTGTAAACACAGGACAGGGCTACTTTATGACTCTAAAGGTTCTAATTTGAAATTGATTTATATGGAAGCAGGGGAGTGCTAGATGCTGTCTGAGTGCTGAGGTCTCTTCCTGTTAAGGACATTGTTCTCTCTCTGAGCCAGAAAGAAATATCCTTCTTTCCTTGCTTTTGCGGGTATCCCTAGTTTGCTTAGGAGGGGAATAGCAGATTGTGCTTTTTCAGGAAGTATGTAGAAGTTGGAGTAGATTCTAAAGTGCTGAGAGTGATTGATGGCACTTCAGGGTATAAATATTTAATCCTTCCTTCTGTGCAAGCGTAGAGCAACCGGAGTGGATTAATCAGCATCAGGATAAACGTTACATGTAGTCCTCAACTAAGAACCATTCGTTGAGCGGCCGTTCGAAGTTTACGACGGCACCAGAATAAGTGACCCATCCTCCTCACACGACTTCACAAGCAGCCCCAAGCTCATCTGATCAAAGTTTGAGCAGCCAGCAGGATACGTACCACAGTCGCAGCATCCCAGCGTCACATGATCGCCACCTGCAAGCAATGGGGGGGAGAGCTGTATCTGCTTAGTGATCATGCGATTCACTTAACAACGACAGGTGTTTCCTTAACCACCATGGACCAAAAAGGTCAGAAAATCGGATGCGGCTTACTAAACCAGCTGCCTTGCTTAGCGACGGGAATGCCGATCCCAATTGTGTTTGTAACTGCAGGACTACCTATAATCCTTTTCTCCTGCTATAGAAGGTATTCCTCCTAATTCTATCCAGTTTCCATCCAAGGGGGATTAAAGGAATCCTTTTGAAAATCACAGTGGATAAATTCACCAGCCGGCTCTCGAGCGGCCTCTGGAAGGGCGGCCGCTGGAGTGCGTCTCTCTCCTTAACCAACTGCTACTGCTTCTATGTTCTTACACAACTGATAATGCAGATTTGTGTGAACTTGAGGGATACTTCAGACCTTTATTGGAAAGATTTCAGTATGCAAATATCAAACCACTAGTTAAATACAACAGATTTACCAAACACTTTACAAGACGACCAACATTAACACGGTTAAATACCTATATTAGTAGTTGTGGTTGTTTTTTGTGTTTTTTGTTTTTATATTTTCACCAGCTAAAAGGTTCAAAATACAAGATACTGAACATTTAAGATTATCGTTAGTTTAAAAGGAGCTTATTGCTTACGTCAGCAAGCAGCAAATGAGGGCACAGGAGTTTTAACTGAAGAGAATTACTTCCTATTTTACCAGTGGCAATGAAGAAAAAAAAACAAAGCATGTCACAAAGCACTTTTTTTTCCTTTTTTTTTGTTTTGTTTTGTTTTTTTGTTTTTTGTCTCTTACGCCTAGTGTCATAGAATCAAGCGGTACGAACTGGAATCAGGAACAACAACTTTTAAAATATGTCATTATTACCACGTTTGAAAAAAATAATAATAATTCGCCTCACAAATGGATTCTACACACTTTTATCACTACGTGGAAATGAAAGAAATGGACACGCTCTACTTGTTTGTAACAATATTTTTGTACTGGATCACAGTAGGAATCCATTGACCGGCTCTTTCCTGCAGGGTCAAACATGGCGAGCAGCAGGTAATCCACTGTATATCAATCCACAGGCATGAAGTTTTAACTTTATAAACACGAGAAAGAGAGAGAGAGAGAGAGAGCATGTTCCATAACCAGCACCTTCCAAGGACGCCTGCATTATGGGAAGAGCGTCCAATACTTCTAACGGCACCTACGAACTTGGTCGCGTCTTCGGGAAATTGCTTTTGCGCGTTGCGTTGAAGACAGCAACTGGATCGATCTCTCCTCAACTGCTCTGAAAGTTTTTCAGAGAAGGTAGCACAAATTGTTGTTGTCTACATGTACTCATCTCCTTGTCACCCTCTATTAACGTGTTACTCTTAAGCTTGTAGTTGCCAAATAACAAAGAAATAGTTCTTCCCCCTCCATAAGTATGCCTCAAGCTAAGGCTTTTAATCTCCTTTCCCGGAATAAAACTACTGCAGAGTTTGTCACCCTTGCCATTTTTATGAGGCGTAGACTTCAACTCCCAGAATTCTCTAGCTAGCATGGCTCGGCTAGGGAATTCTGGGAGTTGAAGTCCACATGTCTTAAAAGTTGCTCGAGTTGTGAATCGCTCCTCTTCAACTCCTAGAATCGCTGGAGAATTCTGAGAGTTGAAGTCCACACCTCATAAAGTTGCCAGAGAGTGACAAACACAGCTCTAGAGAATTCTTTCCGAATATGGCATTCTTCAGGATTTCCAATTACGATGTCCAGATTTTGAGGGTTGCAGTTCTAAAAACCTCTAAAGGGTGCCTAGTTAAGGACTACCTCAAATATATGTATATATTTTTTTAAAAATCAAACCATCAGACCACAAGTCAAAGTTCAGAAGCATTTTCTAATCGTCGGTAATCTCGAGTTTTCTGTAACTATTTAAATTTGCACAAATGGCAGAGTGCCCCAGTTAGTTTTAGTGATCAGAATATTGTGGAATTTTGGTGAGTTTTTTTTTTAAGGTAGTATAAGCGGTGTGCTTTGTATTTTAAGTACCTAAAAGACAATTGACATGGTGATTCTGGTACATCCCAGCTACCTATCTTATATGAAAATTAGTGTTTGTTTCAAGAATATTTTACTCATCAGGATTAAAGTAACAAATGGAAGGCAATCCTCGGACTCTCACCCTGAATCTCTAACTGGCATTTTAAATCTCCAAACTTTTACATCATTTTTCTAATGTTGCTAGCGTTAGATGGCCACGTTCATACTTTATTCCTTCTTCTGTTTACATTCCCAACTGCTCTGGACATCCCTGGTAGTTTCCTTTCCTGTTCTTACAGCCTCTTCAGTTGAACATGCAAGCAATTTGAGCGAAAATGTTCCCGACACGTGATTATTTCTTTTTTTAAAAAAAGAAAAAGATCACAACTTCTTACCTGGGAAAGCAGAACTGATGACAAATTGGTGGTTTAAATGAGTTTTCAATAGGACAGCGTGAATTGTATCTGAACTGATTTTTACATCAGTTTTGACACCTGAGATAAAAAGGACTGGGAAAGAGAGCGCAGTGGCTTGAATCAGCCGCAAAATGATGATTAATCTTAAACCGTTTAAGCATTATTACCACCCCCCACCACCAAAGGCTGAACTGTCATAAAGGAACACCTCCCTCCCCAGAACCTCCCCAAACAAGTTATCTCCGATTTCAGTATAGTTTCGATTTTAGCGGCAGGAAATTATCTTCTCTTTTAAAAACTACAAAAGCTTGGCATGGCATGGCTTCCCCTTGCCCCATCTTCTCAATGGGAGGAAAAAAAATATTAAAAGATTGAATACATCTCTCGAACTGCATTTGAAGAGTTGGGAGGGCCCAGGTGCTAGATTGAACCTCCCCTTATGGCTTTTTCACAACAGACCTGCAAAACGACCTGATAATGTAATTTTTGCTCTTATCGGATTAAAGAAGCCCAGTCCCCAAAAGGATTCCTTATACACCTTCCTGCTTCTTCCTCGCCTCCACTTACAAAAAAAAAAAAAACAAAAACCACCAACCACATATCAGTTCTAGAAAGTCTTTCTGAAAATATTGCTCCGTAGACTTCTCTCATAACGAGTTTCTCTCTCTTATTTTTCTCTCTCTTTTTTTTTGCAAATTCTTTTTTTTAATGGCACTTTCCTATCTTGTCCAGCGAGTCCATAAGAATATCCAGTTCCCATGAAGAAATGAAGCAACTACACAAAGATACAGATCCGTGTGAGTGTGTGTTGTTTGTACATGAGAGAGAGAGAGATTGAATGTGTCCATGAAGTTGCTAGGGAGACTGGTATGCCAATCCTTGCTCGTTTGTTTGTTTTTGTTTTTCCCAATTTTTGGAGGCAAACACTAGGATTCTCAGGATGTATTTACATGAGCAGAGCCTTCCGCGATATCCTAATTCTGAAACACTCCCTCCGAATTACTTCTAATTCTGTGTAATGTCTAGCCTATTGAAGAAGAAGAAGAGGAAAAAAGTAAAGTAAAATACAAAGGAGGGAAACGTGTTATTTTTTACAACTCCACAGCAGCCATGGGTCTGGTGGTATACAGGGACTTGGCCTTAACATCAAGAAAATACTCTCGCCGTGACCTTGATGACAACCAAGGGAAACTTGCCCAAGATGGCTTCTTAGGAACTTGTTCCTACGGCCATTTAGGTGGTTGGGTGAGCAGAGGGTTAAACCTTCCGGGCAGAAAAGGGACCTCTGCTCAAAGAGAAGCCCATTGAGCTTCGGCTTCAGTCTCGCTAACCGTTGCCACCGCTTGGCGTCGCAGAAATGAAAGTGAGAGAAAATGGAAGATTTTCTTCCCCACGACTTGAACCACAGGCCTTCGGGCACGGTGGGGATCGGGGCCTCCACCAACACCACGCTGCACTCCCCTGGGCTTGAAGAACCCAAGTTCACGGAGCCCCGGAGTGCCTTCTGCCCCTGGGGAGGAACGTCGTCCCTTCTTTTGCCATCTTCCAAAACGCCTTGACTCAAAATTGCCCTCTTTGGTACGCCAGCGCTGAAGACTTGATCCGGAGAAAGGCGTTTGGCACTGTGGATTTTGCCCGCTTCTGTTTTCCTCAGATCTAAGCAGCTGGGATCTTCGAAGACGTTGATGGTGGAACTGGCGCTCAAGGTAGTTCTGTCTGTGAAGGAATCCACTCTACCGTCGTACCCCAGATCGGCAGGCGCCGAGACCTGGTGCTGAGGCCACTGTCTCTTGCAATCTCCCTGGTTCTCTTTGTCGTCGCCGTTGTCCTCTTGCCCGCCTTGGAAAGAGTTCTCGGTCCACTCGGATTCCTCGCCAACGCTGATGATGGCGTTCATGTCCCTGAGGAAGACCACGATGACCGTGATGTTGTCGCTAGAGCCGGCATCTCGAGCGGAAGCCACCAACTTGTGGGCTACCATGCTGCTGTCCCCGTTGTTCTCCTTCAGGTGATCGGCCACCACTTTCACTGCCTCGTCGGGGTTCACCGTGTCATAGAAGCCGTCGCAGGCTAGAATGAGGTAGTCCTCCGATCCATCCAGCATTATGGATCCAGAATCTGCATCTCCACAGATGTATGGCTTGTGCTCTGCATCACCTGGAACAGGTAGACAAAAAAACAAACAAACAAAAAGCAGATTTAGGCGTCTGACGCATACCCGTTAAACCAGGGGTGTCAAACTCAAGGTCAACAGGCCGGATCCGGCCTGCATGGTGCTTATATCCAACCTGCATGCTGCTTAGATCTGGCCTGCATGGTGCTTAGATCTGGAAACAGCGAAGGATGGGACTGCGGTGCCTCTGCCAGCAAGAATAGAGCTTGGGAGGGCCGCATCTGTCCCTCCTGAGCTCCATTTTCACTGGCAGAGGTTTGCAGGGGGCCATTGCAGCTGAAAACTGAGCTCGGGAGCCCATTTTGTCTGGCAGAGCGCTCGGGCCACCACAGGCACCTGTGATACGAATGATGTCAAGCTGGCTACGCCCACCCTGGCCATACCCACCAGGAACAGATTGAACAACTGTTTGTTCAAAATTATAGAGCAAGGGGTTGGACTAGAAGACCTTCAGGGTCCCTTCCAACCCTGTTATTGATGCTGTTAGGACTGGCAACATCAACATTGTCTCTCTGGTTTGCTTTTAATCTCTTCTCTAGAGCTTCCCAATGCTTTACTTGGCTCTGCTCCGAAAGTATCGAGTAGACATTTTCATTCAATTTGCCCACTCTGGCTGCAGCACTTCTTGACTACCAGCAATCCACATGAACAATATTGCAAAGGATACAACAGGTAGCATTTTTTCCCCTTACCAATAGCTCTGGAGACAGAAAGACTTCCGTTGACTCGCCATGCTCCAAACCAGACCACGCAGCCTCCAAGGGCCTCGATGCGTTTCTTCTCATCCTAAAACAGAAGACAGTTCACCTGTTGGTTGAACTTCCTGCTGCTGCAATGGAATCTACCTAACTACTTCACGCTTACAGTACACATATTTCCTCAAGTTTCACCCCAAAACATAAAAACAAATGATTCTATCTATATCTATCTATCCATTAAAAAAATCCCTCCCTTTTTACAACCCCGTAATCCCTTAATTCGGGTTAGAATCTGGATGACTGGATGGAGCTGAGCGCTTACTGGCTGGATGCCCTTCCTGATGCCACACAGAGTTCACAGCAGATGTTTTTTTCTTTGCACCCTAGGAGAGAAACATCTGCTTCTACCTAGGATTGAACTCTTAACCTTCCAAGTGGGAGGCAAGCGTCTTCACCACTAGGCCAGCATGCCATACTCTCCCTCCCTTATCTCTCTCTCTCCCTCCCTATCATCTATCTATCTATCTATCTATCTATCTATCTATCTATCTATCTATCTATCTATCTATCTATCTATCTATGTCATAATTTTGTTGTACTCCTTCACTAAGGCTTCCTGCCTTCGTAGAGCTGGTGGTGTAATGTGGCTCAAGACAGGGAGCCAGCAAGTAGGAGTAAATTACATGCAACCATTTAGGATCCTGTGCACGCTGATCTATCTCATCTATCAATTGGCAGGGTTAAATCCAGGAAGCGCGCTCTGGCACTCGCTCAACAACTATCTGGCAACTTTGACATCAACAAACAGTGGAAAGCCAAAGCAACAGGCAGTTACGTAGATGACCCTACACAAAAGGTGCCAGGTTTTGATCTTCCTCGCCAGCATTGGTCAACTCTAAACAGGATCTGTACCCAACATGGTGTCTGTTAGGACTAACTGTTTAAGTGGGGTCTTGTCTCTACCCCCCAGCGGGACTGTGGGGCTCCTCGACCAAATATCCATCACATTGTGTCTGAATGTTCACCAAGAGCTTACACCGGCCCAGTGTCTGATTTTTTTCAACACAGACCACCCTGTCCTTGAATGGCTGGGTGGACTGGACATTAACATTTAAACTATTATAAATCCACGTATTTGCCATACCCTAAATAAAATAAATAAATCTGTCAGCGTTCCAGAAAAAATCCCAACTGCAAGTAAAAACTCTGAAGCAAGCATTTTTTAAAATTCTATATCTGAGAGGTCTGGGTTTTCCCACAGTAAATCAAAACCCCCCCAAACCATCCCCTCACTTCTCAGTCGATCACATGCTCCAATCACCATCTGTCCCATCTCGAGACATCACTCCGACCACTCCTTCTCCAGATGCAGGATCAGCCTGACCTTGACCAACAGGAAGAATGCTATTATGTCTAAAGACAATCCCTCTGCTAAATCCCCCCTCCTACTTTCCCACACGAGACGGTGGCAGCGTGGAAGCTTCCGGAGCTAATATAGCTTCCAAAGCTGACAAAATCTATCAGCTGTGGCCAGGGGAGCTTTCTATCAGGTTCGCCTGATACGCCAGTTGCGGCCCTTTCTAGATCGGGACTCCCTACGCACAGTCACTCAGGCACTCGTCACCTCTCGCCTGGACTACTGCAATGCTCTCTACATGGGGCTCCCCTTGGGATGCACCCGGAGGCTCCAACTAGTGCAGAATGCGGCCGCGCGGGGGATTATGGGAGCGACGGGACGCTCCCATGTGACACCTCTCCTGCGCGAGCTGCATTGGTTGCCGGTGGACTTCCGGGTGCGTTTCAAGGTGTTGGTGATCACCTTTAAAGCGCTCCATGGCTTAGGACCAGGGTACTTATGGGACCGCCTTCTGCCGCCAATAGCCTCCCACCGGCCGGTGCGCTCCCACAGAGAGGGCCTCCTCAGGGTGCCGTCAGCCAGACAATGCCGGCTGGCGACCCCCAGGGGGAGGGCTTTCTCTGTGGCAGCCCCTACCCTCTGGAACGATCTTCCTCCAGAACTGAGAACAATTGCTGACCTCCGGACTTTTCGTCGGGCCCTAAAAACTCATCTCTTTCAGCTCGCTGGTCTAGTCTGACCCCTGTTGAACTTTTAAGATCTGTATTATAGGGTTGGGTATTTTAAATATTTAATGGTTAATGGTTTTAATTTTTAGCCAAAGTTATATGCTTTTTTAAAGAAATTGTTTAACTTTTGTGTACTATTTTATTTGGCTGTTCACCGCCCTGAGTCCGCAAGGAGAAGGGCGGTATACAAATCTAAACAAATAAATAAATAAAAAATAAATAAAATGTGTGCTTGTCTAAAAAAATTAAAAAATTTTTTTTTTTAAAAAAACCCAAAAAGATAGGTGTGTCTTATACTCCGGTGCGTCTTATACTCCAAAAATACGGTATTTCTTTCTCCCTCTGTCTGCCTCTCTCTCTCTCTCTCTCTCTCTCTCTCTCTCTCTCTCTCTCTCTCTCTCATCAACTATCATGATATCATCTATCATTTTGGAACTGCCCGTCTACCTCACAGAAGGGATTCTGGTCAGTGTACAATAAAATATTAAAACATAAAAACAGTACATAATAGTTAAAAAGAGACAAGGATGGTAAAACAATTAAAACTAATAGAAACATGGGGAAAGCACCAATCAGATTTTTTTAAAAAAATCTTTTGCCTACCAGCCCCACAGCTGTGTGTTCTACTGTGCGCCATGAGTGAGGCCGCAGAGCTATGTTTATACACCTTTCCAGAAGACCAGGAGAGGAAAACCAGGGGATTTACCTCACTTCTTGGGGAGGCAGGAAATGTTCCACCTGGGAGGGGGCAATGGACTCCCCCAGTCAGAATTCTTCAACTGATCTGGTCTGCAACATATCTACAGGCTGATGTAATGGGATAAAGACCATTCCATAGGGAGCCCAGCCCCATGCCATGTAGGCCTTTCAAGATCATAACTAACCCCTTGAGTTGGACCCAGAAGCAAGCCAGCACTCAGTATAGGTCATGGAGCAAAGGTGTTACATGCACTTTTCATTTGGGTGCCAAAAATTCCCTGTGTGGTTCTATTCTGTACCAGCTGATGCTCCCAGAGACTCTTCAAGGGTAGCCCCAAGTAGAGGGCATTGCAGTACTCCAAACAGCAGATGTTTAGGGCATGAGTGATCTAGCAAAGAGCCATCCCTATCCAGGAAAGGGTGTTCGTTGACTGGCACACCACACCTGTCATGTCCCCATCGGAGCCTGGAGGAAGACGAGCCGGAGGTGGAGCTAAGGGAGACCAAGGGGGAGGCTTCGTTGCCTTCAGATGAATTTGGGGAGGAGGCGGGCCAGGGCCCCCTCAGGAGTGGGATGGCTTGCTAGCAGGGAGGAACGGGGCCAGGATGACCAAGAGAGGGCAGGCAGTGGACATGAGGAGTGAAGGAACTCGGGTGACGAGCAAGAACTGCCCCCTCCTGATCCCCGAGCATGGAGAGTGGAGAGAAGGCGGGAACAGCGCAGGCTGACCCAACAACTTGGGAGGAGAGTGCCCGCCCCTCTTCACAAGGCATACCTGGGGACTGAGACTTAAGGAGACGCTGTGGGGAGGGGCATTTGTCAGGAACAAACACTGAATTCATGGAGTTTTGTGTGCCATTCCCAACGTTTGGATTTTTCTGGACTTCTCGCTTTATTTCTTGCTTCCTGGACTCATTGACTTATTCCTTGCCCCGCTGGATTTCTTACTTTGCAGCCGTAGTGCTCACAGCACTTTGCTGGACTATTTGCAGCCAGAGGCTGCGGGAGGTGTGTGTGTGTTTGTGTTTGATCACTTTGCTCTAGGACTTACCATAACGTGGGAGCGTTTGGGGGAAAGTTGGAGCAATAAAGCGGCAAGTCATAGGTGCTGGTTCTCACCTATAAGGCCCTACATGATTTAGGTCCAGGATATTTTTATTTATTTATTTATTTATTTAGATTTGTATACCGCCCTTCTCCTTGCGGACTCAGGGCGGTGAAGAGCCAAATAAAAATAGTACACAAAAGTTAAACAATTTCTTTTAAAAAAAAAGCATGTAACTTTGGCTAAAAATTAAAACCATTAACCATTAAATATTTAAAATACCCAACCCTATAATACAGATCTTAAAAATTCAGCGGGGTCAGGCTAGACCAGCAAGCTGAAAGAGATGAGTTTTCAGGGCCCGACGAAAAGTCCGGAGGTCAGCAATTTTTCTCAGTTTTGGAGGAAGATCGTTCCAGAGGGTAGGGGCTGCCACAGAGAAGGCCCTCCCCCTGGGGGTCGCCAGCCGGCATTGTCTGGCTGACGGCACCCTGAGGAGGCCCTCTCTGTGGGAGCGAACCGGCCGGTGGGAGGCTATTGGCGGCAGAAGGCGGTCCCATAAGTACCCTGGTCCTAAGCCATGGAGCGCTTTAAAGGTGGTCACCAACATCTTGAAACGCACCCGGAAGTCCACCGGTAGCCAATGCAGCTCGCGCAGGAGAGGTGTCACATGGGAACGTCCCATCGCTCCCATAATCCCCCGCGCGGCCGCATTCTGCACTAGTTGGAGCCTCCGGGTGCACTCCAAGGGGAGCCTCATGTAGAGAGCATTGCAGTAGTCCAGGCGAGAGGTGACGAGTGCCTGAGTGACTGTGCGTAGGGAGTCTCGATCTAGAAAGGGCCGCAATTGGCGTATCAGGCGAACCTGATAGAAAGCTTCCCTGGCCACAGGGAAGGACCTGTGCACCTATTTGCAGGACCTTCTCCTGCCTGCTTCCCGCCGTCCTGTTCGCTCACATAGGGCCGCTCTCCTCAGGGTCCTGACGGCGAGCCAATGTCATCTAGCAGTGCCCAGGGGTAGGGCGTTCTCTGTGGGTGCTCCCACCCTCTGGAATGAGTTACCTACCGAGCTCCGGACAGCTCCTGATCTCCGCTCCTTTCGTCGGGAGCTGAAGACTTGGCTGTTCAAGCAAATAGGCTGACTCTGATTCTGGGTTTATTATTTATCATTAATTAGTTATTTGATTTAAAGTGCGATTTTATTGTACATGTTTCTTAACTTGTGTTCACCGCCCTGAGTCCTTCGGGAGAAGGGCGGCATATAAATACATGTAATAAATAAATAAATTTGGAGTATCAGCTGACTGTGTGGCCTCTCTTCCTCGCCTCTGGTCATCACACCACCAGTTAGCAAATGCAAAGACTCTGTACATGCTGGGCTGCCGTCAGCCAAGTCCCCATTTTTTACGAGGGGTTTTGTAGTCCTAGTGTGGACTCACCTCCCGGTCTGGTTTATGAGGCTTCATCAGTTCTACCGCCTGGCCCCTTTTCACGAGCATGACTTGAGAGTCCCCCAGCCAGGCCACATACAACATGTTCCTTCGGATGAATGTCACGACGCCTGTGGTGCCGCATCGCAGACTCTATAAAGGGAAAACACAAACCGTCGTTTGGGCATCCTTGAGAAAACGAAACCTTAGATCAGGGGTGAAATGCAGCAGGTTCTAACAGGTTCTGGAGAACTGGTAGCGGAAACTTTAAGTAGTTTGGAGAACCGGCAAATACCATCTCTGGCTGGCCCCAGAGTGGGGTGGGAATGGAGATTTTGCAGTATCCTTCCCCTTCCATGCCCACCAAGCCATGCGCACAGAACCGGTAGGGAAAAAATTTGGATTTCACCCCTGCCTTAGATGAAATACAAAGATCAAATAAATCTGATGTAAGGAGCTACAAGATTCCTAGAGAGAAGCATGAAAGATTTACCAAAAAGTCAATAAGAGTTGAAACTCTAAAAAGAGCAAAAGATGATGGATAGATATAGAATACTTCTGAATAGGCTGGCTATTTTACTAAGAATTTAAAAAAAGAGAAGTTAGAAATTGTGAAAATTGGGGCTTCTTTTGGCCTGTTTTTGAGGCTTTTTTGGCCCGTTTTCTCAGAAAAAACAGGCCAAAAAAAAAGCCTTGAAAACAGGCTGAAAAAAGCCTCAAAAAAGGCTGGAAAAGGGCTGAAAAAAGACCCGAAGAAAAGGAGGCCAAAAACGTTTTTTGTTTTCCTGTTTTTTGTTGTTCACCTAAATTTAGGTGCGGCTTATCGTCAGAAAAATATGGTACATTATAACCACTATGTGTACACAAATGTTAGAAGTTGAAAGACTACAATTATGTATAACTAAATAACATTAACTATTATTATTACTGTATGTAAAATATATTGATATAAAATGTAAAAAATATATATATGGACATGGGATCAAAATTCAGGTGCTTGGCAACTCATATGACTCATATTTATGACAGTTGCAGCATCCCGGGGTCATGTGATCTCCTTTTGCGGCCTTCCAACTAGCAAAATCATTTGCTTAATTGACTGACTTCCTAACTTAACAAGTGCAGTGATTCACTTAACAACCGTGGCAAGAAAATGGAGCAAAAATTCACTTAACGATCATCTCACTTAGCAACATATGTTTTGGGCTCCGTCGTCATCGTAAGACGAGGACTACCTGTGCAGATCCATATATTTTTGAAGCCAGCGCGTGCAATAAAAGAGATTTTTTTTTTTACCAAGCTGTTTGAAATACTGAGGTGCATTTCTGATTTGGAAAGCCTCAACGCCCGGAGCAAAAATCATTTTGAAAGCTGTCCTAACACATAATTTAAGGAAAGAAAAAAATGGAGAGCATCCGTGGCTATGTGTACCAAATCAGTAAGTGTTAATATGAACAGTTATTTTTGTTCAGCCTTTCTATTAAAGGAACAGACAGATAACCGGAAAAGTCTACCGGCTTTGCAGTGATCAAAGCCATCTAAAATAGTTTCTGCTCTAGGCAAAAATAAAGCTTCAGGGATTTTCTCAGAATAGGAAATATTTCAGTCGATGAGTTCTAGAGCCATGTTAAGGCCAGGGTGAGATCAATTCGCCAAAGCAGAATTATATTATGGCTTTCTATGCCCATGCTTGAAATTCCAGGTAGGCAGTCTGGCTCGCAGGAAAATAAATAAAATATTGGCAGATTTTCTTCCAAACGACGACAGGCAGTAGGACAATGGGTTCACTTAACAACCAACACAAAAAATGTCATAAAACGAGTCAGTCACATGAGTATCTCTAGTTATGACTCATGAATGTATAATGGAAATTCCTGCCTCTGATAAGTCGAGGACTGCAGGACAATATTTCATTTAGTGACTGTTCAAAGGTACTACAGCACTGGGGGGAAAAAATGACTTCTGACCATTGTTTGGACTTCTGACCACTGCAGCATCCCCATGGTCACAGGATCAAAATTTGGTTGCTTGGCAACTTGTTCATATTTTTGATTCTGGCAGTGTCCTGGGATCATGTGATCCCCTTTTTGTGACCTTCTGACATGCAAAGTTAACGGGGAAGCCAGATTTACTTAACAGAAGTGTTACTCATTTAACAATTGCAGTGATTCCTTTACGAAATGTGGCGAGAAAGGTGGTAAAATGGGGCAAAACTCACTTAACAAATTTCTCACACAGCAACATAAATTCTGGGCTCAATTGTGGTCCTAAGTCTACATTATCCTCTAAGAGAATAGCTCTAGGTAAGGCATACGGTGGCTGGGTTGGAGATGTTAGGAAATGATAATTACTTAAATTGTTGGATTGGCAATATATAAACTTCAATATAGCTTTAAGACTGTATTGCTGTATTGCATCATACTGTGTCCTGATTGGTTAGCTCTGTAGCCAATGTCCTTAAGAGGGAGCTTGAAACAAGGTTTGTTTCTCTTTGCTGACTGTTGTTTATCTTTGCTGATCTCTCTGCCGCTCTTTGCTGAACATTACTGATCATTACTGCTTTTTGCTGTGTTTGCTACTGTTTGCAACTGTTTATTGTGTATGACTGCAACGACTGGTAAGAAGACTTTGTTATTGGAATATCCCTAGACTATTGTTTAACTGTCTACTGCTTTATCTGTGTATGACCTGGACTTTTTATTGGACTCTGCCTTACTGCTATTTCCTAAAAGTAAACACAACTCAGTGTATCTGTGTGTTGGCTGTGATTATTTGCAACTGCTGTCAGTCACTTTCATGTGCACACCCTTGCTACTCTAGGGTTGCTCTGTGAATTCCTCAACAGGAGGTTAGCAAGCCCGCATTCAAAACCTGTATGCTGCTGCCTGGCAGGATAAGCTCCCGTCATTCGCTCCAGCTCCTTGACAGGGACATGATTGAATCCCCCACAGGCTTACCCCAGGCAATGGTCACCAGCTAATAGCCTTTCAAGACCCAGAAGTGTCTTAAACCAGGAGTTCCCAACCGCCGGGCCATGGCCTGCTACCGGGCCACAGCCCATCAAAAACCGAGCTGCAGAAGCAGCAAGTAAATGTGCATGCGTGCAGCTCCACTTGCACAGGTGAATGCATGCACGTGCAAAGCTTCATTTGTGTGGGTGGTTTGTATGTGTGCCTGGCCACTTGTGCAAACACAGCTATGCACTATGCGCCTGCGCTCTGGCCCACAACGCTCACAAGGAACCATCTCTACCCACCCACCCCACTGCTCATTCGCAAAGCTGGACAAGTTGAGGACCCCTGCCTTCAATGGTGCCTCTGAAAAGAATGGAATGGGGTTTCTAGATCAGGGGTGTCAGCCTGTGGACCAGATGTGTCATGTGCTGGCCACGACCCCCTCCCCTGGTTTAGCAAAAAAGGGAAAAGCTGCAATACATCACGTGACGACAGTGTGTCGTCGTTTGACACCCCTGTTCTAGAGTCAGTCCAACCAAGCCCTTCCCGCTCGCTTGACCGGAGAATTCAGTTCACCTCTCTGGCTGCCTTCTGCACGAAACGTTCATCTGTAACCTGGAAGGCTTTGCAGAGAGCTTCGGCGGGGTCATGCTGGAACGCTTCTTGGTGCACCAAATTCACGTGCAGGTGAATGGAGGCATAAATGGCTGCGTCCACTCCTCCGTGGCCATCAAAGACGGCAAAATAGGCCTGCTCCCCTTGATCCTGCCAATCCAAAGAGGAGCAAATCAAAAGAGAGAACAAACCAAGGGCCAGCAGCTAGGTTACGCAGAGGGCCTTTAAATGAGAAAAAATTGAGTCAGTGTTGTGGCCCGCTGGCGGATCTGGCAGCAGATTCGGACAGCGAGGAGGTTGGGGAGGAACATGTCCTGAAGTCTTGGGAAGGCTCTGATGAGGGCTCTGCGTCGGAGGCAGAGAGAGAGCCAGGGACGTATGCCAGTTATCAGCTGCCTTCAGAGGCAGACATCAGTGAGGCAGACCAACAGTTGGAGCCTGTTCCCAGTGTGCGCATACGCAGAGCTGCCAGGCGAAGGGAACAGCTAAAGAACAAGGGTCAACTTGGGAGGAAGGCCACAGGTGGATGCTGAATGCCCCTTCCCAGAGGGAAGAAAAGAGGAACAAAAGGGGAGTGGAGTTTGCAGGAGACAATTAGTTCACTACTGCATTCTTGCCAAGTATTGCAGCGTCTGAAAGATATCGGCCTGGCCACTCTCCAAGCCTGATAGAGGTCGGTAATGGTGAACTATCTTGAAAGACTGGGAGAGGAAAGACTTTGCTGGAGAGAAATTCACTGTAAATTAAATAAAAGGAGTTTATCGGGACTCGGACTCGGCTTTGTGCTGCTCGGGAAACCTAGGTCAGAGCAGTGAGGTTGGAACCGGCTAAAAATATTGCACAGTGGGACAGGGGATATGGAAACTGTCAGGTTGAAGAATCCAGACCAGATGTTAAGCTCCTGTTATGCTGATTTATTGCTCATGCAAAGATCTAGTCAACCAACGGTCAGCGCTAAATTGGCACTAGGTAACAGTCAATGGAATTCAAAAGGGGTTGGGCTTAGACTGCTTGCGGGAACGTAATGATTCTAAGATGATGACTTCCTTGACTCCCTTCCCCCAGCAATTGTTTGCTACTACTCCTCCCGCAGTCTAAGGGGCTGCCACAAAGCCCCTGAAGGCAGAACAAGAAGCAGAATGGAAGGAAATTAATCAAGGAGAGAAGCAACCTAGAACCAAGGAGGAATTTCCCGACAGTAAGAACAGTTAATCAATGGAACGGTTTGCTTCCAGAAGCTGTAGGTGTATCAACATTGGGGTTTTTTTAAGAAGGGACCGGAGACCCTTGTCCGGAATGGTCTCCTGCCTGAGCAAGGGGTTAGACCTTCAAAGTCCCTTCCAACTCTTATTATTCTGTCTAACCAGAACAGCAATGGTGTAGTGGAATGTTGTCTGGATTCCCAGGAGGAGGGGCTGCATTCCCGAGGACCAAAAGATAGCAAGGTTTAGATCATTTGGTTGGGAGGAATTGGCTCCACAGTGCTCTTCCCTAAAAGCTCTCCAAATATATGTTTTATTGATGTTTGTAGTCTGCTTTAGTTTGGCAAGATTTCTGTTTATATTAATATTTTTATTTATTCAGAAAATTTATATGGCCTCTCAACTCACAATGACAGTTCCGTCCGTTGCTTCTTGTCCTGCCTTCAGGTCCTTTGGAGAATCGCTTGACTCCCTCTTCTTTGGGGCAGCCCCTGAGATATCGGAACACTGCTATCATGTCACCCCTACTCCTTCTTCTCATTAAACTAGACATACCCAGTTCCTGCAACCGTTCTTCATATGTTTTATCCAGGGGTGAAATCCAGCAGGTTCTGGCAGTTTTTGCAGAACTGGTAGTGGAAATTTTGAGTAGTTCGGAGAACCGGCAAATACCACCTCTGGCTGGCCCCGGAATGGGGTGGAAATGGAGATTTTGCAGTATCCATTCCTCTGCCACGCCCACTAAGCTACACCACGCCCACCAAGCCACACCCACAGAAGCGGTAGTAAAAAAAAATTGATTTCACTACTGGTTTTTTCCCTCCAGTCTTTTAATCATCCTTGTTGCTCTTCTCTGCACTCTTTCCAGAGTCTCATCTTTTTGATATGATAACGACCAAAGCTGTTTCCATTATTCCAAGTGTGGTCTTACTAAGAGCTTATAAAGTACTAGTAACATGATCTTGGCTGCTCTGTTGATGCAGCCAAGGACTATGTTGGCTTTTTTGGCAGCTGCAGCAGCACACGGCTGGCTCATATTTCAGGATTAAGATCCTTCAAATATAGTTGAGGAACAACAAAGTAAACTGCTTTGGAGTAACTCAAGAGTATCTTTGTCGGTTTGGGTGGCTGACAAACAGAGATATCAGGTGCGGAGTTCCTTCATATATAAGGTTCTCGCTCACACTCACCTTCTTAATCCTAACTGCAATAAAAAAACACTCCGTTGGCACCCATCTGGATTCTACCCAGGGTGGATAAAAATCAGTGCTTTCTTTTTTTTAATTTAATCGATTTTTTAAAATTCAAATCGGATTTTTTAAAATTTAAATCTGATTTTTTTTTTAATTTTCATCAAATTTATTTTAATAAAATGCTTTTGGAATAAAAATCTATCTCAAGTTAGTTTTCCATTTAAGCTACGTTAATCGTTCAGTTGACTCAGCATTGAAATGGAGCTTAGTTATGGAGCATGAGGCTGTAGATTCTGTGATATTTACATTTTTGGTAAACTCATTCAATGAATCCGAGCTCTGCAAAGGTGAGATAACATGCACTGCATTGATGCATTCACACAATTTCACAGCAGAGATGACAGTTGCTCTTTAAAACTTACGATTTAAATTGAGTTGATTTAAATCAAGCCTTTTTACTAGTGATTTCAATCGTGATTTCAATCGACTTGATTTCAATTAAATCCACCCTGATTCTGGCTACCTAGAGTTTCATCGAATACGTCTTTGCTACCTGCTGGCAGGTCTCCTTTTTACCTCCAGGTTAAAGAGGGTGTTGAAGTCTGGAATGCAGACATGCTTGTCTTCCATCTTGCGTCGCATGTTCTTAATGGCGTGGATCGATGTCTCATAGTACCGACACGGCTTCATCTGGAGCGGGAAATCCTTCACCCAGGTGCTGCAAATATTGTGAAGCTTGGTAAACACGGTGCGGGCCAACCTCTCCGTCTCCACCTCTGTAAGGAAAGCCAACACCATGGTAAAAATGAAGAACTCCTTGTTGAAATCCAAAAGAATATGCTGTCAGGGTTCCGACGGATGCCCTAATTAAAACATGAGTCTCGAGCCAAGCTTCAAAAGAAATCCAGTTATTTATTAGGAGCTTCATGTTGGCAGGTTCCCAAGTGAAGTTACATCTGACCCTATGTAATTTACGCTCCAATTATAACCCTGTTTCCCCACCCCCTCGGAGTGTGTCATCAATCACATTCGCCAACGGAGCAATTTCGCAGGTTGTAGAAGTCGCTCCCCTCGGCTGCTGTAGGTCACCCTGGGATACAGCCATGAGAGAGATAAGCGTGGAATGTGCATCTGTCTTTGGCTGCTGCGCCATTTTTCCAGTGTCCCATCCCCCTGGCCTATGACAACTCGAGAGCAGGCCAGGGATGCTTTGCGAGTTGACATATTATCTATCAGGAGTATTAAATTCTTTTCCTTCGATGTTTTCCTGAAATGCTCGATACAGGTAATCCTCAATTTACAACCATTTGTTTAGTGACAGTTCAAAGTTGGAACGCCACTGAAAAAAATGAGTTGGGACCGTTTTTCGCACTCACAAATGTTGCAAGCATTCTGAGCACCCCAAGGTTACATGTTCAAAATTTAGACACTTGGCAATTGACTCCTATTTATGACGGCTGCAGCATCCTGGAGTTATGTAAACATTATTTTTTGCGGCCTTCTGACAAACAATGGGGAGGCCACTTAACAACCACGTTACTAACTTAAAAACTGCAGTGGTTCACTTAACAACTGTCGTAAAGGTCGTAAAATGGGGCAAAACTCACTTATCAACTGTCTCGTTTAGCAGTAGAAATTTCAGCCTCAATTTGTGGGTCGTAAGTCGAGGACTTCCTGCATAAGCAGTGGGCCTCAGCCAGTGGTGAAATCTGAACCGGTTTACTATCGCGCTGCTCATGGGATCATCAGAGGCTCTTTTTTTTTTTACCTTTTAAAAGCATTTGTTTTACAAACTCTTTGGCTGAAGAGGTTGTAGAAAAAATGCTTTTAAAAGAAAACAAAAGTTTCTGACGATCAGGCAACTCAGCTGGGATCATCAGAGCCTTTTAAAAGCATTTTTTAAACAACCTCTTCGGCTGAAGAGGTTGTAGAAAAAATGCTTTTAAAAGTATAAAAAAAGCCTCTGATGATCGCGCGGCTCAGCTAAGCATGGGGTGGGGGGGCAGGGATTTTTGCTACCACTTCTCCGAACCACCCGCCACCATCGTTACCGGATTGGGCGATCCGGTCTGAACCGGGAGCATTTCACCCCTGGTCTCAGGCATCCTATTGCAACCTTGTCTGAAATGGTATAGGAGAGTGTTGGTGAACTTTTTCAGCACCAAATGCTGAAACGGGAGCACGCGCACGGAACAGTGCCGGAAACTGGAAGAGCAGCTCCCTGGCACGCCGTCCACCTGGTCTTCTGCTTTCTAGTACGCATGCACATGTGAAGACCAGCTGGCCAGCATGCATGTCAGTCAGAAAGCAGAAGCTCAGCTTCCTGGTGCCCATATATGCGTGCCGGGGACCTGGTCTCCTGGTTTTTGCTGCTCCCCCATGTGCGAAGATCAGCTGGCTGGCGCGCAGGCACACACTGGAACCCAAAAGAGCAATGGGTGACGGCTAGCGTGCCTGGAGAGATGGTGCTGTGTGCCACTTCCGGCACGCGTGCCATAGGTTCGCCATCAAAGCTGCAAATTGGGAAATTAAATATTCCAACATAAATCATCATCTTCTTTTAATGGCCCCATAATCCCTTGCGGAATGGAGTCTGGGCAACCGAATGGAGCTAGCAGAATGTTTTAATGGCCAGATGCCTTTCCTGTCGCCAATGCAGAGTTTTGTTCGGCAGATAATATATTCTCATCGTGCCCAGAGAGAGAGAAATCTCTGCCTCTACCTAGGATGGAACTCACAGCCTCCTGACTGTCAGGCGAGAGCTCCACCTCTAGGTCACCGCATCAAATATTCCAACATAAATCGGGTGGGGAGATTCCCTTCGGATAAAACCTTGGGTAGAGTACAATTTCACCCAGCTGATTGAATCCGCTGTTAGTGGCGCCTTTGCAAACTCATTCATTCACCTGTGCAAAAAGAAAAAAATTTCTCACCTACCGAAAGAAGCAAACAGCTTAGTGTGAATGAGTCACGACTTTTTTGCACGAAATTACGAAGACTGGCACTGCTCTAGACTTTTGAAACGGCTTAGTTTTAGCATTGCCGGTAGTCCTCTACTTACAACCATTGATTTCCTGATTGTTCAACGTTAACAATGGCACTGGGGGAAAAAAATACCTTTTTTCACACTTAGGACAACAGACTCGTATTTATGACAGTTGCCCCGTGCCAGGGTCATGTGATCTCCTTTTGTGATGTTCCAAAGAGACAAGGTCAATGAGGAAACTAGATTCACTTAACAACGGGGTTACTAACTTAACAAGTGCAGTGATTCACTTAACAACTGTTGCAAGAAAGATTGTAAAAATGGTGCAAAATACACTCGCTTAGCAACAGAAGTTTGGGGCTCCGTTGTCGTCGTAAGACAGGGACTATGTTCAGATCAATATATTTTTGAAGCCGGCACAAGCAATAAAGAGATTTTTACCAACCATATGACTAACTTAACGGCTAAGAGCCTGGATAGCTCAGCAAACTAATGCATTGTGATTAACTCCAGCTGTCTGCAATTATTGTAAGTTCGAATCTCGCCAGGCTCAAGGTCGACTCAGCCTTCCATCCTTTCTAAGGTAGATCAATTGAGGACCCAGTTTGTGGGGGCAATAAGCTGATTTTGTATAAATATACAAAAGTATGAAGGCTGTTGCTTAACGCATTGTAAGATGCCCTGAGTCTCCGGAGAAGGGCGGCATATAAATCAAATTTAAAAAAAGAAAAGGATGCTCCTGCTGTATGGATTTACCTCAGGATGCTCCTGGTGTGTGGATTTACCTCAGAATAGGAGCCTGGTGGCTCAGCAGACTAAAGCATTGTGATTAACACCAGCTGTCTGCAATTACTGTAAGTTTGAATCTCACCAGGCTCAAGGTTGACTCAGCCTTCCATCCTTTCTAAGGTAGGTCAATTGAGGGCCCAGTTTGTGGGGGCAATAAGCTGACTTTGTATGAATATACAAAAAGTATGAAGGCTATTGCTTAATGCATTGTAAGCTGCCCTGAGTCTCCGGAGAAGGGAGGCATATAAATCAAATTTTAAAAAATAAAACCTTATCAACTGTGGTGATTCACTTAATGGTGGCAAGAAAGGTTGTAAAATGTCGCAAAGCTCACGTAACCAACGTCTCACTTTAACAATGGAAATTTTGAACGCAATTGTGGTTGTCTGCCGAGGACTGCATGTACAGAAAGAAAATTCTTGGGTTGCCTTCTAGGGCCTCCAAGAAGTCAGGAGAAGAAACAACGGATGGAAACTAATCAGGGAGAGAAGCAACCTGAAATTAAGGAGGAATTTCCTGACATTTAGAACAATTAACCAGTGGAACGGCTTGCCACCAGAAGTTGTGAGGGCTCCATTACTGGCTGTTTTTAAGAAGAGATTGGACAACCAGTTGTCAGAAATGGTATATGGCCGTGATGGCGAACCAAGGCACACGTGCCACAGGTGGCACGCAGAGCCATATCTGTGGGCACACCAGCCATTGCTGTAGCTCAGCTCCAGCGTGCATGCTCGCACTGGCCAGCTGATTTTTGGCTGGCCCCGCCCATGCCGCCCCTCCCCTCCCAGGAGTCTCCATGTGGCCTGTTTTGGATGCCAGGTAAGTACAGGGCTCACACGGAGGCTCTAGGAGGGTGTTTTCGGCCTCCGAGGTGGTAAGAAACGGCGTTTTTGCCCTCCCCAGGCTCCAAGAAAGCCTCTGGAGCCTGGGGAGGGCAAAAAAACCAGGCCTACTAGGCCCACTGGTAACCTTTTTGCCGTCGCAGGCCAAAAGCAGGGGGAGCGGGGGAGGCTGCGCGCACATGTGCGGGGGGGGGCATTGAATTATGGGTGAGGGCACGCGAATGCCCGTGTTCCCCCCACTTTTGACACACAATGGCAAAAAGGTTAGCCATCACTGATATCAGGTTTCCTGACAGTGAGAACAATCAACCCGTGGATCAGAAGTTGTGGGAGCTTCACCGCTGGAGGCTTTCAAGAAGAGACCGGACTGCCATCGGTCAGAAATGATGTAAGGTCTCCTGCTTGGACAGGGGCGGGGGGTTGGACTAGATGACCTACAAGGCCCCTTCCAACTCTTCTGTTATTAAGGCCTCCAGCTCCATTCTAACGGATTGAAAAGGAACAGAAATGTTCCTTTGTGCTGGAAGAGGAAGCCATGTGCCCCAGCCGGAGAGAAAAAGACTCTCTTAATACTGGCAAGGACAGGCACACGCTGTGTGAGCATCATCAATAATTACTGGTTCACTTTTTTTTTTTTCCCCACCCCCACGCAGCTGTAAATTACTCATCAATCCTTAATGCTGGAGTGCTGGGCCAGGCCCTGAGTCAGCCATCGCCCTGTCTAGGCTGCCACCAAGACCTCCTTCCCCTCCTGCTAGGAAGCCTTAATGGAAGTAGAAGCCCCATATTAATCTCATAATGGTGTGCTGGTTGGCCGAGAGCCGCTGCATAAGAAACGACGGCTGGTTCGCAGTCCGTTGCACGCCGTCTTTGTATGTAAAAAAAAAAAAAAAACAGCTTTTTCAGAAGTGCTTGTAATAATAAGCGGCAGAAAAGGTGACGCAAGGGCGAGGACCGAGAACGGTTAGGTTTATGGGGGTCCTTGGTGCTCCTCTTGAGCTGGGAGGTTTGCTTGTAGACGTTTCATGAGCCAGCCAGGTAACATCATCAGTATCAGAAGGGAGTGGGGTTTGCTCTCTCTTTCTATACAAGTGGCTTGCCCTATCAGTGTTGACAGGGAATGTTCTTGGCGGTACTTAGATGATAGATAAGACAGACATACAGACATGTGGATGGATGGATGGATGGATGGGTAGATGGACGGACAGATGGATGCGTGGGGGAGCTTGGTGGATAAATAGATGATGGATGGATGGATGGATGGATGGATGGATGGATGGATGGATGGATGGATGGATGGATGGATAGATAGATAGATAGATAGATAGATGATAGACAGACAGATAGAGAGATAGATATAGAGATGATAGAGAGATAGAGATAGAGATACATAGACACAGACAGATATGGATGGATAGACAGACAGACAGATAGATATGGATGAATAGATAGATAAATAGATAGATAAATAGAGACAGACAGATATGGATGGATGGATGGATAGATCGATATAGATGAATAGATAGTAGATGGATGAATGGATAGATAGATAGATAGATAGATAGATAGATAGATAGATAGATAGATAGATGACATGGATGGATGGATGGATAAATAGATAGATACCGTGTTTCCCCAAAAATAAGACCCTGCCTTATATTTTTTTGAACCCTGAAATAAGCACTTGCCTTTATTGCCATGCACTCAAAAGCCCGATTGGGCTTATTATTAGGGGGTGTCTTATTTTGGAGGAGACAGGGAAGATAGATAGATAGATAGATAGATAGATAGATAGATAGATAGATAGATAGATAGATAGATAGATAGATAGATAGATAGATAGAGATAGATAGATAGATAGATAGATAGATAGATAGATAGATAGATAGATAGATAGATGACATGGATGGATGGATGGATGGATAGATAGATAGATAGATAGATAGATAGATAGATAGATAGATAGATAGATAGATAGATATGGATGAATAGATGGATGACATGGATGGATGGATGGATGGATAAATAGATAGATAGATACCGTGTTTCCCCAAAAATAAGACCCTGCCTTATATTTTTTTGAACCCTGAAATAAGCACTTGCCTTTATTGCCATGCACTCAAAAGCCCGATTGGGCTTATTATTAGGGGGTGTCTTATTTTGGAGGAGACAGGGAAGATAGATAGATAGATATGGATGAATAGATAGATAGATGACATGGATGGATGGATGGATGGATGGATGGATGAATAGATAGATGACATGGATGGATGGATGGATGGATGGATGGATGGATGGATGGATAGATGACATGGATGGATGGATGGATAGATAGGTAGGTAGGTAGATAGATAGATAGATAGATAGATAGATAGATAGATAGATAGATAGATAGATAGATATAGATAGATGGATGACATGGATGGATAGGTAGGTAGATAGATAAGATACATAGATAGATAGATAGATAGATAGATAGATAGATAGATAGATAGATAGATAGATAGATAGATAGATAGATAGATAGATGATAAATGGATGATAGGTATATATGGATGAATAGATAGATGACAGATAGAGAGATAAAGGAGGGAGGGAGGGAGGGAGGGAGGGAGATGGCCGTAACTCAAGGGCTACCTCCATTGGGTTTTGTAATTACAAGAAAACACTTGGAGTAGAGCAGCTGCTAACAACTCCCGGCATCCTCAACCGTTCCAAGTCAAGGATGAGAGTCTGAGAAACGTCAGCCGTTCTCAGTGACTGTCAAAAACAATCATGCTTTGGTTTCACCGATCTCAATTTGAAATTAATGAGGGGTTTGCACAGCCGAATTAGAACGGATCCGCTTCCTTCACCGAAACAGAGCCACCTCAACAAACGCAGCCAAAAATTAAAGCCACCGTTTCCTTTGCTCAGCACTTCCATGTATTTCGTTTCGTTTCGTTTTTATTTTAATCTTTGGAACAAAAGCAGAGGGAAGGAAAGATGACAATCTGTTTTGCAGGCTGAACAATAAACAGGCCTGTCAGCATGTCCTAGAAATAGTTGCTTCTCCTCCTAACTAGCGTTTGGGGATCTAACTCAGCAGATGCTCTGGAGTGAAAAATTTACCTGGCCTTGAACTGGCGGGTGTAAACTTTTCCTGCATCATATAAGGTGTGTGTGGGGGGGGGGGGGAGGGGAGGAAGGAAAACTACTTTGGAAAGGAAAATCAAGATATGGAGACTCTAGAAAGAGTGCAGAGAAGAGCAACCAAGAGGATGAGGGGACTGGAGGCTAAAACATACGAAGAATGGTTGCTGGAATTGAGTATGTTTAGTTTAATGAAAAGAAGGACTAGGGGAGACGTGATAGCAGTCTTCCAATATCTCAAGGGCTGCCCCAAAGAAGAGGCAGTCAAGCTATTCTCCAAAGCACCTGAAGGCAGGAGAAGAAGCAATGGGTGGAAATTAATCAAGGAGAGAAGCAACCTAGAACTAAGGAGAAATCTCCGGAAAGTTAGAAGAATTAATCCGTGGAACAACTTGCCACCAGAATCCCCTAGTGTTTGTCAAGCTAGGCCATTTTAAGATCTGTGGACTTCAACTCCCAGAATTCCTTTGCAACTCCTATGCTGGCTGGGGAATCCTGGGAGTTGAAGTCCCCAGACCTTAAAGGGGCCACGCTTAAGAAACACCCAGTTCTGTGTCATGTATTTTCTCACTTACGTATGATCCCATCTGGACTGTCCTCGTGCTTGGGCAGGTAAAGATGGGAGAGGTCGCTCTGCAGGACTTCGTCCGCTGTTGCCCGGGCTAACGCTGCTGCCAGGAGAGAGGGGCAGTTACTGGAAGAGAAAGAAGAAACGAGAAAGATTTTGAAACCTTTACGGGAAAAAAGATTAAGATGAAAAGCTCTGGTGGCGCAGTGGTTAAAATGCAGTATTGCAGGCTAACTCTGCTCACATCGCTAGGAGTTCGATTCCCTCAATCTTGACCGGCTCAAGGTTGACTCATCCTTCCAAAGTTGGTAAAATGAGGAGCCAGATAGTTGGTGGCAATTTGCTGACTCTGTAAACAGTTTAGAGAGGGCTGTAAAGCATATATGTCTAAATGCTATTGCGAAGGAAGGAGGAATGAGTGGGAGGAAGGGAAGGAAGGGAGGGAGGGAGGGAGGGAGGGAGGGAGGAAGGAAGGAAGGAAGGAAGGAAGGAAGGAAGGAAGGAAGGAAGGAATCCATGGTGGCACAGTGGTTATAATGCAGTATTGCAGGCTAACTCTGCTCACAGCCAGGAAGTTCAATCCTGACCGGCTCAAGGTTGACTCAATCTTCCATCCTTTCGAGGTCAGTAAAATGAGGACCCAGAGAGTTGGGGGCAATTTGCTGACTCTGTAAACTGCTTAGAGAGGACTGTAAAGCACTATAAAGTGGAATAAAAGTCTAAGTCCGTGATGGCGAACCTATGGCACGGGTACCACAGGTGGCATGTGAAGCCATATTGGTGGGCACGCGAGCTCAGCTCCAGCACACATGCGTGCGCCAGCCAGTTGATTTTGGGGCATTCTGGGCCCATTAGAAGTCAGGAAACACACTGTTTCCAGCCTCCGGAGGGCCTCTGGCGGGGTGGGGAAGGCCCTGTTTGCCTTTCCCAGGCTCCTAGAAAGGGTCTAGAGCCTGGGGAGAGTGAAAAATGGGCCTACCAGGCCCACATGCCATCGCATGCCAAAAGCAGGGAGAGAATTGGGGGGGGGGCATAGAATTATGGATGTGGGCACATGTGCGTGTGACCCCTCTGGGCTCCCCCCCCCCCGCTTTCGGCACGTGATGGCAAAAAGGTTAGCCATCACTGGTCTAAGTGCTACTGCTAGGCTAACTCTGCCCACTGCCAGCAGTTCGATCCTGACCGGCTCGAGGTTGACTCAGCCTTCCATCCTTCCAAGGTTGGTAAAATGAGGAGCCAGTTTGTTGGGGGCATAGACAGTCCATACACAATTCCAGCAACCATTCTTTATATGTTTTAGCCTCCAGTCCTCTCTAACCATCTTAGTTGCTCTTCTCTGCACTCTTTCTAGAGTCTCGGTATTTTTTTTGTAATATGGTGACCAAAATTAGATGTAGGATTCCAGTGTGGTCTTACTAAGGCTTTATAAAGCAGTACTAATACTTCACTTAATCTTGATTCTATCCCTCTGTTTATGCAGCCTAGGACTGCATTGGCTCTTTCGGCTGCCGGCAGACATTGCTGGCTCATCTTTAAGTAATCATCTTACTAAGACTCCAAAATCCCTCTCACGGTTACTTTTATTCAGCCAGGTTAAGTCTAATCCAGTGATGGCTAACCTTTTTGCCACTGTGTACCAAAAGCGGGGGGAGTGCGGGTGGATCGCGTGCCCACAACTATAATTCCATGCACCCCACGCATGCGCACACGACCCCCCACGCTCCCCCCCTTTTGGCATATGATGGCCCGGTTGGCCCCTTTTTTGCCCTCCCCAGGCTCCAGAGCCACTCTAGGAGCCTGGGGAGGGCAAAAACAGTCTTCCCCACCCACCCAGAGGCAGGAAACGGCCCGTTTGCCAACTTCCTGTCCCACCGTTTTCGCCCTCCCCAGACTCCTAGAAAGGCTCCGGAGCCTGGGGCGAACGAAAAATGGGCCTTCCCCACCCCACCCCAGGCCCTCCAGAGGCAGGAAACAGCCAGAGCTGAGCTTGCGTGCCCACCGATATGCCATAGGTTCGCCAGCACAGGTCTAATCTGTACCTGTACATTTTGAACCTAAGAAAAACCGTATTTTTCTCTATACTGAACCTAGACAGGGCCCAGGGTTCAAGTCTGGCAAGATCCATCGGGATCTTGTATCTACCTTCTGGCACGTTGACGACTCCTGCCAGTTTAGTGTCATCTACAAATTTTCCCCAAATCGCCCTTCTTACGCCAACGGGTTTTCAAACTGTAAATTTAGAGCAGCCTTACGTAAAAAACACGAGTCACACTGCATCTACCCAAAGGAAAGATTTCCAGTTTTTTGCATGTCATGTTTCCGTAAATTTCTTTAAGACACCCCTAAAGCGAAAATACCAACAATACCCACCAAATAACAGGCTGTCAGGAATAAAATGCCAACCCTTTAACTTCAAATGCCATCGAGAGGCACCTCCTTTTCAGCTTCGGCGGTTGTGCTATCTACCCACACAGTTGCTCGGAAGCGAAAAAACAAAAACAAAAACGCAGTCTAGCAACTCGGGAGTAGCCGGGGATTTTCTGTGCTGGCTGATTCTGACACCAGGCCTTGGCAGTGGTGAAATGTAAAATTTGTTATTACCGGTTCTGTGGGCGTGGCTTGGTGGTGGTGGGGTAATATGACTGAGTGGGCACGGCCAACTTTTTTTTTTTAACTTTTAAAACCATTTTTTCTACAACCTCTTTGGCTGAAGAGTTTGTAAAAAAATACTTTTAAAAGCCTCTGATGATCCCAGCTGACTTGCCTGGTTGGGAGAAGCTTTTTTTTTTTTTTTAAAGCCTCTGACGATCCCAGCTGAGCCACGTGATCATCAGAGGCTTTTTTTTTTTTTTACTTTTAAAAGCATTTTTTTGGCCGAAGTGGTTGTAGAAAAAATGCTTTTAAAAATAAAATAAAAAGCCTCTGATGATTGCGCGGCTCAGCTGGGCATGGGGGTGGGGAGGGATTTTTGCTACCGGTTCTCCGAACCATCCGCCACCATCGCTACCAGATCAGGTGATCCGGTCCGAACCGGGAGCATTTCATCCCTGTGCCTTGGGTACCATTTAAGGCACAGCGAGAGACCGGAACGTGATGTAAATACTTCCTGAAAATTTCACAAAAGGTATACAGGCGGCCCTCGACTTATGACCACAGCGGAGCCCAAAATTTATGTCATTAAATGAAACATTTGTTGAGGGAGTTTGCCCCGTTTTACGACTTTTCTTGCCGCAGCTGTTAAGCAAATCGCTGCGATTGCGGGAGTTAGTTGCACAGTCGTTAAATGAACCTGGCCTCCCTATTAACTTGGCTTGTCAGAAGGTCGTAAAAAGGGGATCACGTGACAAGCGGCTGAATTTTGTTCGCGTGACCACGGGGGATGCGGTAACGGTCATTAAATGTGAACTGCGGTTGTATCAGTGGCGCTGTAATGGTCATTTAGTGACTTCGGATGGTCACTAAATGAACGGTCGTAACCCGAGGACCATCTGCATCTTCATTTGCTCATTCAATCAGGCGCATCGATCATGAAGTTCTGTATCTTTTTCTCTGGAAAAAAATGCCCAAATTTGCAGCAATCCAGTCTCTCCATTTATTTGGTGCTTTAAAAAAAAAAAAAGGACCATTTGAACATCAAAGCAACCTCTTTCTCAGGAGATGGGAGTTCAAATGATCTTGGCAGTTTTCCCTAAAATCAAATCGCCTTGCATGTTCACAGTTTCTATTTTGCTCGGAGGACTTCGAGCGGCTCCCGTTTATGTCTCCAAAGAACCAGCCAACAAAGGCACAAAAAGGCTATTATTCCGGACAATGATCTAAAAGGTTTTGTCTCAAAAGAGAAACAAAATGAGCCTCACAGAGAGCAAAGTCATTCTCTGCCCATTATAGCCTTTGATCTATTCTAGACTGAGCTTAGGAACTTTAAGAGGGGTGGACTTCCACTCCCAGAATTCCTCAGCCAGCCGGCTTTAGGATGGGTGGACTTCCACTCCCAGAATTCCCCAGCCAGAATGCTTTAAGAGGGGTGGACTTCCACTCCCAGAATTCCCCAGGCAGCCATGCTTTAAGATGGATGGACTTCCACTCCCAGAATTCCTCAGCCAGCTGGCTTTAAGATGGATGGACTTCCACTCCCAGAATTCCCCAGCCAGCCATGCTTTAAGAGGGTGGACTTCAATTCCCAGAATTCCTCACCCACTCATGCTTAAAATTGCCAAGTTTGGGGAAATTCTGCTCTAAAATGACTTACACAAAGTTAAACTCACCATTCTGCAAACACACTCTTACACTGCTGTTTATTTGTTTGTATAAATGAACTTGGCAAGCTTAAGACTTATGGACAGCCACCAAAATTCCCCAGCCAGCATGTCTTGAGTCCCTCCATGGCCACAAGGAATCTAAGTCCGGCCCATGTTGCATTCACTTATTGCTTGTATGTACACTGAGAGCTTATGCACTGGACACAAATTCCTTGTGTGTTGAATCACAATTGGCCAATAAAGAACTGAATTCTATTCTATTCCACTCCATTCCATTCCATTCCCTATTCTATTTCTATTTCATTCCATGCAATTCAATTCCATCCCATATTTTCTATTTTATTCTATTCTAGTCCATTCCATCCCATATTTTCTATTCTATTCCATTCCATTCCATCCCTTGGTGGAGCAGCAGACTAAAACGCTGTTAAATAGCACTTAGCTGCCAGCTGCCTGCAATTACTGCAAGTTCAAATCTCACCAGGCTCAAGCCTTCCATCCTTGAGGACCTGGATTGTGGGGGCAATAAGCTGACTTTTTATAAAAAAAGAACACTGCTTGGGGGGCGGGGGGCGAAAGCCCTACTAAGCAGGTATATACAAAAGTATGAAGGCTATTGCTTAACGCATTGTAAGCAGCCCTGAGTCTCCGGAGAAGGGCAGCATATAAATTGAACCAATAAACAATAATAAACAATAATTCTCTCTCTTTCTCTCTCTCTCTCTTCATCCATATCTATCTATCTATCTATCTATCTATCTATCTATCTATCTATCTACCTACCTACCTACCTACCTACCTACCTACCTACCTACCTGTCATCCCTCACCATCTAATCTATCAACAAAAACCTAATCAAGGAATCACCAAGTTCATTCCTACTAACACTGACAGGGCAACCCACTTGTATATTAACAGAGCAAACCCCACTCCCCTCTTGCACTGATAGCATAACCTAGTTGGGTAATGAAACGTCTGGAAGAAATACCATCAAACTCAGGGAGCACCAAGGAGCCTGCAGTTCGACCCTGAGCTACGAACATTCTCTTCTATTCTGACTTGCTTAATAGCAGAGTTACGATGATCAGTTTAAAAGTTGGGAACAATTTATGATACTGTTTCCTCTCCAAAAATAAGGCCCAGCTGGAAAATAAGCGCTAGCATGACTTTTTCAGGATGCTCGTCATATAAGCCCCCAAAATAAGCTCCAGTTAAGATTGTCAGCCAGATAGATGCATTTAGTACCGTATTTTCCTAAAATAAGAGCTAAGCAGAAAATAAGCCCTAATGCGTCTTTTGGAGCAAAAA
The DNA here is from genome assembly GCA_030761175.1 of Masticophis lateralis. Classification (NCBI taxonomy): domain Eukaryota; kingdom Metazoa; phylum Chordata; class Lepidosauria; order Squamata; family Colubridae; genus Masticophis; species Masticophis lateralis. The sequence continues at coordinate 4,884,008 of JAUDYJ010000001.1, read as the reverse complement.
TTAATATAAGACCCGGTCTTATTTTCAGGGAAACACAATATTAGATCCTTTGAATTGGTCGTTACACGTAGCATTACATTAGCTTTGACCTAAAATAGGGAATTGAATTGAACACTTGGGACAACACCCACAATAGTATTTTTGTAGCCCTGTGAATAACACCATCCAACTGGAAGGAGTCTCGTGCCATCAATGAACTTGGAAAGGAAATCATTTGAAGTGGGGTTCCAGATTTATCTTGGGGGTTTCAGCAAGGGGACCCAAGAACCAGCCACGGAGCCAAGGAGAAGCTCTCTACCCACTTCCTTCCAGCCCCAAGCAATGCCCATCCCTGCCCACCAGCTACTCTATTTTTATTTCATTTATTTATTTTATTTATTAATTAGATTTGTATCCCGTCCTTCTCCCAAACGGGACTCAGGGCGGTGAACAGCCAAAATTGAAAATGCATACAATACAAAAGTTAATAAAGCTAAAAATAAATTAAATCAACGGCCACCCAATTTAAAACCCTGAGTTTCTAAAATTAATAATTCCAATTAAAAAACAATTTAGGCTAGGCCGGCTTGGTGGAATAAATAAGTCTTCAGGGCCTTATGGAAAGTACAGAGGTCCGGGATCAGTCGTGTTCCAGGAGGTAGCTCATTCCACAGGGCGGGTGCCCCCACAGAGAAGGCTCTCCCCCTGGGGGCCGCCAGCCGACATTGCCTGACCGACGGCACCCTGAGGAGGCCCTCTCTGTGAGAGCATATTGGCCGGTGGGAGGTTATCGGTAGCAGCAGGCGGTCTCGCAAGTACCCTGGCCCTATTTTTGCCTCAAACTGATTTAAAAGGTAAATGTTCTCCTCGCACATATGTGCCAGTCGTTCCCGACTCTAGGGGGCGGTGCTCATCTCCGTTTCAAAGCCGAAGAGCCAGCATTGTCCGAAGATGCCTCTGTGGTCATGTGGCCAGCATGACTCAACGCCAAAGGCGCACGGAATGCTCTTCCCTTCCCACCAAAGGTGGTCCCTATTTTTCTACTTGCATTTTTTACCTGCTTTCGAACTGCTAGGTTGGCAGAAGCTGGGACAAGTCACGGGAGCTCACCCCGTGACGCGGCACTAGGGATTCGAACCGCTGAACTGCCGACCTTTTGATCGACACGCTAAGCGTCTTAGCCACTGAGCCACTGTGTCCCCTCAAACTGATTTAGAATCTCCTAATCCTTTTAACTCTTTCCCAAACTCATCCGAAATGAAAGGAGAATCCAAGACAAATATTCCCCACACGCCCCTTCCTCCATGGAGGTATTTTGCTTCCTGTAAAATCCGAAAGTCGGCTCTGGAAATCCAAGGAATTCAAGCTGGCTGCTCCGTCTGATACAACGGCTGGATTTCTCATGGCTGCTTCAAATGAAGCGAGCATCGAGGCACCGTCGAGACTGCCAGGCTGCGTGCGGTGCTCTTCTAAGTATGCGAAAGGAATTAAGCACATCACCTGAACTGGGGAAAGACATGTATTTCCAGCCTGTATCCTGCAGGCAAAATGTCATCGGGTAATAAGGCACTCCTCTTGATGTGCAGCTCTAAAATGGCAGGGAAATTGAGAAATTGAGAATCCCTCAATGCTAACCACAAGATGGAAAGGTAATTGTGTTCTCTCTCTCTCTCTCTCTCTCTCTCTCCTCTTTCTTTCTCTTCTTTCTCTCTTTCTCTCCCCTCCTCTCTTTCTCTCTCCACCCTCCTCTCTCTTTTTCTTTCTCCCTCTTCCCCTTTCTTTCTTTCTCTTTCTTTCTCCCTCTCCCTCTTTTTCTTTTTTCTCATCTTTCTCTCTTTCTCTCCTCTCCTCTTTCTCTCTTTCTCTCTCCCCGCTCCTCTCTTTCTTTCTCCCTCTCCCTCTTCCCCTTTCTTTCTCTTTTCTTTCTCTATCTCCTTTTCTCTTTCTCTCTCCTCCCCCTATCTCTCTCTCTCTCCTATCTCTCTCTCCTTTCTTTCTCTTTCTCCCTCTCCCTTTTTCTTTCTCTTTTCTTTCTCTCTCCTTTTCTCTTTCTCACACCATCTCTTTCTCTCCCTCTCTCCCCTATCCATCTCCTCTTTCTTTCTTTCTTTCTTTCTTTCTTTCTTTCTTTCTTTCTTCCTTCCTTCCTTCCTTCCTTCCTTCCTTCCTTCCTTTCTTTCTTTCTTTCTCACTCTCTCCTTTTCTTTCTCTCTCTCCCCTATCTCTTTCTCTCTCTCCCCCTCTCCTATCTCTCTCTCTCTCTCTCTCCCCCCCCCTATCTTTCTCTCCCTCCCTCCCCCCCTCTCTCTGTATGTTGGGGGGGGGGTTAGTCAATGCAATTGTACTCAATTTTTTTTAGAGACAAGCGACTAACTGTTATAATTTCAATCAGAGCTGGAAGGGACCTTGGAGGTCTTCTAGTCCAGCCCCCTGGCTCAAACAGGAGACTATGTATACCAATCCAGACAAGTGCCTGTCCAGTCTCTTCTTAAAAACCTCCAGTGATGAAGCAACCACAACTTCTAGTGGCAAGCTGTTCCACTGGTTAATTCTCCTCACTGTTAGGAAGTTTCTCCTTCATTCCAGGTTGCCTCTCTCCTTGATTCGTTTCCATCCATTGTTTTTTGTCCTGCCTTCAGGTGCTCTGGAAAACAGCTTGACCCCCTCCTCTCTGGGGCAGCCCCTCAAAACACTGGAATACTGACTTAATTTATCAAAGAGATAAATGAGAGTTCACCTGTTTCCTTTAAAGTCCTTGCTAAGAAATTGTTTATCTACAGTATCTACGTTCTTGGTTTCCTGCAAGATATTTAAATCCACTTTTCAAATAAAATTTCTGTAGCAGGGGCCGATCGTCAAACCTGGTTTTGTTCCTTTGCTCGCATTATAGGGACTCCCTTGCTCATAAACGCAGCATGTATTTCTCAATCGGCTGCTACTGCATCATTAAAAGTAAACTGATTTTTTTCTTTTTTTTAAAAAAAAAAGGTGATTTATGGACTGCCTCTTAACGCCAACGAATATAATTTAGGCTTCTTCAAAGTTAACTGTAAAAACAAGTCAAAAATAAATAAATATTGAGAAGCTCTGCAGTTCAGCGACACGCAATCCGGGTGGCTCAAGAGGCTGAAACACTGATCAGTGTCAATCAGAAAGGTCGGCAGTTCGGCGGTTCGAATCCCTAGTCCAGGTTTCCTCTGTGAGCAGGGGGTTAGACTAGATGACCTCCGAGATCCCTTCCAACTATATTACTGTTACAGACCAAAAGCCACAGTGGCATTTTAGTGGCTCAGCAGACTAATGCATTGTAATTAACTTCAGCTGTCTGCAATTACTATAAGTTCAAATCTCACCAGGTTCAAGGTTGACTCAGCCTTCCATCCTTTCTAAGGTGGGTAAACTGAGGACCCAGTTTGTGGGGGCAATAAGCTGACTTTGTATAAATATACAAAAGTATGAAGGCTATTGCTTAACGCATTGTAAGCCGCCCTAAGTCTCCGGAGAAGGGTGGCATATAAATCAAATTTTAAAAAAAAGGATGTTCCTGCTGTATGGATTTACCTCAGAATGCTCCTGGTGTGTGGATTTACCTCAGGATAGGAGCCTGGATAGCTCAGCAGACTAAAAGCATTGTGATTAACTCCAGCTGTCTGCAATTACTGTAAGTTCGAATCTCCCCAGGCTCAAGGTTGACTCAGCCTTCCATCCTTTCTAAGGTAGGTTAATTGGGGACCCAGTTTGTGGGGGCAATAGCTGACTTTGTATAAATATACAAAAGTATGAAGGCTATTGCTTCACGCATTGTAAGCCGCCCTGAGTCTCTGGAGAAGGGCGGCATATAAATCAAAATAAAATAAAATAAAGTAGTTCACAGTAGCAATTCCAGTTATTAGATAAACAGCTGGAAAAAAAATGCCCCAGACTCAAGCTGAAGTGGAAATCCTCCATAGGAAGACCAGAAAAATAACCAGAATGAATCATGCGACCTTCATCCACGCAGTGACGTCGGCAGACTCTACTAAACCGAGGAAAATCGGTGGGCGTGGAAGTGTTGCAAGTACATCAGATGGTGGAAGAAGAAAAAACAATGGCATTGCAAGAATATCTGAAGGTCGGTGAAAAAGATTAAACTGAAGCTATCATACCGGGAAAATTTACTGAACATCAAAAAGACTGGGTTACGGAGAAAATCAACTACCTAGTATGATTAAAGGCTTAGGGACTGAAATGTATGAAGATTTACAGATTAACAGAGGTGGAAGGGACCTTGGAGGTCATCTAGTCCAACCCCCTGCCTTTTAAAATAGGAGACCCTACACCTGTGATGGCGAACCTATATCGTGTGCCACAGGTAGCACGCAGAGCACGGGTGAAATGCTCCTGGTTCAGACCGGATCACTCAATCCGGTAGCAATGGCGGTGGGTAGTTTGGAGAACCGATAGCAAAAATCCCTGCGCACCATGCCCAGCTGAGCCACATGATAATCAGAGGCTTTTTTTTTTCTTACTTTTAAAAGCATTTTTTCTACAACCTCTTCTGACGAAAAAATCCTTTTAAAAGTTAAAAAAAAAGCCTCTGATGATCGCGCGGCTCAGCTGGGATCGTCAGAGGCTTTTCAAAGCATTTTTTTCTGCAACCTCTTGGCCAAAGAGGTGGTAAAACAAAATGCTTTGAAAAGTCTCCGACGATCCCAGCTGAGTTGCCTGATTGGCAGAGAGGCTTTTCAAAGCATTAGAAAAAATGCTTTGAAAAGTTAAAAAAAAAAGTTGGTCAAGCCCACCTCCGGATGGCCTCGGGGGAGGGTGGGGGAAGGACCATTTTCACCCTCCCAAGGCTCCTAGAAAGCCTCTGGAGCCCGGGGAGAGCGAAAAACGGGACTTCCAGTCCCACTGGAAGTCGGAAAAACGGGCCGTTTCTGGCTTCCAAAAAGGCTTTCTTGGAGCCTGGGGAGGGCGAAAAAACAGGCCTATAGTGCCATCGCCTGTCAAAAGTGGGGGGAGTGCAGGGAGGGGGGGTGTCGTGTGTGACTGCACGGGGGTGGTTGGGCGCATTGAATTATGGGTATGGGCACACACGGCCATGACCCCGCTGCCCCCCACCCCACTTTTGGCACACAACGGCAAAAAAGTTAGCCATCACTGTCTTATATCATTTCTGACAAATGGCCATCCAATCTCTTCTTGAAAGTCTCGAGAACGGTTGCAGGAATTGGGTATGGCTAGTATAGAGAAAAAAAGAACTGGGGGTGGGGGACAGAGAACGGCACAGGATAGCAGTCTTCAAGTATTTGCTGCAAAGAAGAAGGGGATCAATTTATTCTTCAAAGCACCAGAAGGAGGCAGGAGAAGAAGCAACGGATGGAAACTAATCAAGGAGAAAAGCAACCTGGAATTAAGGCAGTTCTTCCTAACAGTGAGGACAATTAACCAGTGGAACAGCTGGCCACCAGAAACTGTGGGTCCTTCATCACTGGAGGTTTTTTAAGAAGAAAGCCGCTTGTATAGGGTCTCCGGCTTCAGCAAGGGGTTGGACTAGAAGACCTCCAAGGTCCCTTCCAGCTCTCTTCTGATTAATTGCTTGATTTAAAGGCAGACCAAACAAAAAATCGAAAACAGGCCTGGGCAGGCAAAGTAATACACGGCCAGTACATTTTTAAAAAATAGCAAACAAAGCCGATATTAACAAGACCTAGCAATGGCTAAGAGCAGGCAAGTTGAAGAAAGAGACCGAGGGGATAATTGTGGCTGCACAAGACGAAACCTTGAGAAGAAATACATAGAAAGTCAAAATTGAGAAGACAGCAAGAGACGGCAAATGCCATTTCTGCCCAAAAGCTGAAGAAAGAGTGGACTGCTTAGTTTAGTTTAGTTTAGTTTATTGGATTTATATACCGCCCTACCCCCGAAGGACTCAGGGCGGTGGACAGCCAGAAAATAAAACACATAAATACAAAATTTAAAACAGAATAAAACCTTATTAAATAATTTGGCCGAGACAGATTCAAAACACTCAATAATTTAAAATAGATTAAAAATTTACATTTTAAAAAGGGGAAAGATTTAGGCCAGGCCAGCTTGATGGAATAAAAAAGTCTTGAGAGCGCGACGGAAGGTGCACAGATCCGGGATCCTCCGTATCTCCGGGGGGAGCTCATTCCAGATAGTAGGTGCCTCCACAGAGAAGGCTCTCCCCCTGGGGGCCGGCAGTCGACATTGCTTGGTCGATGGCACCCGGAGGAGCCCCTCTCTATGAGAGCGTACCGGCCGGTGGGAGGCTACTGGTGGCAGCAGGCGGTCCCGTAGATAACCAGGTCCTAAGCCATGAAGTGCTCTAAAGGTGGTAACCAAAACCTTGAAGCGCACCCGGAAGACCACCAGGAGCCAGTGCAGCTCGCGCAGGAGAGGTGTTACATGGGAACGCCACGTCACTCCCATAACCACCCGTGAGGCCGCACTCTGCCCCAGTTGGAGCCTCCGAATGCTCCTCAAGGGGAGCCCCATGCTTCGCTGCTGCAAGAAGATCGCCCACACTGACTCCAAGCAACGGCATGGCAAAGTAGCAACAACTGTGCATCGGAAGATCTGCAAGAAATACCAGTTGCCTGCAAGCCAGAATTGGTTAATAAGTTCTGTTAATAAACATAGAAGTCAAACTGGAATTTTTCCTTTTGGGAATGACAGAGGGCGAATACAAGAAAGACATAAATTATCTATTACTGCATATACTTACAGTGGCACGGATAGCCTTTGCGCAGAAGTGGAAAGAGAAAGATACCCCAACTGAAGAGGAAATACTACTAAAAAATTTTCAACTGCGCAGAAATGGATAGACTCAACCTTGGAACTCAAGGATAAAAGCGAAACATTGTACTATAAAATCTGGGCAAAATGCTACGAATGGTTAGATAAAAGGAGGACCTATTTATTATAGATAAATATGTATGTGAATTGTATAGATAGGTATACGTAGGTATAGATATGTATAATTGTATAGGAATAAGGTATAAATTACTATTATTATACTATGTTTAAATAACATATAAGTATAAGGAATATATTATTATATTACTGTTAGTATATTATGTGTTAACTTAAAGTGCTGGAAGATGCTTGGGACCAATGTTTTTAATTCTGAACTACTAATAAAAAACTTTTAAAAAAATAAAGTTTTTGTTTCTATTCTATTCTATTCTATTCTATTCTATTCTACTCTATTCTATTCTATTCTATTCTATTCTATTCTACTATATTCTATACTTTATTTTATTCTATTGTATGTTATATATTCTATTCTATATTTTATTCTATTCTAGAAGTCCTTCAAAGTCTCTTCCAATTATTCTATTCTATTCTATTCTATTCTATTCTATTCTATTCTATTCTATTCTATTCTATTCTATTCTATTCTATTTCTTCATTCCATTATTCTATTCTATTCCATTTCATTCCATTCCATTCCATTCCATTCCATTCCATTCTATTCCATTCAATGACTTCAGAATTCAAAAAATACCCCAGACTTAACAATTCAAAGAAAGACATAAAAATGTCTGAATAGTGGACGTAGCATTAGCTGGAGACGACAGAATAGAAAAAGGAAAAAAAGAAGAAAAAAGAAGAGAACAAAATACAAAGATATGCAAATAGAAGTAGCAAAAGAAACCCAGTGGTGATAGGGGCCTTGGATGCAATCCCAAAACAACCGGAAAACCATATCAACACCAGCGGCATTGACAAAACCACTTATCAGTCAATTGCAAAAGGCAGTTTTAAATTGGCACAGCTATCTTAAAACACATCTTAAAACAGCAAAGAGTCAACTTTTTTTAAAAAACAAACAAACAACTGCAATCAAACAGGGGAAACTGACAAATATTATCGCAGCCCGATCCGCATCATTAAAATACCCGTTAAAAACATCAGTGGATTAAAGAAACATTTTGCCCAATTAAAAGCAAGATTAATCTGTCACTTCCAGCAGGAGGCTGATCTCCTGTAATGCTTTTGAACGCAACGGGGCTCCTAAGAGGCCTTCGGGTTTTGTTCAGACATCGCTCATTATCAATTAATAGTTATATTCTATTCCACGGGTCTCCAACCTTGGCAATTTTAAGCCTGGAGGATTTCAACTTCCAGAATTCCCCAGCCAGCAAATCTTGGCATGGCTTATTTTGTGGGCATGGCTTGGTGGTGGGGGTAATGTGACTGGGTAGGTGTGGCCAACTTGTTTTTTTTTAAACTTTATTTATTTATTTATTTATTTATTTATTTATTTATTTATTTATTTATTTTATTTTATTTTATTTTATTATTTTATTATTTTATTCTCCTCCTGGATTCAGGGCAGTGCACAGCCAAGAATAAAAAACATTCCAATACAAAATTTAAAAATTAGTAAAAGAATTAAACACTTTGGCCCACAATTTAAAATATCCTGACTAGCAAACCATTAACAATTAACAATTAAAAATCTAAGGGGGGCGGTTTATGCCAGCCCAGCTTGATGAAATGAAAGAGCTTTTAAGGCACAGTGAAAGGCCTGGAGATCTGGTATCCTGCGTATCTCCGGGGGCAAATCGTTCCAGAGGGCAGGTGCTGCCACAGAGAAGGCCCTCCCCCTGGCGGTCGCCAGCCGACATTGCCTGGCTGACTGCACCCTGAGGAGTCCCTCTCTGTGGGAGCGTACTGGCCAGTGGGAGGCTATTGGCAGCAGAAGGCGGTCCTGCAAATACCCAGGCCCTAAGCCATGGAGCGCTTTAAAGGTGGTAACCAACACCTTGAAGCGCATCCAGAAGACCACCGGAAGCCAATGCAGCTCGTGCAGGAGAAGTGTCACATGGGAGCGCCCCCTCGCTCCCATAATCCCCCGCGTGGCCGCATTCCGCACCAGTTGGAGCCTCTGGGTGCTCCTCAAGGGACGCCCCATGTAGAGACCTTAAGAGGTTGCAGAAAAAAATGCTTTTAGAAGCCTCTGATGATCAGGCAACTCAGCTGGGATCACCAGAGACTATTAAAGGCATTTTTTCCCCTATAACCTCTTCAGCTGAAGAGATTGTAGAAAAAATACTTTTAAAAGCCTCTGACGATCCCAGCTGAGCCGCACGAACATCAGAGGCTTTTTTTTTTTTACTTTTAAAAGCATTTTTTCAGCCGAAGAAGTTGCAGAAAAAGGCTTTTAAAAGTAAAAAAAAAAAAAGCCTCTGATGAGGTGGGCAGGGTAAGCGAGCAGCGACCGGGCCGGGGGCGTGGCCAGCCAATGTTATTACCGGTTCTCCGAACTACTACAAATTTTTATTATCGGTTCTTGCGAACCGGTGCAAACCAGGAGCAACCCACCACTGACCTACACCTTCTGGTGGCAAGCAGTTCCACTGGTTAATTGTTCTCACTGTCAGGATGTTTCTCCTTAATTCCAGGTTGTTTCTCTCCTTGGTTAGTTTCCATCCATTGTTTCTTGTGATTGATTTATTGATTGACTTATTAGATTTATATACCGACCTTCTCCCGAAGGACTCAGGACGGTCCTGAGTCCTTTGTCCTGCCTCCTGATGCTTTGGAGAATAATTTGACCCTCTCTTCTTTGGGGCAGACTCTCAAATAACTCCTATCCTATCCCCACTTGTCCTTCTTTTCTCTAAACTGGCCAAACCCAAATCCTGCAGCCATTCTTCATATGTTTTAAGTCTCCAGGCCTTTAATCATCTTAGTTGTTCTACTTTGTCCTTTTTTCCTCCCCAAACTCTCAACATCTTTGTTGTAATGTGGGGACCAAAACTGGCTCCAGTATTCCAGGTGTGGCCGTACTAAGGCTTTACGAAACGGTGCTAATACTTCACGTAAATTGGATTCTATGCCTCTTTTGCCTCAGTGAGATTTATCTGATTTTGGAGGGGAATCAAAACTCAACGTGAAACCTTCTTTTCCTTCTTCTTCGCCAAATATCAACGCAAGGAGCCACTCCGTGCTTGAAATCAACAGCCGATCTGGAATCATAGAGAGGGAAGGGCCAGACAGCCCCGCCTCTTCCTTAATGCATCAATTTAAAGCGCAAAAAATGTTCCTTTGCAACCAAGACAAGGGGTAGATAACGGAAACCGGAGTCCAGAATAGAACTGTAATCTAAGGAAGCATCTCCGATAAAACGCTCCCTAATTCTCACAAGCAAAAAGGGAAAGGGGGAAAGAAGGACATTCAAAACGTACAGATGAACAGAGTTGGAAGGAACCTTGTAGGTCATCTAGTCCAACCCCTCATCCAAGCGGGAGATCCTACACCAGGGGTGTCAAACTTGATTTCATTGAGGGCCACATCAGGGTTGTGTTTGACCTTGGGGGGGGGACAGAGTGGGTGTGGCCAGGGTAGACATGGCCAGCTTGACGACACTTGTCGGGGGTGCCTGTGGTGGCCCGAACACTCTGCCAGTGAAAACGGGCTCCCGAGCTCCGTTTTTGGCTGCCACGGCCTCCTGCAACCCTCTGCCAGTGAAAACGGAGCTTGGGACGCCTCCCAAGCTCCATTTTTTGCTGGCAGGGACACGGTGGGCCGTTCCTTTGCTGTTTCCAAGGCAGCCCCATGGACCAGACCTAAGCACCCCGTGAGCCAAATCCGGTCCCCGGGCCTTGAGTTCAACACCCCTGCCGTACACCATTTCTGACAAATGGCAGTCCAATCTCTTCTTGAAAGCTTCCAGTTCAGGGGTGGGTTCTAAATTTTTTTACTACCGGTTCTGTGGACGTGGCTTATTTTGTGGGCATGGCTTGATGGTCATGTGACAATTATTTAGGATTGAGCAGAGGTAGTGGTCCACCTGGCTTTTAACTCTTTACAGAGCTGTACTGATCTACCCATTTATTTATGCAGGCACTGATCTACTCTTGTATTTTTGCAGGCACCGGTCTACTCATTTGTTTTCTTTTAACACTGATCAGCTGGAGGGCGGCCCTTTGAAGCCCCTTGGCAAGAGTTTAAACAGTTTTTTTCCCTCTAGCCATCAGCTGGGAATCAGGAGGCAGCAATAGATTGGGGGTGAGGCCACATAAAAGATAAGAATAATGCGGGGGGGGGGGGCACAGGGGGGTAGAACCGGTTCGGTGACATCATATCATCACCACTACCGGCTCGGGAGAACCGGGCCAAACTGGGAGGAACCCACCACTGTTCCAGTTGCAAGATTCTGTTATAGGTAGGCCTTGAATCAAATAAAAACAACTTCACTACAGTTAAAGACCAAGACACCAGAACAAATAGGAATATCCAGTTAAAAAATTCTAGAATAACATAATAAATCACAGGTATAATCAGTATTAAAATCACAATTTGGCATCCAAGCTGTCCGTTACTTGTGGCCTAACTATGCCACAACATCGATCCTTAAACGGTGAGGCCTACAGCCATTAAAATGCTAAATTGCAGAAGGGTAGTCATGCAAAAGAATAGTCCTCGAATTAGGACCGCAGTTGGGCCCAACATTTCCACTCCTATGCAAGATAGTCGTTAAGCCGATAGTCGGCCATTTTATGACCTTGCTTGCCACAGTCATTAAGTGAATTGCGGCAGTTGTTCAGTTAGTAACATGATTTATTTATTTATTTATTAGTTCAATTTATATGCTGCCCTTCTCCGGAGACTCAGGGAGGCTTACAATGCGTTAAGCAGGAGCCTTCATACTTTTGTATATACCTGCTTAGTAGGGCTTGTTAAGGGGATGTAGCTTCCCCGTGGATTTTGCTCATCAGAAGATCGGAAAATGGGATCACGTGACTGGGACTTTTGTGTCCTTAGAGTCACCTGAGTAGTGCAAATAGGGGTGTCCCTGAGGACACAGAGGACATCCAAGTGGCCTCAACGACTCTCTAAAAAAGGATGCAAATGACCAGCTGCCTGCAAGGAGTATAAATCCTTCCATTCCCCACCATCCAGTCAGAACTGAAGAAGCTTCTTGGATGAGAAGCAAAACCTCTTCACAGAAAAATCAGAAAGTCCAGTTTCCTCTTGAAAAAGCACCTTTGCGATTCCAAACAGCCTCAAAGACTCTAAAAAGGATGCAAATGACCAGCTGTCTGTAAGGCGTATAAATCCTTCCATCCGGTCAGAACCGAAGAAGCTTCTTGGATGAGAAGCGAAACAACTTCAAAGTAAAACCAGAAAATCCAGTTGCCTCTTGAGAAAAGCACCTTCGAGAGAACGAATAAATAAATAAACATTGCAAATGTTTACTTATTTATTCATTGTTAAGGTTTACTGGCTTTGTAACTGAACCTCTTTTACATCGCATTTTTATTCTTTTTAATATCACCGAAATTCTTCAATATTCCGAGGTTAAATGCACGCCGTATATATAAAAAAGAAAAAAAAAAATAGAACAAGACACACACAAAAATCAATAAAAAATAATTAGAGACTAAATATAAAATTCCGTGCCATTGAGAATTATAATCCATGTTTGTTAGCCCTGAAATTATTTCTGATGTTAGTATAATAAATGTTATTATAAATGGTTCCTTATGTCAATTGCTTTCCCCTTTAAAAAAACATACTTTTAAATATTTAAATTTGCCTTGTGCTGTGACACAGGGAGTCCTCGACTTACAATCATTCACTTAGTGACCATTCAAAGCACAGAAAAAAGTGACTTAGGACCATTTTTCACACTTAACGATGATTACAGCATCCCCACGGTCACATGATAAAAATTCCGGCTCTTGGCACCTGGCGTGTACTTATTACTAACTTAACAACTGCAGTGATCCACTTAAGAACGGTGGCAAGTAAGGTCGTAAAACGGGGCAAAACTTACTAGCAATGAAAACTCTGGTCATGCGTCAAAAACTACCTATATATGATACATATGGGAGACATTTTTGGAATTCTGTTCCAGGTAAACCTTTTTAATTTTGCCATTGCTACGTATTCTTAATTTTAGATTCTGATATGTTTTTGGCAACATTTCTTTTACAATATTGCAGTCGCCAGTCTATAGATTGTCAACATATATTGTAATTTTAAAATGTTATGTGTTCTGGAACAGCTCCCAATTAAGAAAAATACAACTTGGCTTTCCATCCAAACTTAATTTTCTTAATTTTTTCTCTTTTTCTTTCTAGTACTTTTGGAGGTATTTTTCTCCTATTTGATCTTCCCTGTTAGAACGCTTCCAGCCTTTCAAACAATTTATCTATTTTTGTGGATTATTGGCCGAGTTCTAAATCATCCATAAAACATTCTGTGCCAATTTTCTCTTAAATTACGGGAAAAACATTATTTATTTATTTATTTACTTGGTTTCCCCTTCATAATTCTTCCAACTGGCTGGATGGATGGCATTGTTCCTTTCGAGTTTTGCACCTATTTATCTAGGTGGAGTTTTTATTTTTTTGTGGGCCGGAGGCTAATTTTCTATCATTTGTGACATCGGCTGAAAACCCATTAGAGGGGAACATGACAGATCATGTTCTGCAAGGAATACAATCCGATGTGTTTGTCACAGCTGCCGTTTCCCCCAGAACACGTCTCTTGTCACGCACCCCAAAAGTGGCAGCTCTTTCAAAAGTCTCGCAGCGCCAGGAGGAAAAAATGGCCGTAGCCGAGGCGATGATGTGAGACATCTACCCGTTCTTGTGAGGTAATATGTTTTGGGTAACTGCAGGGAAAACGGCGGCTCGTGTGCGTCAGACTAGGAGGCGTTCGAGCGAATGAGAGAGGACGGAGGATGCCAGTACAGGATTCACATTTCCTTTTTCTTTCTCCCCCTTTGTGACATGACATCAATGGAGTTCTAAAATTTCAGGCGATCTGCTTGAAAGAAATGAGATGGGGCAGAGAAGGTAGGGATGGAAGGATGGATGGAGAGAGCGAGAGAGAGGCAGGCAGGCAGATGAAGAAAGGAAGAACTGATGGGAAGTGAAGGAAGAAAGAAGGAAGGAAAGAAGGAAGGAAGGAGGAAGGAAGAAAATGAAGAGCAGGGAAGAAGGAAAAAAGGAAGGAAGGAAGAGGGAGGGAGGAAAGGAATAGGAAGGGAAGGAAGGAGAGGAAAGGAGAAAGAAGGAAGGAGGAAGGAAGGAAATGAAGAGCAGGGAAGAAGAAAGGGAAAAAAGGAAGGAAGGAAGAGGGAAGGAGGAAAGGAATAGGAAGGGAAGGAAGGAGGGGAAAGGAGAAGGAAGGAAGGAAGAAAATGAATCGCAGGGAAGAAGAAAGGGAAAAAAGGAAGGAAGGAAGAGGGAGGGAGGAAAGGAATAGGAAGGGAAGGAAGGAGAGGAAAGGAGAAGGAAGGAAGGAGGAAGGAAGAAAATGAAGTGCAGGGAAGAAGAAATAGAAAAAAGGAAGGAAGGAAGAGGGAGGGAGGAAAGGAATAGGAAGGGAAGGAAGGAGAGGAAAGGAGAAGGAAGGAAGGAAGGAAGAGAAAGAAAGAAAGAAAGAAAGAAAGAAAGAAAGAAAGAAAGAAAGAAAGAAAGAGATGCAAGAAAACAAGCAAGCTCAGAGAGCAAGTAGGAGCCCACAGTCTTCCTCCTCCTCTGCAAACCTCATTCTCTTCTAGCACTAATAATGTTCCCCACAGTCCACCACCTCCTCCTCTCCACAAACCCTTCCCTTCGAGCACTGATGAAGTTCCCTACTTTGGTAATAAAATGTCTGCAAGAAAACCACCCAGCTCTCTCCATCTCCCCTCCTTCTCCTCCTCCTCCTCCCTGCAAACCTCTCTCCCTCCTAGGAACTGATGGTGTTCCCTAGCTGGGTCATGAAACGCCTACAAGAAAACCGCCAAGCTCAAAGAGCATCCAGGATCCTTCCTTTCAAACCCTGAGCTACAAATATTCTCCTTTTATTGGATTTCCAGATCGGCAGGTTAGACAGAGGAGGGAGAAAAACATCCCTTCCGAAAAAGAGGCCGACAGGCTTCGTTTCCTGACGCTCAGAAAGCCGCGTGGCTGAGTCCATGAAACTGTCAGCAGCTCAGCTCCTCAAGGACGGGTTTATTTTAATACAGGGGAAAGAGGTGATGGAGGCCAGGTGCCTCTCGGATGGCGGAGCCGGCCTTCTCCTGGCTTATGAAGGCTTTCTCTACAGGCCTCCTGACGCGCCTGAGGCGCCACTCTTTACCAACCTGGAGTAAGAGGAGAGTGAAGATGATGCCGGGTGCCCTCCTTCCTCTTCATCGGTGAGGAAGGAAGGAAGGAAGGAAAGACTTATTCATGGGATACAGGACACGGCTTTGCTCCAGAGGCACGTCGGGTGGCTCTTTTTCTCGTCTCTGAGGGACTGAAGAGGTGCTACGTTTTCAGCAGTTTAGGATGTGTTTTTTTTTTTAAAAAAACTATTAAATTATTTTATTTAATACAAAGCACAGGGAGCAGGGCTAAATGTCCTTAGTATCCAAAGCTGAGTATTGGCCGATCTTTCTTCCTTCCTTCCTTCCTTCCTTCCTTCCTTCCTCCCACTGATTCATCCCTTGCTATCAGTCCTTCCTTCTTTTCCTTTCTTTCTTCCTTCTCTCCTTCTCTCCCTCTCTCCCACTCATTCTTTCCTTTCTATCAATCTTTCCTTCCTTTTTTCCTTTCTTCCTTCCTCCCTTCCTATCAGTCCTGCCTCCCTTCCTCCCTCCCTTCCCTTCATCTCACTCATTCCTCCCTTTCTATCAATCCTCCCTCCCTCTCTTCCTCCCTCTCTCCCACTCATTCCTCCCTTCCTATCAGTCCTTCATTCCTTCCCTCCCTCCTTTTCTTCCTTCCTTTCTCCCTCCCTTTCTTCCCTTCCCCCCTCCCTCCCTTCCTCCCACCCACTCATTCCTTCCTATCAGTCCTTCCTTCCTCCCTTCCTCCCTTCTCTTCCTTCCTCCCTTCCTCCCACTCATTCCTTTCTTCCTCCCTTCCTCCCTCCCTCCCTAATTCTGAGGATTGAAATCCAAACATCTTAAAGATGCCAAAGGCTGCCCTAAATAGCAATTTATCTCTTCTTCAGTCTCTGGGAAAAATGCCTTGTCTCCCTTAAGAATTCTAATCTGAGGGTCTGGTAGGGAAAGGCCCATTTTTTCTGGCTCACAAGCTGCTCTAATGAATGGGGAAGAGGTGCTGTCCTTGCATACACATAGCCCTCCAAACCATTCATTTAGCAGCCGTTCAAAGTCACAATGAACCTGCAAAAAATGGGCTTATGACCGGTCCTCGCATTTATTTATTTATTTATTATTTATTAATTAAATTTATATACCGCCCTTCTCCTGACGGACTCAGGGCGGTGAACAGCCGACTAAAAACCAATACAAAAAAGTTAAAATCATACTAAAACAGATATAAATTAGGCTGAGAGTTTAAAAACAAGATAAAAGTTCTAAAAATTTTAAAAAGTAGAAGGGATCAGGCAAGTCCGGCAAGTTGAAAGAGATGAGTCTTCAGAGCCCAACGAAAAGTCCGGAGGTCGGCAATTCTTCTCAGTTCTGGAGGAAGATCGTTCCAGAGGGTGGGGGCTACCACAGAGAAGGCTCTCCCCCTGGGGGTCGCCAGCCGGCATTGTCTGGCTGACGGCACCCTGAGGAGGCCCTCTCTGTGGGAGCGAACCGGCCGGTGGGAGGCAATTGGTGGCAGAAGGCGGTCCCGTAAGTACCCTGGCCCTAAGCCATGGAGCGCTTTAAAGGTGATTACCAACACCTTGAAACGCACCCGGAAGTCAACCAGCAACCAATGCAGCTCACGCAGGAGAGGTGTCACGTGGGAGCGCCCCGTCGCTCCCATAATCCCCTGCGCGGCCGCATTCTGTACCAGCTGGAGCCTCTGGGTGCATCCCAAGGGGAGCCCCATGTAGAGAGCATTGCAGTAGTCCAGGCGAGAAGTGACGAGCGCCTGAGTGACTGTGCGTAGGGAGTCCCGATCTAGAAAGGGCCGCAACTGGCGTATCAGGCGAACCTGATAAAAAGCCCCCCTGGCCACGGCTGTCGTATGATCCTCTAATGACAGCCGTGGATCCAGGAGGATGCCCAAGTTGCGCACCCTTTCCGTGGGGGCCAATGATTCGCCCCCAATAACCAACGATGGAGTCAGCTGGCTATATCGGGACGCCGGCAGCCACAGCCACTCGGTCTTGGAGGGGTTGAGTCGAAGCCTGTTTCTCCCCATCCAGACCCGCACAGCTTCAAGGCACTGGGACATCACTTCCACGGCATCGTTGGGGTGGTCTGGGGTGGAAATGTACAGCTGAGTATCATCAGCGTACTGTTGGAATTCCACCCCAAAACCACGGATGATCTCACCCAGCGGCTTTACATAAATGTTGAACAGAAGGGGCAAGAGGACCGACCCTTGTGGCACCCCACATACTAGGCGCCTCGGGGTCGACCGCTGCCCCCCTGTCAACACAGATTGCGACCGGTCGGAGAGGTAGGAGGAGAACCACCGTAAAACGGTGCCTCCCACCCCCAATCCCTCCAACCGGCGCAACAGCCGCTGAGAGGTCTAACAGCACCAGGATAGAGGAGTACCCCCTACCCCGGGCCCTCCAGAGATCATCCACCAACTCGACCAATGCAGTTTCAGTGCTGTAACCAGACCTGAAGCCGGACTGGAGCGGGTCTAAATAGACAGCTTTTTACGACGATGTTGCAGCATCGCCCAGGGTCATGCGATCAAAACTCAGGTTGCTTGTCCCACCTTCCTCAGTGTGGCTTAACAACCATGGCAAAAAGGAGCCTGAGTGGCGTAGGAGGCTAATGCCTCCTACTAAGGCAGCATTTAACATCCAGCTGCCTGCAATTGCTGTGAGTTCAATTCTCACCAGGTCCAAGGTCGACTCAGCCTTCCATCCTTTCTAAGGAAGGTCAATTGAGGACCCAGTTTGTGGGGGCAATAAGCTGACTTTGTATAAATATACAAAAGTATGAAGGCTATTGCTTAACACTTTGTAAGCCGCCCTGAGAAAGGCGGCATATAAATCTAATTTTAAAAAAAAAGAGAGAGAGGATTCAGTTCAACCTGATTCACTTAACAACCACTTTGCTTATCCACAGGAATTCTGCTCCCGATCCTGGTCATAAGTCGAAGACCACCTGTACACAGCCCTTCCTCTTAATCAGAATCCAAACTACACAAGAATCCAAATTACAGAACCATTGTTTCTGTAATTCCACAATCAAGCCACTTGTATATTGTATGATGGGCCCATTAGGCCAAAACAGGCCTATTTAACAACTACAGAGAGAAGTAATCTGGAATGAAGGAGAAACTTTTATTTTTTTATTTTTTTTAAAATTAGATTTATATGCCGCCCTTCTCCAGAGACTCAGGGCGGCTTACAGTGCGTTAAGCAATAGCCTTCATACTTTTGTATATTTTATACAAAGTCAGCTTATTGCCCCCACAAACTGGGTCCTCAATTTACCTACCTTAGAAAGGATGGAAGGCTGAGTCAATCTTGAGCCTCGAACCTTGCAATAATTGCAGACAGTTGAATCTTAATAACAGGCTATTAGCCAGTTGAGCTATCTGAGGCTTCCTGACATTGAGGACGATTAACCAGCGGAACAGCTTGCCACCGGAAGTTGTGGGTGCTTCATCACTGAAGGTTTTTAAGGAGAGACTGGACAGCCACTTGTCTGAAATGGTATAGGATCTCTTGTTTGAGCAGGGGGCTGGTCTACAAGACCTCTGAGGTCCCTTCCAGCTCTTGATTGATTGAACAAGGCAGCTGAGGCTGCCACAATTTTTTTCCCAGGAAGGAGCGGTTGTGACATTAAAAAAATAAGGACGACAGAGTTCACAGAGCCCCATTCTTTCTCCAATATTCCCATTGAAGAAAATAATCTGAAATCCTAAAAGTCTGTAGAGATCCTCCGTCGTCCAGGTCAAAGGTGTTTTTTTTCAGGAGGCCAACGGACTTTCTGATTTTTCTTTGAAGACGTTTCGCTTCTCATCCCAGAAGCTTCTTCGGCTCTGATCGGATGGTGGGGAATGGAAGGATTGATATTCCTTGCAGACAGCTTGGTCCTTTGCATCCTTTTAGAAAGTCATTGAGGCCACTTGGAGGCTGGTCTGTGACCTCAGGGTCATCTGAGTTGTACAAATAGTTCCCGTAGTCTGCCATTTTTGATTCTGGAAATCCATTCCTGCCCTCCGCGCCATTCAAAGAGGGTTCGTCCCAAATTGTATAGCTAAAAGCCTGTAGAGATTCTCTGTCAGCCAGGTTTATAGAAATCCATTCCAGTAGGAATGGAGTTCCAGGGAAAACAAAATTGCAGATTACAGGACCCTGAGGACACAGATAAACCTCCAAGCAACCTCAACGACTCTGTAAAACAGTGTTTCTCAACCTTGGAAGCTTGAAGATGGGTGGACTTCAACTCCCAGAATCCCCCAGCCAGCGCTGCTGGCTGGGGGATTCTGGGAGTTGAAGTCCACCCATCTTCAAGCTTCCAAGGTTGAGAAACACTGCTCTAAAAGGATGCAAATGATTAGTGGTCTGCAAGGAATATCAATCCTTCTGTTCCCCACCATCCGGTCAGAGCCGAAGAAGCTTCTGGGATGAGAAGCAAAACATCTTCAAAAGAAAAAACAAACAAGAAATTTCAGTTGCCTCCTGAAAAAAGCAATCTGAAATCTATGAAAATCTACGTCATGCGGTAAGATGGTAAAGAGCCGGTCCAGAACGGCTAATCGGCATCTTATTAGTCTCTCCTTTCCCCCTGCTTTTTCTCCTTGAACTTCTGTCGTATGAAAAGCCGATGTGATTTTAATTTCTTTCTAATAGCTGTATCAGTTAAGCAAAAGAAGCACCCTGCCATCTCCGCTTCGTCTCCCAGACAAAGAGATCAAAGGAGGAGAAGGCAACTGAAGGGAAAGTAATTAAATTTGAAGGAAAGTCAAGACCCAGAATTATTTGCATGCCTTTATTTTAGGATTGCCGGTCTAAATAAGGGCTGCCAAGGAAGGGCTCGTCAAATTAAGAGAAGATTGCCAATAAGACCACCTCCAGAGCAGGTCTGGGATAATGATGACAGTGTGGTGGACTAGAAACAGGGAGATGGTGAGTTCGAGTTCTGCCTTAGGGAAGAAAGCCAAGTGGGTTGATTTTGGGCCAATTAACAGGAGATGGTGAGTTCTAGTTTTACCTTAGGTAGAAAAGCCGGCTGGGTGACTCTGGGAACAATCACCAGGAGACGGTGAGTTCTAGTCCCAACATAGCCATGAATGCCAGCTGGGTGACTCTGGGCCAATCACCAGGAGACGGTGAGTTCTAGTTCCAACATAGCCGTGAAAGCCAGCTGGGCAACTCTGGGCCAACCAACAGGAGATGGTGAGTTCTAGTTTTACCTTAGGTAGAAAAGCCGGCTGGGTGACTCTGGGCCAATCACCAGGAGACGGTGAGTTCTAGTCCCAACATAGCCATGAATGCCAGCTGGGTGACTCTGGGCTAATCACCAGGAGACGGTGAGTTCTAGTCCCAACATAGCCATGAATGCCAGCTGGGTGACTTTGGGCTAATCACCAGGAGACGGTGAGTTCTAGTCCTAACATAGCCATAAATGCCAGCTGGGTGACTCTGGGCCAACCAACAGGAGATGGTGAGTTCTAGTTTTACCTTAGGTAGAAAAGTCGGTTGGATGACTCTGGGAACAATCAGCAGGAGACGGTGAGTTCTAGTCCCAACATAGCCATGAATGCCAGCTGGGTGACTTTGGGCTAATCACCAGGAGACGGTGAGTTCTAGTCCCAACATAGCCATGAATGCCAGCTGGGTGACTCTGGGCTAATCACCAGGAGACGGTGAGTTCTAGTCCCAACATAGCCATGAATGCCAGCTGGGTGACTTTGGGCTAATCACCAGGAGACGGTGAGTTCTAGTCCTAACATAGCCATAAATGCCAGCTGGGTGACTCTGGGCCAACCAACAGGAGATGGTGAGTTCTAGTTTTACCTTAGGTAGAAAAGTCGGTTGGATGACTCTGGGAACAATCAGCAGGAGACGGTGAGTTCTAGTCCCAACATAGCCATGAATGCCAGCTGGGTGACTTTGGGCTAATCACCAGGAGACGGTGAGTTCTAGTCCCAACATAGCCATGAATGCCAGCTGGGTGACTTTGGGCTAATCACCAGGAGACAGTGAGTTCTAGTCCTAACATAGCCATAAATGCCAGCTGGGTGACTTTGGGCCAACCAACAGGAGATGGTGAGTTCTAGTTTTACCTTAGGTAGAAAAGTCGGTTGGATGACTCTGGGAACAATCAGCAGGAGACGGTGAGTTCTAGTCCCAACATAGCCATGAATGCCAGCTGGGTGACTTTGGGCTAATCACCAGGAGACGGTGAGTTCTAGTCCCAACATAGCCATGAATGCCAGCTGAGTGACTTTGGGCTAATCACCAGGAGACAGTGAGTTCTAGTCCCAACATAGTCATGAATGCCAGCTGGGTGACTCTGGGCCAATCACCAGGAGACGGTGCATTCTAGTCCCAACATAGCCATGAATGCCAGCTGGGTGACTTTAGGCCAATCACCAGGAGACAGTGAGTTCTAGTCCCACAACAGCCATGAAACCTGGCTGGGTATCTTTTGGCCAATCACCACGAGATGGTGAGTTCTAGTCCTACCATAGCCATGAAAGCTATCTGTGTAACTTTGGGCTAATCACCAGGAGACAGTGAGTTCTAGTCCCACAATAGCCATGGAATCTGGATGGGTGACTTTGGGCTGATCACCAGGAGGCTGTGAGTTCTAGTCCCGCCTGAGGCAGGAAAGCCAGCTGGGTGACTCTGAGCCAGTCATTCTCTCTCAGCCCAACCCATCTCACAGGGATGTTGTTGTAAGACCCAACAGCAGTTTCTGGGCTCAGAATCCCATTTTTTCCCCCAACAGAAATATTACGCTGGAATCTCGCTTCTCGACCTGGATTTTCAACATGTCTGTCCGATACCCTTGAACCCATGTTTTTATTATTTGCAAACTTATTTCAATAAAACACATGTTTCCTCTCCCCCCCCCCCCCCACATCCCCCAACCTCCTTCCTAAATGACACATTTAACCTCGTGGATTCTATCCTTGCACGATGCAAAATGCCAAAAGCTTGGAAAGGCGAGCAATCCAACCCCCAATTCTGTGATTTCAGGGAACTTCCTGACCTGGAAATAAGGAAGCCATCGTTCTCTCGTCTCATCCGTGTTTTTAGCAGCGTAGAACGCAAACGCAAGTAATCCCCGATTTACAACCACCACCAACGAGCCCCGAAATTCTGCCGCTAAGGAAGACAGCTGTTAAGGGGAGTTCTGCCCCCATTTATGACCTCGCTTGGTATATTTGTTCATGCCACAACCTGCTTTTCACGGATCTGTTTACTGCACTTTAAAAATTTCCTACACACACACACACACAGGTTCTCTCCCCCCATCCCCACTCCCCGAGTTGGGCAGGACCCCCTTAGACACTGCTCCACCGTATGCAAAGCAGAACCTTAAATGAATACGCTATGGTGTTCCCCCCCCCCTTCCCAATTTAAATTAAATTGCAAACAGCGACCCAGTAACCGATTTCTCGTCTCTCAAGGCCAGTTTTGGAAGGCGTGGCGGTGCGGAAGAGGAGAACAGGCTGCCGGGTTTGATATAACAACGCCAGCACCACGCACTGCCCTTCCCCTGACATTCTCCATTTATTTATTTTATTTTTATTGTTTACGACATCCCTTCAGGGGCATCGGAGAAAAGGGTCTGAAAATAAAATCTGGAGAGCCGGGCAGAGAACAGATTCAACGCCAGCATGACGACGGAATTGTGATGCTCTCTATAAACGTGACGCACAGCCTTGTTTACCAGGCCTCCTCTGCATTCTGATGGGATCCAGGCGAATGGCTAGGAAATACGACCTTGGCCTCCAAAAGACGAAGGGCAGGAGGAAGACGGAAGAGGAGGCTCTGGCGTTTTCATCTTTGAGACATCCCACTTTTTGGCTGGCAGGCTGGCTGGCTGGCTGGCCGGCTGGCTGGCCGGCTGATCTGTGGAGCCATGTCTCACCTGGGCCCCAGCAGAGCTCACCTGTGGAAGGATTCCGACGGTTTTTGCGCCATTACTGGAAGCTTTTAGGAAAAACACTAGACAGCCACTCGTCCGGAATCGTATAGGGTTTCTTGCTTGAGCAGGGGGTTATTTATTTATTTATTTATTTATTTATTAGATTTATAAACTGCCCTACTCCTGGGGGACTCAGGGCGGTGTACAGCCATAAATAAAGCATTTCAATACAAAAGTTTAAAATAGAATAAAACGAATTAAATAATTTGGCTGATAATTAAAACCCCAATAATTTAAAACAAATTAAAATTCATAATTAAAAGGAGAAAATAACTTAGGTCAGGCCGGCTTGTTGGAATAAATAGGTCTTGAGCGCGCGACGGAAGGTGCGCAGGTCCGGGATCCTCCGTATATCCGGGGGGGGGGGCTCGTTCCAGATGGTAGTTGCTCCCACAAAGAAGGCTCTCCCCCTGGGGGCCGCCAGCCGGCATTGTTTGGCCGACGGCACCCGGAGGAGCCCCTCTCTATGGGAGCGTACAGGCCGGTGGGAGGCTATTGGTGGTAGCAGGCGGTCCCGTAAATAACCAGGTCCTAAGCCATGGAGCGCTTTAAAGGTGATAACCAAAACCTTGAAGCGCACTCGGAAGACCATTGGGAGCCAGTGAAGCTCACGCAGGAGGGGTGTTACATGGGAGCGCCACGTCACTTCCATAACCACCCGCGCGGCCGCACTCTGCGCCAGTTGGAGCCTCCAAGTGCTCCTCAAGGGGAGCCCCATGTAGAGAGCGTTACAATAGTCCAGACGGGAGGTGACGAGGGCATGAGTGACTGTGTGTAAAGAGTCCCGATCTAGAAAGACCTCCAAGGTCCCTTCTAACTCTGTTATTCTATTCTATTCTGTTCCATTCCATTCCTACCTACATTCTATTGTGTTCTGTTCCCTTCCAACATTCCTATTCTGTTCTGTTCTGTTCTGTTCTGTTCTGTTCTGTTCTGTTCTGTTCTATTCTATTCTATTCTATTCTATTCTATTCTATTCTATTCTATTCTATTCTATTCTTATTCTATTATTCTATTCTACTCTATTATTCCACTACTGTACTCTACTCTACTCTACTCTACTCTACTCTACTCTAACTCTAACTCTAACTCTAACTCTGCCTCTTCTATTCTATTCTATTCTATTCTATTCTATTCTATTCTATTCTATTCTATTCTATTCTATTCTATTCTATTCTATTCTATTCTATTCTATTCTTTCTACTCCAAATCCATCCATCTAACTGTCCGTCCGTCCGTCCGTCCATCCATCATATCTACCTATTTACCTGTCTGTCTGCCTAGCTATCATCTATCTGTCTGTCTGTGCCTATCATCTATCTTCATCCATATCTATCTATCTATCTATCTATCTATCTATCTATCTATCTATCTATCTATCTATCTATCTTTCTTTCTTTCTTTCTTTCATCTATCTATATCTTCATCTATATCCATCCATCCATCCATCTATCTATCTGCTAGCTAGCTGTCTATCTATCATCTGTCTGTCTGTCTGTGTCTATCATCTATCTATCTTCATCCATATCCATGTATCTATCTATCTATCTATCTATCTAACTATCTATCTATCTATCATCTATCTATGTATCTTTCTTTCTTTCTATCTATCATCTATCTATCTATATCTTAATCCATATCCATCCATCCATCTATCTATCCATCTGCTAGCTAGCTAGCTGTCTATCATGTCTGTCTATCATGTATCTATCTAATCTATCTATCTATCTATCTATCTATCTATCTATCTATCTATCTATCTATGTATCTTTCTTTCTTTCTTTTTATCATCTATCTATCTATATCTTCATCTATATCCATCCATATATCTATCTATCTATCTGCTAGCTAGCTGTCTATCTATCATCTGTCTGTCTGTCTGTGTCTATCATCTATCTATCTTCATCCATATCCATGTATCTATCTATCTATCTATCTATCTATCTATCTATCTATCTATCTATCTATCTGCTA
This sequence comes from Masticophis lateralis, assembly GCA_030761175.1. Lineage (NCBI taxonomy): Eukaryota > Metazoa > Chordata > Lepidosauria > Squamata > Colubridae > Masticophis > Masticophis lateralis. Next base: position 4,859,017 of record JAUDYJ010000001.1, on the reverse strand, counting down.
GCTAGCTGTCTATCATGTCTGTCTATCATGTATCTATCTATCTATCTATCTATCTATCTATCTATCTATCCATCCATCCATCCATCCATCTGCTAGCTAGCTGTCTATCATCTATCTGTCTGTCTGTTGGTATCTATAATCTATCTATCTTCATCCATATCCATCTATCCATCTGTCTATCTATCTATCTATCTATCTATCTATCTATCTATCTATCTATCTATCTATCTATCTATCTACCTTCCTACCTACCTACCTACCTACCTACCTACCTACCTACCTATCTATCTATCTACCTATCTATCTATCTATTTATCTATCTATCTATCTATCTATCTACCTATCTCTCTACCTATCATCTATCTCGCTAGATAGCAAGATATCTAGCGAGATAGGTAGCCCAATCAAGGAATCATCAAGACCACTCACCCCAATATCGGCAGGTCAAGCCACTTGTATATAAATAGTGCAACCCTTCTCTTCAACCACTGATCATGCTACCTAGTTGGGTAATGAAACGTCTTCAAGGAAAACACCAGGCTCAAAGACCCCCAAGGACCCTTCAGGCCTCCTCCTCCTCTTCCCTCCAGTCCACAAACCCCACTCCATTCTAGCACTGATGATGTTGTTCCCCAGTTGGGTCGTGAAATGTCTACAGGAAAAACAAGCCAGCTCAGGGACCACCAAGTGATAACCATCCTCTCAAGTGTTCAGACCCGAACACATTTCTACAAGGTTTTGCCGAGAACTGGGGGGGGGGGGGGGGGGGCAACACCTCTTTTCAAATAACCAAATTCCTGACCCTTGTTTCTTTTTTCCCCCAGCTAACTTATTTAGCTCCGTGTCTGACTAACTTCTGCGAGGGGGGAAAAAAAACCCCAGTGTCTTTTTTTGCTTTTAACATCAGACATCCAGACTCAATAAAAAGCTAATAAGGCAGAAAAGGAGCTATCTCAGCCCTCAGTTTGGCTAGCCAACAAAAAAAAAAAGGCATTATGAATTTTCGGGCTTTGTTAGTAGGAGAAAGAGAAACGGCAAAATTAATTGGAAAGAGACAATATTTTCCAGCCTCCTATCTGAGGAGACATTTCAAGCCAAAGCATATTAATAATAATAATAAAAAAATTGAAACGGTCCCATTCTTCACGAGGAACAAATAGACACTAAGCACGGCGGCATGAATAAGAAGCAAATTGCCTCAAAATGGTCTCTTTTCATGATGCAGCCGGAGTTAACATTCAAGAGAGGGATCCAGACAAGACGTGGATGGAGCTGGGGAGGTGGGTGGGTGGGAGGGAAACGAAGCAACCGAGCCCTGGAGAACATCCATGTGCTTCAGAGGCAGAATCCGGGAACGTTGTGCCTGGAATTTACGACATTTCCAAGCTAGGACGATTCCGTGACGGATCATAACAGAATAACAGAGTTGGAAGGGATCTTGGAGATGAGCCTGTCATGATGGCAAATCTGTGGCACGCAGGGCCATAGGGGTGGGTACATGAGCTCAGCTCCGGCGCCTGATTTTTGGGCCTTCTGGGCTCACCGGAAGCTGTTTCCGGCCTCCAGAGGGCCTCCCGGGGTGGGTGGGGAAGGCCCATTTCCTCTCCTCAGGCTCCTAGAAAGCTGTTCTGTCCCCGTCCCACACACACACACACACACAAACAGATAGCCGGGGGTTAAATAAACTGGCAGGCAACCAATTAGTCCGATAAGACGCTTGGCAGCAATCCCAGCAGCTGCTTGCCAAGAACTTTTATCTACATAGAAGAAAATACACACCACAACAATTGTCCAGGAATAAATCTGAAGCCGAGATGCAAAGTGACTCCAAGGATTTAGTTTTTGTCCGTCACAGAGTCTGAATGGCTAACTCACCCCCTTTTATAGCCTGTGGGGTGTGGTCCAGTGAGTCAGCTAATCACGGGCACGCCTTTTCTTCTGTTGCGCGCGCTTGTCTCTGCGACGCTGGCGAGGGTCCAGCCAAGACTCATTACCCTCATCACTGTCCACCTGTGGCTGCGGGGACGTGCTTCGCTCTGGGCCTATCTCTTGCCCTTCGGTGTCCTCTGGAGGCATTGCCAGGGAGGAGGGTCCTGGAGAAGGAGGCCTTGCCAACTCCTCTCCCTCACTCTCAGAGTCCTCTCCTGCCGATGACACAGGCTCAGGCAACGGAACCACAACAGAAAGCCTCTGGAGCCTGGGGAGGGCGAAAAATGGGCCTACCGTGCCATCACATGCCAAAAGTGGGGGGAGCGCATGCGCAGCAGGGGCGGGATGCATAGAATTATAGGTGTGGGCATGTGCACGCATGACTCCCCCACCCCCGCTTTTAGCACGCGATGGCAAAAAGGTATATACCATTTCGGACAAATGGGTGTCTAATCTCTTCTTAAAAACCTCCCATGTTAGAGCAGACACAACTTCCGGAGGCAAGTCATTCCCATAATTACAGGTACTCCTTAATTTATGACCACAATCGAACCCAAAATTTCTCCTGTTGTGAGACATTTGGTAAGTGGATTTTGCTCCGTTTTACGACCTGCTCCGTTTTACAACCTGGACAACGGTTCACCGTAAGCCTCAGAGGAAAACCACAGGAGTCACCTACAGCATTCATTGTAAGAGCTGCAACAGGTAGGACAAACAGGCAGAAGACTAGCAGAGCGTAACTACGAACAGCAACTCGCAGTCAAAAGACACGATGAAAACTGCGTAATTACATAACATATGGACAGGCTGAACCATCGTTTCAACTGGGAAACCGTGAGCAAAACCTAGACAAAACCAAGTCCAAAAACACCAGAGAATTCCTGGAAGCATGGCATTCGGGCAAATCAGCCATCAACGGACACAGTGAAATAAGCAACGTCTACACCCCATTCAAAAGAGAACAGTCGAAAAGTTAAAACATTTCCTGGCCACACTTGGATAACAGAGATTAACACCAAAATCAAACCATCAAACAAGACAGTAAACAACCACCCTAATTAAGGAACTGTCTAGTACAGTCCCACTAACACTGACAGGGCAAGACACTAATATATAAACAGGGTACACACCCCACTCTCTTCTAGCACTGATGAGGTTCCATATTTATTTATTTATTAATTAGACTTATATACCGCCCTTCTCCTTACGGACTCAGGGCGGTGAACAGCCGAATAAAAACCAATACATAAAAGTTAAAATGATTCTAAAAACAAGTATAAATTTGGCTGAGAAATTTAAAACAATCGGTATTAAAATAGATCAAATCTAAAAACTCTAAAAATTTTAAAATTAGAAGGGATCAGGCTAGACCGGCAAGTTGGAAAAGATGAGTTTTCAAAGCCCGACGAAAAGTCCGGAGGTCGGCGATCGTTCTCAGTTCTGGAGGAAGATCGTTCCAGAGGGTGGGGGCTACCACAGAGAAGGCTCTCCCCCTGGGGGTCGCCAGCCGGCATTGTCTGGCTGACGGCACCCTGAGGAGGCCCTCTCTGTGGGAGCGAACCGGCCGGTGGGAGGCAATTGGTGGCAGAAGGCGGTCCCATAAGTACCCTGATCCTAAGCCATGGAGCGCTTTAAAGGTGATTACCAACACCTTGAAATGCACCCGGAAGTCCACCAGCAACCAATGCAGCTCAGGCAGGAGAGGTGTCACGTGGGAGCGCCCCGTCGCTCCCATAATCCCCCGCGCGGCTGCATTTTGCACCAGTTGGAGCCTCGGGGTGCACCCCAAGGGGAGCCCCATATAGAGAGCATTACAGTAGTCCAAGCGAGACGTGACGAGCGCCTGAGTGACTGTGCGTAGGGAGTCCCGATCTAGAAAGGGCAGCAACTGGCGTATCAGGCGAACCTGATAAAAAGCCCCCCTGGCCACAGCTGTCGTATGATCCTCTAAAGACAGCCGTGGGTCCAGGAGGATGCCCAAGTTGCACACCCTTTCCGTGGGGGCCAGTGATTCGCCCCCAATAACCAGAGATGGTGTCAGCTGGCTATATCGGGACGCCGGCAGCCACAGCCACTCGGTCTTGGAGGGGTTGAGTCGAAGCCTGTTTCTCCCCATCCAGACCCACACCGCTTCAAGGCACTGGGACATCACTTCCACGGCATCATTGGGGTGGTCTGGGGTGGAGATGTACAGCTGAGTATCATCAGCGTACTGATGGAACTCCACCCCAAAACCACGGATGATCTCGCCCAGTGGCTTTACATAAGTGTTGTAAAGCCAATGAACAGAAGGGATGAGAGAACCGACCCTTGTGGCACCCCACACACTAGGCGCCTCGGGGTCGACCACTGCCCCCCTGTCAACACAGATTGCGACCGGTCGGAGAGGTAGGAGGAGAACCACCGTAAAACGGTGCCCCCCACCCCCAATCCCTCCAACCGGCGCAACATGATACCATGGTCGATGGTATCAAAAGCCGCTGAGAGGTCTAACAACACCAGGATAGAGGAGTACCCCCTACCCCAGGCCCTCCAGAGATCATCCACCAACGCGACCAATGCCGTTTCGGTGCTGTATCCAGACCTGAAGCCGGACTGGAGCGGGTCTAAATAGATTTTAATAGTGGCTTCTTCAGTTCAAAACAAGATTGAAAAAAAAAAACAAAAATTATTCAAAACGGTGGAGGAGACACCCCCGGAAAGGAGCAAAGCCTTTGAACTTCAGAGGAAATTAAGAGAGGCGCCTTTCATTTGGTTACAAGGCAAATCAGCCCGCAATGAAACTTTTCCCCTTTCAAACAAAGCTTCTTATTTTTTTGTGCTTTCAGATATTTAATCTCTTCACTCCTCACCGAGTCTCGGATTACGTAATTGGGGCATCCTGGCTTTTTCTCAAAGATATTACTCATTTCAAAAATGGACTTCTGTGAAGTCTTTGTATTGTCGTAATTTGCCCCGTTCCATTTGAGAGAGGCGAGACGGGCAATGATTTGAACGTTTCCAATTATGCTTCTCTTTTATTACACCTTTTTTTGGGGGGGGGGGGTTTCCGGCTGAAAGATTGAATCTTTGAAATCAGGTTTCAGTTTGGGAAGCTTGAAAAAACGAAGATGGAAGACCGGATAATTTATTTATTTATGGGTTCGATTGATATGCCGATTGATGGATGGAAATCTCTGCAAGGTGTTCTCTGAGCTGGGTTGTTTTCTCAGAGACGTCTCATGACCCAACGAGGTAACATCATCAGTGCTAGAATGGAATGGGGTTTGTGGACTGGAGGGAGGAGGAGGAGGACTTGGTACTCTCTGAGGTTGGTGGTTTCCTTGCAAGGAAGTGGATTTTGCTCTGTTTATAAACTAGTGGCTTGCCCCATCAGTGTTGGTGAAAATGATCTCAGTGGTTCTTTGATTAGACTATTGTTCACTGGTTGATTGGAGCGCATCCATGAACACCAACTACCAGTCAGAAGGCATGATACAGATTCCTTCATTGCACAACACAGGGACAATGTTACCATCACAACTCCAATTGGGAAACAGTGAGCATCCTTAATCTGGCTGAAAACGGAAATGGGAGAGAATTCCTGGAAGCTTGGCGCGAGACAAATCAGCCATCAACAGGCACATCAAGACAACCAACATCTACATACCATTTGAAACAGAACAAGAGAGTTGAAAGGGAACTTGGAGATCTTGTAGTCCATCCCCCGGCCCAAGCAGGAAACCCCAGGGGTGAAATGCTCCCGATTCGGACTGGCTCGGGTGAGTAGGTAGCGATGGCGGCGGGCAGGTTGGAGAACCAGTAGCAAAAACTCCTTCCCCCCCAGCCTCCAGCTTGCTTACCTTTGCTCGGCGGACCGAATCCTGAGCTGCTAGTTGCAACACCTGCCTTGCTCCGCTTGCTGTAATCCCTGCAATCCATTGCATCAGCAAGCAACTGAATCTCCCTGCCCGCAATCAAGCTCATTGGTGAGCAGCTCTATCTGCCTGCCTGCCTGCCTTGTCCCTTCAATTGGGTAAGTTTTTTTCCCCTTTGGGAGCTTTAAAAAAAATAGTTAATTGGGGGTTTTTTTAGTTTTCCTTTTTTTTAGATCTAGCCATTTAAAGTTTAGGAAGTTTTAAATTTAGCTGCTTTTATATAAAAGTAAAAATAAAATAAAATAACAGTTGTGCAGCTTTCTGAGATTTTGTGTGTTTCTGTCGTGTTTCACTCTAATTGCACAAACACACAAAATCTCACAAAGCTGTATGTGGAATTTTGGGTGTGTAAAGTGTGAAAGTTGGTTTTTTGGACTTTTTGTGCCTGTGTGAGGTTCCTGCTTGGTGCAGGGGCCATTTTGGGTCTAGCACAGCGGCTTTTACATTGTGGGTGAACCAGTTGTGTTGTGTTGTGTTTTGTAGGTTAAAAAAGGGCAAAGAAGTGATGCTGACTTGGCCACGCCCACCTGACCAACAAGCCACGCCCACCCAGTCACCTGACCACCAAACCCCGCCCACTAATTAAGCCACGCCCACAGAACCGGTAGCGAAAATTTTTAGATTTCACCCCTTGGAAACCCTATACCATTTCAGACAAAGGGTTGTCCAATCTCTTCTTGGAGCATTCACAACTTCTGGAGGCAAGTAGTTCCACTGATTAATTGTTCTCACTGTTAGGAAATTCCTCCTTAGTTTTAGGTTACTTCTCTCCTTGATTAGTTTCCATCCGTTGCTTCTTCACTTGCCTTCTTCTGGTGCTTTGGAAAATAAATTGATCCCCTCTTCTTGGTGGTGTTTCAATATCTCAGGGGCTGCCACAAAGAAGATTTGGGGGTCAAGGTATTTTCCAAAGCACCTGAGGGTAGAACAAGAAGCGATGGGTGGAAACTAATCAATGAGAGAAGCAACCTAGAATTAAGGAGAATTGTTCTCTCCTGACGGTGAGAACAATTAACCAGTGGAACAACTTGCCACC